>CM060676.1:171005689-171340689 GCA_030686995.1 Artemisia argyi | reverse complement strand
AATGTTTTAGGATATTTTCGGATTTAAGTTTAGTTAGAGTATCTTCGCTTGTGAAGAATATAAGTTAGAATGATTTAAATTTTTTAAGATTATCTTCATGAGTGAAGAATATTATTAAGCTATTGAATGTTTTAGGATATTTTCGGATTTAAGTTTAGTTAGAGTATCTTCGCTTTTGAAGAATATAAGTTAGAATGATTTAAATTTTTTAAGATTATTTTCACGAGTGAAGAATATTATTAAGCTATTGAATGTTTTAGGATATTTTCGGATTTAAGTTTAGTTAGAGTATCTTCGCTTTTGAAGAATATAAGTTAGAATGATTTAAATTTTTTAAGATTATCTTCACGAGTGAAGAATATTATTAAGCTATTGAATGTTTTAGGATATTTTCGGATTTAAGTTTAGTTAGAGTATCTTCGCTTTTGAAGAATATAAGTTAGAATGATTTAAATTTTTTAAGATTATCTTCACGAGTGAAGAATATTATTAAGCTATTGAATGTTTTAGGATATTTTTGGATTTAAGTTTATTTAGAGTATCTTTGCTTTTGAAGAATAAAGTTAGAATGAGTTAAATGTTTTAAGATTATCTTCATGAGTGAAGAATATTATTAAGCTATTGAATGTTTTAGGATATTTTCGGATTTAAGTTTAGTTAGAGTATCTTCGCTTTTGAAGAATATAAGTTTAGTTAGAGTATATTTTTGCATTTAATTTATGAACTATTAGGTCAGCGCTGTTGGTTTGTGTACATGGGTCAATTTGGTCAAATAGTATGGAGTAAGCATTTTAAGCCGTAGGGAACAAGAACATGATAATGCAGGGCGTTAAACTCAATCATTGGAAGTGGTTGTAATTAGTTTACTTAAAGTGTACAATTGCTGATTAAGTTGGACTGAATAATATCACGTGGTCTATGATTAAGATTGTTTTACTAGTAAATGGAGGTGTTTAGATATTCAGAATGTAGTAATGGTAAATTGTATCTGCTCCTATAAGGTTCTTTCAACCTATACTAAACACAGATGTCGGTTATATGCCCTTATAGTAAGTTTCAACAGCTGGCCTAAGTTTCAACCGATTTGGAATTATATACATCACTGTAGAAGACCTATTGAAGAAGTTAATGTATTTTTGATTTGTTATTTATATCAGCTTAAACCCAAGTCATGATGATTTCATAAAACAGTAATCTGAATATTACTTGTCGTAAAATTGATACGTCAAATGACCCTGCTATTTGACCGTCATTTTCTTGTTTAAGTTCATTCAGATATGCTATATGTGGTTGACCCAAAAAGTTTCAGGTCAACAAAAATGATCCAACCATTATTTGGTTGGCTACCATCTAGGTTTACAATACTCATCGACTTACATACTTTACTTTACTTTGATTGTAATTCTATTTGTTTAACCTTGGAACTTGCTAGTTAATTGTTGGTTTCAATACGCTATGGTAGGGCCCGTAGGAATGCTTTCTTAGTTAGGATTAGGGGTTCTCACATGTGTCGCAAATGCTGCTGCAAGGGCTGCTGTTTTCATGTGGTTGGGTCAATTCGGTTTTTGTTATATGTATGTGGGTAAGCATTCTAAACCATACATGACCAAAGCTCACTTTGATATTGTTAGCTTCTTATGGTATGAGATGGACCCATAGGACTCCGTTATAATTGCAGGCTTTGTACATTGTTAGTCTGATTGACAAGACTATAGAATCAACTTGCACATAATTATAATATTTATTATCTTCAAATACTTTCACACATTTCAATTATCCATCCACCTCACACATTTTTTTTATATCTTTCTTATTTTTAAATCCATCCACATCACAAACTCTTATCCATTTGTTAACTTTAAATATGCATACCATCATTACGGATTCTAATTCAACACACACATCCATATATTTTTCTTATCTTCAAATAATATCTTATTCATATTTATATGTTGAAATGCTTCCCCTGGAATTGAAGGTGGATACTGTTGATTAGCTTATGAATCTATTGAAACAGTTCAAACATACAAACATCGCCCACAACTAGATGATAAATTGAAAATATATAAGTTAAATAATCTTTAACATCTAGTTGTTGGGTGATGTTTGTATGATTTAACTGATTCACGAGTTTCAAAAAGCATCTCACAGTTTGCAACTTCCATTCCTAGGGAAAAATTTCAACTACATAGTTAAACCTAATGCAGGGCACATTTACTGCAAATCTATTGCATCTTTATATCTTGAAATGCTTCAACAGGAATCGAAGGTAGATTCTTTTGATTATCTTATGAATCAATGAAAATGATTCAAAGCATCTAACAATGTCCCCCTTCCGTTCCTATGGTTTAAGAAAGCGATGGCTATAATAACTAATACAGTAGTGGTACTTGTAGATGTTCGGTATGTAGTACTTGTAAATTGTATCTGCTGCTAATATAATATAACTACACTTATTTTCTTCACTTATTTACGAAATTTGTAAGTTAAGAATTCGAACCTAGCCTTATGGTAAGTTTCAACTGTAGTCCTAGGGAAAGACGAGAGTCAGATGTTGAGAATGAAAATGTGAACCACAAGTCATAATCTTTGCATTTTTCTGACTTGAAGTTCAATCTTTCAGTCTCAAATACACATCTGATTTCTCTTAAGAGAAGTGTCCGGAACCATTGTGAGGTAAAGTATATATCTGTTAAGAATGACACTTTTAAGTTACAGCATGACTTTGCTCCAAATGTTTCTCCCATCACTAATGGAGTTTCTATTGCCACGTATCACTAGTGGGAATGCAATCAAACCATGACCCTTAGGACTGCTACTATGAAGATATCGTGAGATAGGAAATGAATCTATAATAAATTTTTGATATGTTATTGTCCTGAGCGAGAATGGGCTATTGTTGTTGTGATATTATGATGTTATTGTAAACTATAAGAAATAGATTGGGAGGAGTTGCAACTCTTTGTTTCCCTTTATGATTATTTCATAGTCTATGATGAGTGAGAGCCATGTATATTTTTATTGTATTTGTATCCTCATTAAGGTCATAACTTCTTGTATATATTTTTGTTGGTATAGATCAAGTCAAAATGTTATGAGGAAATGAAAGAACGCTGACCTATGGATGTTCCGATCCCAAAAGAAAATAAGTTAATGGATGAAATCTTTCTGTATGTTCAGTTGATTAAAATGGCTTATCAGTGGCATTAGGTTTTGAATTATTAGCCAAGTAATTTCTGGTAGTATCAGTTGAGGCAGGCATTCTACAACATTTCGGAATTAAAAAAATAATAATAGCATTTTACTTGTTTATTTGGACCCTGTTGTTATTTTGTAAAGATCATTGTATTAGTTTATTTTGCTTGTTTTTAGGGGTTTCACATTTTTACTTATTGCCTGAATTATAATGTTTTGTTTTATATGTCTTAAGAAGACTGTAGACCAATTAATTAGTATAACAACCAGATGTTTGTATATGTTAGTTTTAGATGAACTCTTGGTGCATTATGTCATGTATGAATATTTGTTGCATTATGAACTCTTTCATGTGTTAGGTAACCTGTTTCAAATAATGTAAGTAAATTTTTTGCAATTGTTGAACTGTTAACAATATTCCTTGAGTTCAAATGTACACTGGTAAATGCAGATCCACATTTGAAAATTTGGGTTCTCAAGTGCACTATATCCTGGTGATTGGTTACAGCTATGGCCTATTCCCTATCTCTTCGAAACACAATCAAAGCTGGTATTCTAAACTATCCGTATGGTTAATGATGGAAAAAGGAAGTGTTCAATCGGTGGATAATATGTGTATCATGATGCAAGAAACTGTCCATTAAAAAAATAAGTTATTTCATTATCTTTGTGTTAAAATATGGATTAATTTTTTAAATTTGGCTTGAAAGACTAAAGATCTATGTTATGTATTTTTTGTTTTTATGTAAGTGTATTTGAATGGCTTTTGAAATATTTTATGTTTTAGTTATATCATTGGTTTTTTACATGTTTTTATTTATGACTGTCTATTGTATTAAAAATGTTAGGATCACATAGCATCTGTTTAAAGTATTAATATTCTAATTCTGAAAAAATAGTATTAATGTTCCTAATATTTTTTTCACAAGTGAAAAAATTTTAACATGTGAAAATATGTGCTATATATTTTTTTCACAATTGAAAAAACTTTAACATGTGAAAAAATAAAGCTCATGTATAATGTAATTGTTTTACTAGTGAAGAAATTTTTTAAAATTTATTTTATTCACATGCAAAGAAAAATGTATTGTATTAAGTTATTAACTAGTGAAAATTTTTTATTCACATGCGAATAAAAAAGTTTGTTCACATGTGAATTTTTTTTCAGATATCAAGAAAAAGGAATTTTGAAAATTTAATTTTTTTTTTGTTCATGTGTGAAGAAAATATTTTATGTATGTATATATACTTTCTATATATTCAACCATGTGCAAACAAGTTTTAAATTATATTCAACCGAGCTCAAAACTAACTTTTAGTATAGCTCAAGTTTTATATCTATATTTTAATTTTATTGTTTTTTATTTAATCAAAAGAAAAGTAAATAATGAAACATATCAGCAACAAAATGGAAATAAACAAAGCAAATTACAAAAATTTTAAAAAACATCATAAGATAAAGCGAATAATTAAAGTTAACTAGCAATTAAACAAGCTGTCAATAAAACATGGTAAAACTTCATTGAAATTAAACAAAACAAGAGTTTATCAGCATTAGTTTTTGCCAAGAATAAACCATATCAGCAACTACTTCAGTTCTAGTTAACTTCAAGTTTCTTCGTCATCTAAAAAAATAAAAAACAAAAAATATTTAATAATTGAAGTAAATACAAAGCATAACATAAAAATAAAAATCTTCACATAAAAATAAAAGTATTTAATAATGGCCGAACATTAATTGGTGCAAAATAAATATATAATGGTCTAACATAACATTATTACTAACCTGATGAAATTACAATGAAGTCTTTATCTTTATCAGTTTTTTCACTTGTGTTAATTAAATTATGAAAATATTAGTTAATTAAGTTTTTCATTATAAATGCTTAAAAAAATAACTTTATATTTAATTTACCTTTTTTTCTTCATTGTCAGAATATTGAAACCCTGGAAGAATATCTTCATTGACTGAAAAAATAAAGATTTTTGGAAAAATTTATTAAATAATACTAGTGGCTGAAAATTATATTTATAATTTTTCTAACCTTTAAAGAAGTGCATTTTGGAAGCTTCATCATACTTGGAAACATCACATACAACTGTTTCCAATGAATGATCATTATCACTATCTTCATCTGTTTCCAATAAATCATTGGAAATATTAGTTAATTCAAGTGTTTAATTATAAATCATTAAAAAGAAATAGTTTATTTTTTTGAAACATTTTTCTAACCTATAATCACATCATGATGTTTAGAAGCTTCTTTAAAATCAGAAACATCACAATAAACTTTCCAAAAACCAGCATCAGAAAGAGTTTTTGAACTTGTTTTATTAAAATATAAATATTATTTTCACAAACAAAAAAAATGGTATTATATTTTCACATGTGAAAAAAGAAGGAATATGCATACAGAGATATGGTCGCGTATCTTAACAAATTGGATTTTTATCCTTACACCTCCTTGCTATTTGTCTCTCAGGTTTAACTATAAAAATAAATAAAACTTCAGAATAATAATGTTAAATAAATATATTAAATAAACTCTAGATAACATACCATATTCACTTGATTCATTGGGTTTAGTAGTAGCATCTACAATAACAATAATATAAAATGTTAGTTATAATGTTTTTATTAAAATATGAATATTATTTAACATACAAAGATATAGAATGACATTTTCACATGTGAAAAAAAAAAGTTTTTCCACTCAAAATGTTAGTAGCATTAAATTTTTCGAACTGACTATAAATTCTGTACAACAAAAATATATTATTCTAATCAATATATTCGAAGATAATTACCAAAAAATGAAATAACAAAAATACGTTAGGAAATTAAATAACAAAAATTTGAATTTCTTTAGATTTCTAAAGAAAACCATTAATAACCAAATTTACCAGAAAATTTACTTTCGAAAATTGGTACAACACTATAGAAAACTATTAACATAAAAAATACTTCATAGAACAAAGAATTAGAAATATACAAATAATAGCAAAAAATATAAATAGACTACAATAAATATAAAAAAACGAACCTTTGGAAGCCATTAATAACAAAATTTAATCCCAACCGATTGAAAATGAAAATGAAGACTAAGCACAAAGGGTTTCGGCATATGTTATAATGACATTGTATTTATAATGTTTTATATTTTCACAGGCTTGGTTTTTGTTGGGCTGAAAAATGGATAAAATTTGAAAAAATGCCCTACTTAAGTCCATTTTATATTAACTTTAATTGACAATTTATTACTCTCAGAAATAATCTAGAAATTTGAAAATATTTTACATTTTTATTCTTTCACTTGTGAAAATTTTTTAAAATAAATAATTGACAATTTTTTAAAATAAATAGTAAGAGAATGATTTTATTGAATTAATTGAATTAACTTGGTTATATCTGTTGCTTAATTTCCTATGGTTAAAGTATTTAAATGAAAGTCTTTGAAAAATTATTGGAAAAAAAAATATTTTTTTTTTCGAATTTTTTCTTTCACTTGTGAAAATTTTATCACGTACATAACTACATATGTAAATGCATTTAGTAGTGAAGAAAATTTATTCACTAGTAAATGCAATTACACACACTAAAGAAAAAATATTGCTCATGTATACATGTAAGTGTTTACTAGTGAAGAACATTTATACACACACTAAAGAAAAAACTATATGTAAATGTAAAGTTTATCCGTATGCGAAGATAAATGTATATGCTCATTTATAAATATTCATCTATTCACTAGTGAATAAAATTTATTCACATGTGAAGATAAATGTATATGCGAAGAAAGCTTATTCATGCAAATATGTATAAATGTATGTGCGTTTACTAGCGAAGAAAGCTTATTTCATGCGAACATAAATGTACCATTGTTTTTACTTTTTTCTTCAGCATATTATGTAAATAAAAAACAACCCATTTTCAAATCGTTTGGTTAACATCAAAACAAATGCTACCTGACTCTCGGGACAAGTAAATCATAGGAAGAGGTGGAAGTTAGATAATTGACCACAACCATCTAAAATCATCAAGTATCTTACTAATATTTAGTTAGGCCTTGATCAGGGTCTTTTGGCCTTGTAGCAAATGCAATCATAGCATTTAACATCCTAGCATAATTATGTTCTTAAAATTAAACAATACAAAGCAATAGAACCTAACGTAACATAACATAAGGATAGTGGCAAAATGATCATATAAAGGACTATCCGCTCCTGCATATTCTTTTTCCCTTCTTCTACTGAACGACTTCTAGAAGTGCTGAAAAATGTTGCATTTCAATAAGAATTAAGCTATTAGCAGATGAAATAAACTTCAATTAACTTATATGAACAAAATAGAAAATAAACTTTTTATTATAATATTCACCTCATCTGGCAGTATAGTTCGTAGTGGTTCTATACTATTTTAAGAAACATTAGCTGGATTCTTTCTCGATCTACCTCTTTTACGTTTCATACTTCACTTGTGTCACCTACATTTTGTATTTGTTCTGTAATATCAAACATGAAAGAGAAGATACATTTCAAGATAGGATCTGCTAATACTCTACAAATATTATCTTTAATGTGATACGCATTTCTTGAAACAATATTATCTTGGATATGAGTTTCAATTGTGGAAAACTAGAAGGGGGGGGGGGGTTGAATAGTTTTACGTCGTTTTAATTGTTATAAAATAAATTGTTTAAAAGTTTTTGTTGATTTATAAAATATAGATTCGATGGTATATGAAATCTAGTTATACACAATATGAACAACACTAAGTATATATACTATGAAGCAATAATTATGTAAGTAATGAAATAAGTAAAAGATGGAAAGATCAAACCGAGAGACAAGCGATTTATAGTGGTTCGGCTACAAGGCACCTTCCTTGCCCTACTCCAATCCCCGAGCACCTAACTCGAGAGTTTTCTTCACTATATCAACAAGCTCCCTTATGGCGGAGAAAACCGTACACACCAATATACACACCAATATACACACCAATCTATACACCAATCTTCACACCAATCTTCACACCAATCTTCTTCACACCTAGCTTTTACACACCAATCTTCTACACACCTTCTTCTACACACCAATCTTCACAACTATCCTACTTCACTACTAATCAACTTCTACTATCTACACAACTATTCTCTAACAAATATTCACAACTAATCACACTATGAAATAATAATCAATGATGATGCACAAACAACTTAGATGTGGAGATCACAACTAGTTGTAATACTTCTTGTCTTGAGGGATAGAAGTATTCTTCTCTTGCACTTGAATGGATTATGTATGGATCACTTTGAAACAAAGATTTAAGAATGTATGATCAAAGGATTTATAGATTGGAAATGGAGATCTAGAACAGAAAGTTCTGGAGTGCAAAAGGTGGGGAAAAAATCCAGGTTTAAGGTGGTATTTATAGGCAAACATTTCTGACAGAGGAGCGTGGCCGGTCCCTTTAAAGCATGGCCGGCCCCCTTAAAATTAAGGGGGCCGCCCCTTATAATTAAGGGGGCCGCCCAACTGTAACGGCCAGAAACTTTGTCTTTTAGTGGGGAAAGTTTATTTGGTGAAAAACTAACTGATTTTGGTTAAATATTTGAAATCATATATTTAGTATGATTAAAACATTTTTCCTTATTACCAAAAGTGTTTTTCAAAAATATATAATAAGATTATATAATTAAATAAACTTTGTATTAGTTAATTAAATACCCCTTTGATCATACATTGCACTAAACACTTTGTTTATTCATACCTTAAGTGATTTGGATGTAAAGAGAAATATTAATCACCAAATACTTGTTTATGTCATAAGTTTTAGTTCTTTGAGGTTATATTTTGTAATGATCAAAACATAGAGATATTGATAAAAACTTAATAATGTTTTTAAGGCATTATTTATGTCAACAATCTCCCCCTTTTTGATTATTACAAAACCTTAAACTCAAAAGATTTAAAACTTGTTATTAGAGAAGTATTATAGAGTTTACCATTTCTCTTCTCCCCCTTTTTGTAAAATCAAAAAGGTTAGGCCGAATAATCTTCGTGAAAGAAGTTTAAACGAGTAGAGAACTCCCCCTTGATGTATGCTCCCCCTCGTTTAAACGGGAATGAGCAATTGGAATCTTGGCTACAAAAATATTTTGAAGAGAGCAACACACATATATATGCAAAAGCAACAATTATGCAAATAAAAATAGATTCATTCAAGCATGATAGAAATAATTAGCATAACAACATTCAATATGCTTGTAGCATATTGATTACACTAAAACAAAAGAAAAGATATAGTCCTATATTGCCTAAGAGAGCACTTGGACTTGCTTGCAACCCATGGTTGATTTGTTTTATTTGCTTGAAGGAAAACAAAAGCATGGAGCTTAGATATTTGATTGAGGTGGATATGGGGTGTTGCATGGAGCGGAAGAAGTGGATCTCACGATGTTGTATCGTGTTAAGGGTGGTATTGGATGATTACGAGTGAGAAGATATTCAATCCAAGAAATATCTTCACTCAAGTAGAGGATTTGTTTTTGAAGGAATATGCAACAAGGGCAAAAGTGAGTGTGATTTGTAACTTGATCCAAGTTAAGAGAGTAGGGAAGGCAATTTGCATAGGGTGATGATGGAGGTAGCCCTTTGTTGCGTTGTGCAAGATGCATAGCAAGGAGATCACTAAGATCATGGATTTGGTTTATTTCATCACGGAACCTTTGTTTTTCCGTGGCAATGTGGAGGGGATCATAGGTTTGGTATAGATGAGTTGGGTTTGAGTAGTTGGAATTGTAGTTTGATGGTTCATCAAACTTGCATGGATCATTATAAGTTGTTGGAGGTTGAGAGGTGTAGTTTGGCTTGAAGGAAGATGTTTGGCCAATGTTGTATGGTTTGTAAAGTGGATCAAATGAATGCCTTTGTTGGTTTGATGCAAAGTTTGGGAAATAAGAGGTTGCTGGTGAGGAATGATTTCCAACTACATTTGTGATGATAGATTTGTTTCGAGGACTTTTTCGTCGCCAAACGGGTTTTTCCGTCAGCCTTGCTAGCCTTGAGGCTTTTGATTTTGGTTTGTTTGGAGAGTTCATGATGGGATGAATGGAGAGCTTTGAGGATTGGGGATATTTATAGTGTAAGATTTGTGTGTTTAAGGATGGATAAAGTTTGTTTGGAGGATTAGGACAAAATGTGTTGGTGAAAAATGGGAAATGTAGGTTGAAATGGGCTAAAAAGCAGAAAAGATTCTGTAAACCCGACCATCAGATGGCCGGTCCCCTTAATTAGGGGGCGGTCCCCTTAAAATTAAGGGGGCCGCCTTACATAATTAAGGGGGCCGCCCATCTGGTGATTTCCAGATTGCCAGAATTGGGTTTTTGGCAGAAAGTTTGCAGAAAGGTTGTGTTTTTGGACTTGGATTCAAGCAAGTTCAATTCCTTTAGGCAATATAGCATCTAATCTAATCAAGATATAGCATACATGCAAAAACACATAAGCAAAGGAGCAAATAATCAACACATAATAAGCAATAGGAGGTAAACAAGGGCAAGCACACTTAATCTTCCTAAGGCACCTATCTTAGATTGAAGGCAAGGATCTTAGTGAGTGGAAAAACTAGTGATGGATCAAGATGACACCATTATTAGTGAATTTGTCCTAGTGAGTGTCTATATGCAACAAATGTGGAGTTGTGATTGTTTCGACTCCTAGAAGCAAAAAGAAATAGCGATCCTAAGAAACAATCCAAATAATCTCCTTGATTCAATTTTTGCTCGATCTTGAGTGTCAAAGACATATATTAGATTATATACCTTGACAATTTATGTGAGAGTTTATGCATGATTTTGAAATATAATGTTTTTTAGAATTAGTCAACAATGCAAGGAAAATGGTTTTCATGGGGTTCCTAGATTGTGAGAATAATTTTTAGAGAAAATTGATTGAGTTTAAAAAAAATTTATGCAAAGAAAATAAATTTTCCCAATCTTTAGTTTTGTGCGAAATAGATTCCTAGACTCAGAAAAGATGAAATGGGAGAAAAATAAATTTCATGCAAGTATTAATTTGAAATATTTCAATATAATTTAGTCAACTTGTTCCATCATTCCTAATCCTAAACGCAAGTGGTTGAATAATTCACGCTTAAGAGGTTTTGTGAATATATCCGCAATGTTATTTTCCGATGCAACCTTTTCTATAGATATATTTCCTTTTTGTACATTATCCCTAAGAAAATGGTGACGTATTTCTATGTGTTTAGTCCTAGAGTGTTGCACCGGATTTTTACTTAAATCTATCGCACCTTTGTTATCGCACATAATGGGGACATTTTCTAACCTAATGCCATAGTCTATGAGAGCTTGTTTCATTCATAGTGCTTGTTGACATGCCTTTCCGGCGCTTACATATTCGGCTTCGGTGGTAGAAATAGCAAGAGCGGTTTGCTTCTTCGAAAACCAAGACGTTAGACAACATCCCATAAACGTGCAAATACCGCTAGTGCTCTTTCTATCTACGTAGTCTTCCGCATGATCCGAATCCGCATATACAATGGTTTCTATGCCGGATTCCTTAGGATACCATAATCCTAAGTGTATAGTGCCTTTAATGTATCGGAAGATACGCTTAACCGCTTCTAGGTGAGAGGTTTTGGGATCCTCTTGAAAACGGGCACAAAGGCAGACACTAAACATGATATCGGGTCTACTTGCCGTCAAGTATAGTAAACTACCTATCATTCCTCTATACTTGGAGTTATCTACGGACTCACCTTCATCGTCCTTTGTGAGCTTTACCTCCGTAGACATGGGTGTTTTTATGGGTTTTGAGTCTTCTAGGCCAAATTTCTTAAGCATTTCCTTAATGTACTTAGATTGGTTAAAGAATATTCCATCTTCTAATTGTTTTATTTGTAATCCTAGGAAGAAGTTAAGTTCACCCATCATACTCATCTCAAACTCATCATGCATGATTTTGGCAAATTCATCACACATGTCTTGACAAGTCGATCCAAATATAATGTCATCAACATATATTTGAACAATGATGAGATTAGGGTCTTTCCTTTTAGTGAAAAGAGTGTTATCTACCATTCCCATGGAATAATCATGTTTAATAAGAAAAGCTTTTAATCGATCATACCAAGCTTTGGGAGCTTGTTTGAGTCCATACAAAGCTTTCTTTAACTTATAAACATAATCAGGTTTTGCGAAGTCAATGAATCCTGGAGGTTGTGCCACATATACCTCCTCATTGATAAAACCGTTAAGGAATGCACTTTTCACATCCATTTGGAATAACTTAAAATCTAGGGCGCAAGCATAGGCAAGTAATATCCTAATTGATTCTAGTCTAGCTACGGGGGCATAAGTTTCATCATAATCAATTCCTTCTTGTTGATTATAACCTTGGGCAACTAACCTAGCTTTATTCCTAGTAACTATTCCATTCTCGTCTAACTTATTTCTATATACCCATTTGGTTCCTATGATGGTCATATCCTTTGGATTTGGGACTAGTTCCCAAACATCATTTGCCTTAAATTGATTTAATTCTTCTTGCATAGCTATAATCCAACTTTCATCCTTTAAAGCCTCACTAATATTCTTAGGTTCTATTGCTGAGAGGAAACAAAAGAAGTTGTTTTTATCTTGGGCTTGTGACCTAAGGGTTCTTTGGTTAAGATGTCCTATTATATTATCTAAAGGATGTGATCTAGATTCTTTAATATTAACGATTTCGTTATTTTCTAAGTGAGTTTCTTCATTGTCATTTCCTATGGGTTTTGTTTTACTAACCTCAATAGCTTCTTCTTCGACTAAATTATCATCTTCTAAAGGTAGCGTTTTAGAAGGTGGTGGTGTTTCATCAAATGTTACATTTAGTGATTCCTCTACTTTCATTGAGTGTTTGTTAAGTATTATATATGCTTTACTATTTTGTGAGTATCCTAAAAATATTCCTTCATATGACTTTGGATCAAACTTAGTGAGGTAGTCCTTAGTGTTTAAGATATAGCATTTACTTCCAAATACTCTAAAGTAGCTTAAGTTAGGTTTTCTATTTCTTAATAACTCATAAGGAGTTTTTCCTAGAATTCTTCTAATTGATACCCTATTTAGAATATAAGTCGATGTATCTACGGCGTGACACCAAAATTTTTGTGGAATGGATTGTTCATTTAACATAGTTCTACTCATTTCTTGTAGTGACCTATTTTTTCTTTCTACTACCCCATTTGATTGAGGAGTACGAGGAGCGGAGAAATTATGAGATATTCCATTTAACTCACAATATTTTCCGAATTGTACTTCGTTATCAAATTCCCTTCCATGGTCCGTCCTAATGGCAACTATTGACCATCCTAACTTATTTTGAATCATTTTGCTAAATATTTCGAATTTTTCAAAGGCTTGGGTTTTGTCACTTAAAAACCTAGTCCACGTGTATGGTGAGTAGTCATCTACTATTACTAAGGTATACTTGTTTCCTCCATAGCTCCGCACAGCGGATGGACCAAAAAGATCCATATGTAATAATTCTAGGCACCTAGTAGTGGATACTATATTCTTAGCTTTGTGGCTAGCATGAGCTTGTTTTCCAACTTTACATGCATCACAAAAATGTTTGTCATATTTTAGATTAGGCAAGTTTCTAACTAATTCCTTAGAGGCCAAAGATTGTATTTGTTGCATGTTAGCATGTCCTAATCTCCTATGCCACAATGTGGAGTTTTCGTCTAGGGTCGTTAGGCATATCCTATCTTCAGGTTTGTTTCCTAGTTTCATAACATATACACCTCCTTTCCTAATACCTCTACCTATAATTTTTCCATTCTTAATTATTTCGCTATCTTCTTCGGAAAAGATAACTTTACATTTATTATCGCATATTTGGCCTACACTAAGTAAGTTATATGTTAAATTATTAACATGTTCAACATTTTCAATAGTAAGTGAGTCTTGAGAAATCGTACCTTTGCCAATAATTTTTCCACGCAAGTCACTAGCAAAGATAACGTTACCTCCGTTGTATGCCTTATATGTAGAGAATAGCTTTCGGTTCCCTGTCATGTGCCTTGAGCATCCACTATCCTTGATCCATTCGTCAGGCTCCAAGTCAATTCCAAGGCATATTTCGTCGGTTGCTTTTGCCATGAAACACTTTTCTTC
The DNA here is from genome assembly GCA_030686995.1 of Artemisia argyi. NCBI lineage: Eukaryota > Viridiplantae > Streptophyta > Magnoliopsida > Asterales > Asteraceae > Artemisia > Artemisia argyi. The sequence goes on along the minus strand of CM060676.1, from coordinate 171,326,314 downwards.
TCTTGGTTTTTCCACTTCTTCTTTGTCACTATCACTCCATGTTCTACTAACAAATGCACCTTGATTATCATAACTCGGCGGCTTTAGACATTCACCAACGAGATGATTTGGACTTCCACATCTAAAGCATTTTCTTTTCACGTAATTGTCACTTCTATTTCTTTGGAACGATTTTCTATCGTCATGTGATGATCTAGTGAATCTTCCTCGTCTCTTAAAGAATTTCTTGAATTCTCTTACGGCCATTGCATATTCTTCGTCTTCACTTTCGTCACTTGAATCATCATCATCACTAGGTTCCTTTTTGGCTTTTAGAGCAATGGATTTGATTTGTTCTTTCTTGACTTTGACCGTTTCCGAATCTCTTCTTATGATTTCTTCATGAACCTTCAAGTTGCCAATTAGTTCATCTAGTGATAACGTCATCAAGTTCTTTGATTCTTCAATTGCCGTGACCTTAGCTCGCCATTTTGGATGCAATGCCCTAAGAAATTTCCTAACACAATTTTTACTAGAAAATGTCTCATCAAGTGCTTTTAAACTTGTGATGATAGTGTTAAACTTAGTAAAAGCATTATCAATTGATTCCTCTTCCGGAATCGTAAATTGTTCATATTGTTGTACAAGAAGATCTATTTTATTGTCTTTGACTTGGCTATTACCTTGGTGAGTGATTAGTAAAGAATCCCAAATTTCTTTTGCGGTTTTACACATAAAAATTATTTCATATTCTTTGCGTGGTAACGCATTATAAATAACCATTTTAGCCTCATTATTTTTTGCTAGTTTCTTTTTCAAATCATCATTTTGTTTTTCAAAAGCTACAATTTCATCCATTTTAGTTTCAACATTATATTGAATAGGGGGAAAATCACCAAAGGTAATAATATGCCAAAGATCAAGATCTTTTGATTTCACATACGTTTCGAATCTATTTTTCCAATATAAAAATCCATCACTTTCAAATAGTGGTGGTCTTTGCATAGATTGCCCTTCTAAATATTTTAAAGATTCCATAGATCGTTACAAGTTTTAAAATACAATATATTTTAAAATTCTTGCTAGACGTGGCTCTTGATACCAATTGTGGAAAACTAGAAGGGAGGGTTGAATAGTTTTACGTCGTTTTAATTGTTATAAAATAAATTGTTTAAAAGTTTTCGTTGATTTATAAAATATAGATTCGATGGTATATGAAATCTAGTTATACACAATATGAACAACACTAAGTATATATACTATGAAGCAATAATTATGTAAGTAATGAAATAAGTAAAAGATGGAAAGATCAAACCGAGAGACAAGCGATTTATAGTGGTTCGGCTACAAGGCACCTTCCTTGCCCTACTCCACTCCCCGAGCACCTAACTCGAGAGTTTTCTTCACTATATCAACAAGCTCCCTTATGGCGGAGAAAACCGTACACACCAATATACACACCAATATACACACCAATCTACACACCAATCTACACACCAATCTTCACACCAATCTTCACACCAATCTTCTTCACACCTAGCTTTTACACACCAATCTTCTACACACCTTCTTCTACACACCAATCTTCACAACTATCCTACTTCACTACTAATCAACTTCTACTATCTACACAACTATTCTCTAACAAATATTCACAACTAATCACACTATGAAATAATAATCAATGATGATGCACAAACAACTTAGATGTGGAGATCACAACTAGTTGTAATACTTCTTGTCTTGAGGGATAGAAGTATTCTTCTCTTGCACTTGAATGGATTATGTATGGATCACTTTGAAACAAAGATTTAAGAATGTATGATCAAAGGATTTATAGATTGGAAATGGAGATCTAGAACAGAAAGTTCTGGAGTGCAAAAGGTGGGGAAAAAATCCAGGTTTAAGGTGGTATTTATAGGCAAACATTTCTGACAGAGGAGCGTGGCCGGTCCCTTTAAAGCATGGCCGGCCCCCTTAAAATTAAGGGGGCCGCCCCTTATAATTAAGGGGGCCGCCCAACTGTAACGGCCAGAAACTTTGTCTTTTAGTGGGGAAAGTTTATTTGGTGAAAAACTAACTGATTTTGGTTAAATATTTGAAATCATATATTTAGTATGATTAAAACATTTTTCCTTATTACCAAAAGTGTTTTTCAAAAATATATAATAAGATTATATAATTAAATAAACTTTGTATTAGTTAATTAAATACCCCTTTGATCATACATTGCACTAAACACTTTGTTTATTCATACCTTAAGTGATTTGGATGTAAAGAGAAATATTAATCACCAAATACTTGTTTATGTCATAAGTTTTAGTTCTTTGAGGTTATATTTTGTAATGATCAAAACATAGAGATATTGATAAAAACTTAATAATGTTTTTAAGGCATTATTTATGTCAACATCAATTATCAAGAGCAAAATTATATAAATCAATCTCTAGTGCAATATTTTTTAGAATTTTCGAAATTAGCGACTGCTTAATTATTAATATACCTGTAGCAACAACATCTTTACCGCTATGTTGTCCAGCCCTTTTCCTCCCCTTAGAAGTATTACAACCAAGCGCTATTTCACCAACCACTGTTTCTTTAGCAGCATTGTTACCTCTTTTTTCCCCTTTTTTCCTCATACTTTCATCAATATTTGTATACTCAGCATCGACATTTTGATCAGCATTTTTAGCTGAAGTAGCAGCATCTTTACCTGTTTCTTTTCTACCTCTTTTCTTCCCCATTTTGTTAATTTTTTTATCAGCATTTTGATCCTTTGTTATTCCTTTTTCTTCTCTAATAGATGATCTTGTAGTACGTTTTTTAGTTAAAACATCTTCAGACATTGGATTTTCATTTTCAATGTTGTTAACATTTTCTTCTATATTCTGAATGTTGACATCATCTGTTTCTGAAACAATTTAAAATTTAATATATAAAAATATAAAATACTTTTTCAGATTCAATTTCATAAAATATTTTTATATAACTAAAAAAGGCAACATATGCAAGTTAAAATATATACAGAATCTCCTTAATTATGAAAATAGTTGAAGCAGCAGCAACATCTTTACCTGTATTGTTTGCATCTTCACCAACATCATTATTTCCAGCAGCTAAAGTTTCATCTTCAGCAACATCATTTACATCATCTCCAAATGTGCAAACACCTTCAGGCATTGGATTTTCATTCTCAATGTTGTCAACATTTTCTTCATTATTATGAATGTTGACATCATCTGTTTCTCTCTCACAAACTTGACTTCTGATTTCTGAAAAAAGTTAAAATTTTGTAGATAAATATAAAATACTTTTTCAGATTCAATTTCATAATTAATAAAGTATTTTATATAACTAAAAAAGCAACATAAGTAATAATTTTACACATGTGCAAGTAAATTTTTTTTCACATGTGAAAGTATTACAAATTTTTTTCACATGTAAAAAAAGGAAAGTAATTTCACATGTGAAAAATTTGTTACTTAATACTCAAGCATAATAGACAGAATACTCAAACATCTTTACCCGTATCGTTTGCATCTTCACCAACATCATCATTTTCACCAACATCATTTACATCATTTGGTTCGTCTGTTTCATTAGTATTATTTTGATCATCTGTTTCATTAAATCATGAAAACATTTTTAAATATCAATATACAAAATACTCTTGTTTTAAAAAATATTGAAAAATGGATATATTACTAACCTTTATTATTCACATCATTACAAAAGAAATCATCAAATTTTCCTTTCAATTCCTTTATATTTTCATTGTTAGGAAACTTTCTTATTGATTCATTTAAAAACTCTTTCAACTTTTTCTTCTCTTCTGTGGAAAAATAGAAGGGGGGGGGGGTTGAATAGTTTTACGTCTTTTTAATTTATTGTAAAAGATTGTTAGAGTGTTTTCTTTATTTTCAAAAATTTAGATTCGATAGTATGTGATCTCAAGTCTTGCACAATATAAACAACAATAAATATGTACGATATAGCAATAATAATGTAAGTAAAGAAATAAATGAGAGATGGAAAGATCGAACCGCGAGACAAGAGATTTATAGTGGTTCGGCTACAAGGACACCTTCCTTGCCCTACTCCACTCCCCGAGCACCTAACTCGAGAGTTTTCTTCACTATGTCAACAACCTCCCTTATGGCGGAGAAAACCTTACACACCAATGTACACACCACAACTTCGTCACAACTTAATCACAACTTCTACACAACCTCTTCACACCAATCTACTTCACAACTTACTACTTCACACCTATCTACTTCACACCAATCTTCTTCACTACAATCTACTTCCTAACTCTTCTCCTTCACAACAAACTACTAATCAATCACACTATCTATATACCTAGCTAAACTATCTTCTATCAAATATTCACAACTAATTACACAAAGAGATAGATACAATTTATGATGCTCTAACAACTTGGATGTGGAGATCACAACAAGTTGTAATACTTCTTGTCTTGAGGGATAGAAGTATTCTTCTCTTGCACTTGAGAGGATGATGTTTGGATCACTTTGAAACAAAGATTTATGAATGTATGATCAAAGGATTAAGAGAATAGAAATGGAGATCTAGAACAGAAAGTTTAGGAGTGCAAAAGGTGAGAAAAATCTGTGAAATGAACTAGTATTTATAGGGAGCAAAAATACTGTTCTGGAGCGTGGCCGGTCCCCATAATTAGGGGCCAGTCCTCTTAATGATTAAGGGGGCCGCCCCTTCAGAACGTTGGAAATACTTGTCCTTTTGTGGGGAAGGTTTTTCTGGATAAAGTTTTCCATTTTTGGTTGGAAATTTGAAATCAAATATTTATAGTGATTTAAACATATTCTTTTAATTCCAAAAATGTTTTATAAAAGATATTAAGTGTTTATGACATTTTATAAATGTTCTAGTGTTTTAGAAAAATTTTCCTTTGATCATAGATTGCAATAAACACTTTGTTTATTCATACCTTAAGTGATTTGGATGTAAAGAGAATATTAATCACTAAATACTTGTTTATGTCATAGATTTTAGTTCAATGGGTTTATGTTTTGTAATAATCAAAACATAGAGATATTGATAGTATGTTAATAATGTTTTTAGGCATTATTTATGTCAACATCTTCAATCAACAACAATATTTCTGATTCTATTTTTTTCTGCAAGCTGTTTAACAAAAACAAATTAAAGTTTATTGAAGCATATAATATTAAATGTTTTTTTCACTTGTGAAAGTGTTTATACAAAATTTTATTGAAAAATGTACCTTCGACTCTAAGCCACTCGTGCATATATCTTCTTGATTTGGTAATAAACCAAAACCTCCAGCCTCAAGTTCTATCTTTTCTCTGTACTTCATATAAACTGATTTCCATTCTGTAATAGCTGGCCTTTGGCGAGAAACAGGAAAATGATCACATCTAGTTGAATCAAGATATAGCAGCTGCATGATAAATATTTATGTTAACATTAAATTCATTCAAATGATATAATTTTCATATTTCTTTGTATATTAGGAATGAGTACTTACTGTCATGAAAGTGATTAGACCGATGAAATTCCTGGAAAGTTTGTTATCCCACTTGCGTATACTTGGTGCCAAACAATCTATTATGAATTTGCACCAATTTAAAGTTTCTGCTCTATCAAGTACATTATCATTTATTTTCTTCAAAACATTTAAGCAACATGCTCCTGAAGTTTCACACATCACCATAGTATTTGCAAAGAGCATCAAAAAGTTCATTTTAAACAGCTTCCCACAATCTTTTGTTCCAACTATAACATCCATTATATCATTTGGTCGGATGTCATTTTTTCCAGACTTACTTTCAAACAGTTGTAACCAATCTTTCATGAAAGGATCATCCGCATTTCTTTCTTCCAAAGTATCTATTGCTTTTTCTCCATATGGTATACCAAGAATATCATGAACCTTTTGTTCTGTAACCTCTATATTACCATTACTTGATGGTAATTGCATTTTTTCAACATCTAGGTTTGAAATAACATAATGCCCTAAGGCACCTGGAATTTCATGTATCTTCATCGCAACTAAACTTCCAAAGCCCATTTTTATTAAACATTTTTTTCTTTTAGGATTCAAGACATTCATAGCAGAAAACAGTGCCGTTGCTGCTGTCTTAGTTCTAATAGAAACAATTTTTTTAGACTTAGTTTTTATTTTATTTTATTTTCTTATTTCCCTTATTAATTTTTACTTTTTTTGAACTATAAGCTTCTATACTATTCTTTACCTTAGTTTTTCTACCTTTTGTTTTACTTGTTGTTCCTTCATCAACTATTTCTTTTCGACTTCTAGTCATTCTTTTTTCAATAACTTTCTCCTCAGTAATTTTCTTCTTCATATCTAGTTTCTGATAAGATATACAAACAATTAGTTTTTTATTAATACATGATACTAACATGAACAAAACTAGTATTTCAGTATAAACAAATCTAGCGTCTGTTTTAAGTTTAAACATACAAACAATTACATACACAAAAATGGAAGACTTACTTAAAATCTTAAGTAATTTCTAATGCATTTTCTTTACATATTAAGATATACAAATGCATAGAATTTAACACAATCAATCAACTATAATGCAGTTTCTTCACATATGAAAATATTTAATCCTAAACACATCATTAATAAAACTATCTTAACACTACAGGTGAGTCATAGTTAATTACAATAGTACCTTAACCTACCTTTTCAATGAATAATAAGCTGCTAATATGTCAACGAATAACCAACAATGTCATTTTACAATAATTGATGTTTTTTTTTTTTTTTTTTTTTTTTTTTTTTTTTTTAATATTATAGAGGCAAAATTAACATTTTTATCTTATATTTCACATGTGAAAACTTATGACTTTCCTACTAAATTACTTAGACAATCTTTTCTCTAGTCTCAAAATTTTGTTACTTGGACAATTTCTTCTAAGTCCTTTTACTTACTAACTAGCAGGGTCCTCGCGCGATGCAGCTGCGGGCACCCTGTAATTTAATTTTTACGGCTAATAATATATTTTATTTGTAAGTTTTTTGGCAATAGCTTTACTGATTAGTTTTTATAGCAAAAGTTAGATGAAATTTTGCTTAGTTTGTATTATTTTATTTATTATTTATTTTATTTTTTTGTTTAGTAGTTTGCTTGGTTTTACAATATGTGAACATATTTTAGTTTATTATTTTCTTTTTGACAATAAATTTACGGATATCAAAAATTTCATTTAACTCGTGTCCGTTCGGGCTCGAGCCCGTTTGACCCGTGCCCGTTCGGGCTCGAGCCCATTTGGCCCATTGCTCGTTCGTGCTTGAATATTTGTATAATATGCTTTATTATTTGTATTAGTGACATTTAATGCAGGAATTGTGTTTAAGTTGGTTGTACGATATGCTTGATAATTTGTATTTCTTATGTAAGTGGTGTTTTAATAAGTGCATTAATTATATTTATTGACCAGTTAATTAATTGTATTTAATGTACATAATGATTTATTTATTATATTTAATGTTAGTATTAATTTTATGTTAGAATTAAATATGAGGGGAATTTCTATAAGTAGCATTAGTTATTGTACTTATAGCTTTAGAAGTTGTATTGCTTAATTTTAAGTATTTCTATTAATAGTAGGCCTTCCTCCATTATAAGATAGTTAGATAGTAGGCTTGGTGGTTATATGCTATTACCCCGACCATTGTATTCTAGAAATAATTAAAGACAATACTCGAGTCAAGTCTGTTTCTAAAGCAACAATGTAAAAAGTTGGAAGTCACAACATTTTTTGAATTATTTTTTATTAAATCTGATCAAATATCATTGTTATTAGATATGAAAAAATTAAAATATCTAAGTTTCCACTTTTGTAAATAAAACAAATAATCCAAACAAATAACTGTCAGTTTCCATTTTTTAAAACATCAGAACAACACAAAAATCCAAATCCCTAAATGACACTTTTTCTTCTATAAATGCATATATGTAGAAAAACTTAACCAAAAACCACGATCAAAATATTCAGTTGTATGATGAAATAATTTAAATAAGATTATGAAATACTACCTTTTTTTTAAGATGATGAATCTTGCTTTTGATTATACAATGCTTATTGATTTTGATCAAATATCATGAAAATGAAAGCCGATAATTTTTTTCACTGTTTTGTAGGTGTAAGTTTGTGTGGATAGGGTTTGTAGGTGTGAGTTTTGTGTGGATGACTACGACTGAGTTAGGTGTGGTTGACTTTTGGCTGTGATTGTTTTTTACTAAATAGGATCTCTTTATATAAAAATTATTTTTGATTATTTTTGGGCCTAAAAAATACTAACATAAACATGTTTTGATTTTCTAAGCCTAACTGTTTTGTTATGGTAGTAAGATCTAGCATCAAGATTGCAACATAACTTATAAGATAACAAGGGATGTTTAATGATTTTTAAAAGTTCTACTTTGTGATTATTTTGACATTTGAAAAAATACAAAATATTTCAACTTTGATAATATTTTCACATGTGAAAAAATACAAACTACCATTACTGTTCAGTTGCTCCAGCATTTTTAGGGTGATATTTTTTACAACACATGCAATTATAGTAATACTAGTTGCAAAGTAATACTAGCTGCATCGTTTTTTTATGAGCGTTTCTACTAATGTATTTAAAATATGAAAATGTTGAAATTTTTAATAACAAAATTACTATTAATATTGCTATATAACTTTATAAGTTAACAAGGGAAAAGTTCAACTTTGTGAATATATTCATATGTGAAAAACTACAAATATTTCAACTTTGATAATATTTTCACATGTGAAAAGTTCAATATTGATCAAATGAAAAGTAATGGAATGTTTAAAAAATGATGATAAACTAAGTTTCTTCACATGATTACTCAATTTATAAAAAAAATATTTAAAAATGTTGAAATTTTTAATAACATAAAATATAACATGTTTTGTACAAATATAAACTGTAAAACAATAATATATATATTTATACTAAAAGCAAAAAGTTACTAAATTAAATAGTTCAAAGCAATGAAACATTTAACAGAAGTTTACATGATATTGAAAATACTAATACAATTTTAAAAAGGCAACATATTTTGGATGTAAACCAAGATATGTTAACTTGAAAGTCATGTTCTTGTCTTTCTGAAATCCACACTTTTTCTTCAAATCAGTCCATTGTCCTTTAAGAACAACATTAGCGGAAGCATGTCTTCCAAATTGTGTATACCTTCTTTCTAGATATACAATCACTTCCATAGAATAAACATCTTCATTAGTATAAACTTGAAGACTCACAACGATGTAAATTATGAGCTTGAACAAAATCACGTGGTATAGTCTGCAAAAAATAATATATATATATATATATATATATATATATATATATATATATATATATATATATAACAATTAATAATTTTAAAATATATAAAAAGTAAGTTGTAAAGAGAAGATATGTAATTTACAATGTATCCTTTAACAATAACATTTGATGTTAGTTTGGCATGAAACATCCTTGGTTGATTTTCAACTGGTACAAAATCAAATTTTGCAAATCCTACATAAAAAGAAAATTATCATAGAATATACTAAAAGTATCATTGATTGAAAATAAATTATCTTCTTTTTAAAATTTAACCTAAAGGCAACTTGACATCTTCATCATCAATATCTACCAACTTCTCATCAAAAACTTCTAACAGGAACTCTGAATTATATTATATAAAACTCCATAGAAATATATAGCCTTCTTTGATTTCTCAAAGTTCACAAACTTTTTCCCATTCCAAATCATAAAAACCGAATGAATCACCATCAACAGACCGAATCTTAACTTTGAATCTACCATATATTGTAGAAACATTAATCCTTGAAGAAGGATTAAAATTCATTTCATTTCGAATGCCATTAACGAAATCAAAAGGAAGTGTCTGAAAAGAAAAATTATAATAATTAAGTGAGTTGTATAATATAGTTTTAAAAAAGAATAAAATAAATAAAAGTAAAAAAGTTGTTAGTTTAATAAGAATACCATAAACTGCAAGGAATCTTTAGAATAAAAATTCCTTGAAAATTCAAGATCCGTAGGGCATCCATTCTGATCAAACTCACTAACTAATGAACATCCATAGTCTGTTTCAAGAAAGTATAAATAGAATCCATCTTGAACATTGAAATTCTCAAGATACTTAACCCAACCAGGACCATGTATCATACATTCAGAATTATCAAAATCACTGATTTTGACAGTATATTGTTTTTTTGTAGTGTCTAAATAAGTAATACCAGGGGTTTCTTCATGTGAATGCAAGGCCTTAAATTCTTTGGGAAAAACCTGATAATTAACATCAAAAATTAACTTTACTATAAATAATACTCGTTCGAAAAAAAAAAAAAAAAAAAAAACTTTAAAATCTATTATTGTTTTAAAACTTACCAGACCATGCATAGCTGATTCATCTATTTTAAAAAGAAAATGGTATTCTTTAACCATTTCAGTATAACCTATTAATTTAACCTATAAATAAATAAATGGTAGTCAATTAAATATAAATGGAATTATATTTTCACATGTGAAAAAAAAAAAGTTGTCCACTCAAAACCTAATTAACATTAAGTTTTTCTAATCGACTAAAGATCTAAATATTAAACTACAAATTAGTATAACTTTAAAATCCATTAGTCCAATCAACAGATATTATAAAAGTCCAACAAAAAAAAATAGTTTTTTTTTTTAATCTAATCAACATATTTTTTTGAGATCTGTGTTGGCTAGGAATATTTTAATCAACATATATTATTCTAATTATATTGTGCCTAAAAATTAACTATCTAACCAGAAAAAAAATTCGAAAAGATGCACACAAAAAAACTTTAAAATGTAGCATAAAAAGAAGGAGACCAATAAAACTTACAGTAGAAGGTGGCTGGTTTTTTAATTGAGCAAGTTGTTAATAGGTGAAGAGGAAGAGGATGTATTTTTTTGGAGTGTGGCTGCTAGTGTGTTTGGCAAACGTGAAAGGTATACCCTAATATAAAGGACCAAATAATATATTATATTTTTAACGGCCTAGGCTTGGATGGGCTAAAAAAAGGGGTCAAATTTAAAAAGAGCACCTACTTAGGTCCATTATATATTAACTTTAAATTAGAATTTATTACTATTAGAAATATGAAAATATATTATATTTTTATTTTAAATATTTTATATTTTTATATTTATTTTATATTGTTACTAAATAGTTTGCTGATTAAAGCTGAATAGTTTGTTAAGATTTTATTTTAAATTTTTTAATCACTTATTCTTAAATGTCAATGAATTGTAAAAATATTTTTCATATCGATTTTAGTTTCTTTATAAACTTTCAAATTTGATTAAGAGATTTTTGTATTGTTGGTTAAATTTCATATTTACTTGCTTTTTCACAACCAACTAATCTTAAGTTTAGTTTTTTCTACTAAATTTTATTGTTTTTTGTTTTGTAAATACCTCTTACATGTAAATATTATTTTTTATTATTATAATTTTCACAAGTGAATTTTTTTTAATGCATGTCAAAATAATTTTCAAACCTTAAGTTTAGTTTATATCTCCTAATATTTGATTCAAATTTTTTATTTTCATAATTTTCACTAGTGAAAAAATTTTATTGTAACATGTAAAAATAATTTTCAAAGCTTGGGTTTATTTTTGATTCATAACTTTTATATGCCTTTTTTTAAAATTTTTGATTCTCAAAATTTTCACAATTGAAAATCTTATATTGTCAAAAGTGAAAAAATGTAATATAAACAAAACATTTTTTGTTTTTCACAACCTAATATACATTTCTTATATGCTGTAGGATACTAAATTAAGCCACAAACATGAAGTACTTATGGTTGTGTAGGCGTATGGATTAAGGAGAAGAAGAGAAAGGAAGAAAGAATGGAACCTTGAGAGAAAATTTGGAATATTAGATTGAGAGTGAATGAAGGTCCAACCCTCTCCACATGTGGAGAGGGGTATTTATACTACCTAACAAATAAATGATAAAACGCCCACACCCGGGCTGTGGATCAGGCATACAGTGGCTAAAGACCCGTCCTTCTTCCACGATGTTACTTAATCTACTTCTAACTAATAACTAAACTAACTACGAGCTAACTCAATGCTATTACAATAATTAGGTGACCGAGTCTTCTATAGGAATAATTGTATTCCTAACAATCTCCCCCTAAGCGAGGTCACCTTGGAAATTAAGCTCTTTGTTCTTCAAGCATTCTTTAGATCATGTAGCTCGTAGGATCTGATTCTTTACTTTTCAGCACACTTTGTACTTCAAGCAACGAACTTGTGATTTGGGTTCCTTTGTGATGTGTGATCTTTGAGCTTCTTTGAGATCATTAGCCACAGTAAATCTCTAAGCTCATCCACAGTAGTATCGACTTCATGTGATGTAGTGACTTAAGGACCATCATGCTCACACCCTTCTGGATCAGGAGACTTTACATCAGAGTTGTGGATCAGGAGACTTTTTCATCAGAGTTTCGGAAACGTTGTTGGTAGTCTCTCAACATTTGTTGTAGTAAGTCTCTCATCGTCATTGATAGTGAGGAGGATGTGTGAGCATGAGGTATGGATTGACCCGATTCAGCTGGAAATAGTAGCCATCTACGCCATCTTTATATGTGTCCTTGAAATAAAACAGTTAGCAATAAAGATAGAGAATTAATATGGCTTTGTCATTCATTTTGCGAGGACTGACTACCTTCTGGTTTTGTGAAAACCGACCTGTGATCAGGTAGAGTCTCTTTTAAAGAAGACTCTCCTTGATAGGAATTTCCAGCTTGTAGTAATGAATTTTCCAAAGAATCCACTTCGGAATCTTTATACTAAGCATGTTCTCATACAGGAACGTCTCAAAGCAGACAGGACGATAGAGTGAATCGGTGAATATATATTCACGGATTGATGAGAAATTGATTTATTGAAATCACTCGCGTGTCATATAATAAACATTTTTGGCACACGACGAGAGTTTTAAGCTTTGAATCAAATTTCCATCAAAAATACTTTTGGTTGAAAGGTTATACACAATCAATGTGCTCGAAAATTAGTTGTGAGCACATTGAAAGGTTTTTGCAAAAGTATCCGTCAATCCATATCCTGGAACAAGTTTGATTCAATTGTTGAATCTCACCATCGTTGCTTTCCAGTTGTCACTTGATCATTGATCCAAGATGGATCTCACATGTCACCTACCAAGAGCTTGAGTGATGTTCACTCTAGAAGGATTTCCATCATTGTGAATATTTTCATATCACTCGGATGTTCTGGCAATACCACAAGGATAATACGTAGGACTCTAAATATTTTATCTTATTTTCCACATTGTGTGAAACAATAAGCATATTTGGAATGTGTCCTAACGATATTTATGGATGATCTCATGGCTCTAGACTCAATAGTGCGTTTTGATCCGCTCCTGGAGACTGGGGAGGCGTCTCCTGTTTTAGGTATCAACATAGCTCGCAATGAGCGGTCGATACATTGCACAGGGCTCCCCGTGAGAATGAAACAAGCTCTTTTAAGAGAACTTGAGTGGTTGGGAAGTTTAGTGCAGTGCGTCACTGGGTCCATGACGTCTTGTCTTCAATACCGGTGTTACCTTAGTAATCGCCAGTAGATTATGAATTGAACCCGGTTTCTGCCATAAGGTTGAATATATGGAGGGCTATTTATTTTCACCCTTTCTCATTTCATTTCTTTTTCATTCTTCAACCCCTTCAGTGCTTACCGAGACTTCACCACTAGAACCTTGTTGGGTTTGTTCCAGTCCTAGCTCTAACTCAGTCCGCACTCTTCCCTTTCTCACTTTACTCCTTTTTTCAATCATTCCTAAGGACCTCTAATCTATCTAGAGGATTGTCCCTGGGAAGATCCTTCCGGTCCTGGTGGATCATGGGAACTCATACCTAACCTTAACCATCCTTATAACTCCATGCATAAAGATAAATGGTCGGTCATTCGTATAACTTCCACAAACGCCTTTTGCTCCCCCTCAATATGTGCATCGATATTCGAAAGTGTTTAGCACACATGTAGGAGCCTCTTTATTGAGTCCAAAAGATCAAATTAGATTATCAGATTTCATATTTAAATCACATTCTCTCCCCCGATAAAAAATTTCAAATCTTTTGAGATTTTGGATCTCAATTGATTTAAATAAGTTAGAAAGCTTTTGGGAGAGAAATGCGGTCAATTTTAATATTTACTGATAAAAGGAACCTTTTTCTTGCTCCCCCTCAATCTGTGAGGGAGGTTGTTATGTGTCAGATTCGATGAGTTTACAAAGGATTTGAAGTTTTAACGAAAACTCTTTGAAAATTTCTCATTCTGACACATAACCATCACAAATTGTTTTATTGCAAGGTTTTTTGTACAAAGTGTGGAGAGTTTTAACGATACATAAAATTTTGAGAAATCACTCTCCCTCAATCAATGACGGATGTTAAAGCTTAAATAAATGATGTCATTGATTGAGTGAAAAATTTTATCAAAATTTTAAGTTCAATTTGATTTTCAATCAAAATCTCATGGTACCACCAAGTTTTGCACAAATACTTTCCGGAAAAATCATAGAAGGGAAAGTATTTGCGACAAAAAGAAGATCTCTCTTCTTTATCAAGAAATAATGCACTGAAGCGTACATTAGATCGAGGAAACATGGATATAAAGTAATCCATGCCCAGGTGAACTTCACCCGGTAAAAGGAACAACCGTCCTTTTGGCCGTGTTTTCCCCATTTTGAAAAATGGGTTGCTATCTGAAGTAATAGCAAGCCATATTTTTGAAGTCCAGGTTACAGCCTGAAATGACTGCAAGCCATAGTTTTAAGAATGTTTTGAGAAATGACATGTTTTAGAAAAAACATTATTTGTAAAAGAAAAACTCTTGCTCAAGGATATGTATGATTCCGTGTCATTATTGAATGACATTTCTAGAAACGTACATAATATTGATTACACAAGAGACATGTCGTGAGAAGATTCCTTTTTTTTTTTTTTTTTTTTTTTTTTTTTTTTTTTTTAATGATTTTTTCAGATTTATACGGTTTTTATAGGTTTTATATTTTACTATATACAATTTTAGTAGATGTAAGATATGTACGAGAACTATAAAAGCTATAAGGATATGAAAGAGAGTTGGTCAGAAAGTTCATAAAGAGCAAGTTACAAAACATCACATCACCTAAAATACAACATATAACAAAGCACCCCTTCACATGAAATATTATTCAGTGCGTTGTAGAAGGCGGTAGTCTCCAGCTCGAACTCTGCCACCCACGTAGCACTCCAAACTACGAAAGATCCTTATCAACTTCAATCTTTTATGAATACCAGCCAGGAATTTCTTGTTCAGTGTCAGGTCGTGATTTGTCCAGTGGTTGGTATACCTTCGTGATCCATAGTTATACACATGGTATTCTTTCACTCTGAAGTCCAAAGCCTCTTCGACCATTTGTAATGTACCATCACAGAACTTGTGTATTTCATTGAAGCGCAAGACCATAGGAAGATTGTATCTGTCATGAAATATCACGGCCAGTGGAGATTCCTTGATCGTAAAATCAGCAACCGGTTCCATACTAGTAACATCCCATAGAGGTCGCGTGAGATTGAGCTGAGATTGATAGCTTTCGATGCCAAGCTGGAAGTCTTCGACCCTTTTCCTGATGACGATACCCTGGACCCAATGAAGTACAGCAAACACAAGAGTCTTCTTCTCACGAGATGGCAGGTGATGCAATTTTCCTTGAAGGTGGAGCAGATACAAATCTTCAAAATCATTAGGACGAAGATGTTTGAAGTCACCTTCGGATATGATATAATCTTTGAAATTAGCTCGACGGAGAACTATGCTCTTGAGATAGTCATATCCGTGGATAGGGTGTATCTGTACCTTGACTACACTGATGATTTGAAGTGGTGATCGAACAGACTTTCGGGTACTTTGAGCTTGAAATCGATCTATGTAAAAATGCTGCTTCTTGAGCCACCAGTGAGAGATTTCAAGAGATGCGGATATGTCGTAATCACATTCTTGAGCGATCTACATGCCATCAGGGACGAGCTGTTCCAACCCAACATCTGAATAATGGGCAGCTTTCATTTTGGTGATGGACAAGGCCGATTTGCATTGTCTGCTGCCAAGTCTGAGATATTCAAGATCTTTGTTGAAGAAAAACTCTGCTTGGATTGTGACATGTCCGGGAGAGCCACCGAGAGGAAGTGGATTGCTGTAATTATACTTCATGATTCCTTCATCCACAATATCGTTAAACATCTTGTGGCATTCTTCCATTTGGTATTGTAGATGATTTACATCCTGATGAAAGACTTTAACAATGTTGAAAGCCGGTCCCTCAAGGTCCTTTTGAGTAAGCTTGGATAATCCACGCTTCTTACAAAACTATGTGATAAATGTCCCCATATCACCCGTTTGTGATAGTAGAGAGTCTTCAGAAGGAGGAACGAAGCTGGTAGTGATAGCATTGACCCAGTTGTTGTCATTAACTGGCAGATCAGAAGAGGGAGCAGTCCAGTTAGGCTCAGGTGAGTGCGACTGCTCATCATCAGGTTTCCACCACGACTCTTTATCTTCTTTAGTTAGGAGGACAGGTGGTGGATCAGTAGAGTTACTTCTGGTAAACGATTTCCACCACTGCTTTTGCAGGATATGAGTCGTAGAAGCTTCATCTTCATCATCATCAGAAGAGTCAGTAGGCTGTGGAATGAAGGATTCTTCATTAAAGACATTATCATCATTGACAGGAGATGCAATAGAGGTCGTGCCAGCGTCAGTGGAGGTCCATGCAGCATACTTGACCTGCTTGGCCTGTTTAGATGGTGTTGGCTTAGAAGATTTGTCAGTTTGTTATTTCTTTGATGATGAGGTGGGTTGTGATGGCATAGTACGAGATTGAGAACCACCAGGTAGAGTTGACGTGCCCGATGGACCAGATGCCCCAGCAGGTGGAGGAGGTTGTGGAGGTGATCCCGATTGGGGCCTGGGATGACCCTGACGCCTCTTTTTCCTCTTCCTTTCTATTTCCATGTCTCTGGCGTGTTCCTCAGCATCATCTTGTCTTATAGAGGCATCTAAAGCTTCATACAATTTGACATATGCCTCATGTCCTGTATGTTGACCTTTCTCGTACATATTATGCTGCAGAATTACTTTCATGTCATTGATGGGTAGGTCTTTGAATCTGGATCTGAGGGGAGCTTCAAGAGCGATGCTGATAGCTTCAACGACTTGTTCATTGATTGCCTGAGACACTTGTTGCTCGAGATTTAGTTGTTCTAACTTGTACAATCTGCTGCCGTGATTCTTAATTGTTTGAGGCAGGTCGAGATTCACAATTTTTCTTAACACTGAAGCATGCTTTTCCAACGTCTCATGAATGGTGAGATTATCTTGAACAACACCAGCAGTAATACTAGCTAAATTATCCAGTCCCTGATCTAGTTTCTTCTCAGTGGTGGAAGGAGTTGAGATCGTGGCGGATTCAGTGAATTTCTCTTGAGTGGCAGTGGCTTGAGTGGTGTTAGTGTGATCAGTTGCAGCAGTAGGAGTTGGTGTAGACCTGGTAGGAATACTGGAAGTGTCCTGCTGTATACGTACATCAACCATTGAGACAACCTCTTCTCGCTCATCACCGGATTTGTCACCTTCTGCATCATCAGGCTTATCAACCAAGAATTGATCTCCAAAGGTGTCAAGGTTCTTAAACGAAGCCAGAGTTCCAGTTGAGCTGTCAGGTTCCACTGCGAGCTTAGGATCATCGGTCTTGAGTTTGAGATTACCTTGTAAGTTGGGGTAAGCCGTAGATACAAACTCGTCATGAAGTGGGTCAAGAAGTGTTTCAGACTCAACAGCTTTATCCTGCCCAGGTTTGTTACTGGTGACATCTCGGGTAGCTAGATTGGAGTCATCCCCTTTGAGTGTTGAGCTGGTATCAGTTTCTGAGCCACTTGAGTTAGCAGGTTGCCCTAGACTAGGTGATGATGTTTTGTCAGGGGACATTTTGGCAAATGAGGATGACGGAGATCGTCTTTTGAAGATATACTTGGTGCTGGTTGATTTGGGGGCAGGAGATGATATTTTCAATAGAGTGTGTGCAGCCAGTTCTTCCTTAGCGACATCTTTACCTTTACCTTCTACATGCTGGAGTTGTTGACCTTTGTCTGACTCAGGTTCTTTGATGTTGACACCACTGACTGGAGGTACCGGTGGCATGTATGCATCCTTCAAACTTTCTGCAGTTGCAATTTGAACCAATTCTTCTTCTGAAAGAGGCAATTGTGTAGTGCTAGGTGCATCTTCAGGATCATTTACACTAGGCGGAGTTTTCTTGGAGCTGGGTATTTTGCTCCCAGTTGTGCGTTTCACCCGTTTAGTACCTTCAGAAGCCGCAATTTAGGTTGTCACACCCATGCGTTTCTTAGATGAAGTTATTTCAGACTTGGTGGACAAGGAAGGCTCACTGGCAGATGCTTCCCGACTTTCCTTCATAAGTTTGATGTATTCCCCATAATATGGTGCAGTGAGAATATCACGAGTGAGTAGGGCATTTGGAATATCCATACCAAAGATTATTTCGCTCGTACTCTTAGCATCGTACTTGAGATAAGCTACTGGATGTTCATCTGTGGGTTGATGAAGAGGAGAGTCTTCTCTGGGGTGAAATTTAAGAGATCGTTGAAGACTTAATATGATCAGCTTTGTGAATCGAATGCTTGCAATTAGAAGCTTGGCAGATCTCTTCTTTCCATCTTTGTTTGCTTCAAGATTTGCTTTATCAACCAGGAACGAGTGGATGGACTGACTGAATTCCTCCCAGATCCTTTCAACAAAGTTGACATCCTTCCCATTGAAAACACCCCAGAGGATTTGTAGAGATAGAGCTCTAAGTCTTTCGTACCCAGATGTTTTGCCCATCAGACATAAGTTAATGAGACTTGCGATGGCTCTCCATGGTTGATAGAAGTCGTGAATGATGACAGTGGAAAGTGTCGAAACATGAGTAGGACACCCAAGTTCATTGACAAAGCTAAGTAAGGTAGCTGGATTAGGCGGGGGAGTGTACTCCACATTATCACCAGTTGGTAATATTTGAAGTGCACTGCCAAGAGTTTCCTTCGTGATGTTCACCCAGTGTTCATCCAGCTGACATTTGTATGTGTTGTTAGCTCTGTCATAGCAGATGGTATTCCAAAACTGTTGTATGTAAATGGATGGGATTGTAGAGGAAGCAGTGAAAGCATTGAAGAATGTGGTGTTCTTAAGTAAATCCACAGCCATTCGGAATATGGGATGATTATGAGGTTTGTCAGTCTTTACATAACAGTTACTCTTCCCAATAGCTACCTATTTACTGAATGGGAGGATATCGTTGTCAGAACGAACTGGTGGAGCCAATGATCCTTCGATATTAGGTTCTGCCATATTATCTGCATTTAACACAAATCACCACAGAAAGCAAACACACGGGATTGTATGAGTTAGTTACAAGTGAATCCATGACATCACATAACAAGGTGATATCATCAGACCCATGAGAGAACTGTGATAGAGGTAACAGGATAATATCCACTTATGAGCACATAGAGAATGCAGAGACAAATAACAAATAAATCAATGCTAGATATCATGCATCGCAAAATGACAACGGCATAAGGCAACTACTAGAAGCATAACACATATGTATAACATGAGACATGAATAAATGGAAAAAATAGAAACTAGTAGAGATAAGCTCTCACAAACTAATATGCCAAATTGGGAAAAACCACAAGATAGATCAAACCACAATCAGATAGAAATGCAGATCGAGTTAATCACAATCACAAGTAACCGCAGGCTGAATTAACTGTAGGATAATTAACCACAGAATGAGATAACCGCAGAGCGAGTTAACCGCAAGACACGTCACCCCCTAGTTGAGGTAACCGCAAGGCGAGTTAATCGCAAGACGTATTAACCGCAGAACTAGCTAGACGCAGAAACAGTTAATCACAAGTACAATTAATTGCAGGACACGTAACCCTCTAGTTGAGGTAACCACAAGACGAGTTAATCGCAGATCTAGTTATACACAGACTAAATTAGTCGCAAGCACAGCTAACCGCAATGCAATATTTGATGCGATTGAGTGAACCGCAATCAAGAAAGGGAGCTAACCACAATTAAGAAAGAGCGTTAAACGCAATCAAGAATCATCACACCAAAGCAGCCCAATAAATCCAGATCACACAGACAAAGGCATAATTAAACAATCTGAAGATTAACTAAGGGAATAACAACAACAATAGTGAAATCCTAGTACTAACGCACCATCCCAAACGCCCTCCACTGAGAACCACTCCCCTACTCTCAATCATTCCTAATCAAACGATTCTTAGTGACATAACACGATGTAACATAGTAGCAGAGATAAGGAACAATCAAATGCAGTAAAGAACAAACATAATCTAACCTATAAATTATTATCACACGTGTGGGTCTCGTACAATTAACTCCACCACCTAAATAATAAGAATGGCAAAACGAGTGAGTAAGTGGCACTAAGATAAACTGGAAATCACGTGTAGAAGTCAAACCAACCTATGGGATCAACACCAAATGCAACAAGACACGGCTGCGTTTAAGTCGAGTGTATAGTGAATAGTGAGATGATGTTTTGTGATTATGTGTCTAACCGCAAGAAAGAATAACTTATATGTGGGAAAACATATAGGAAAAGTGTCAAAACTAGCCCTTGTACTACTATACCACTTAGTTGACATAAGTTCATGTGTACAAAATGGTCCCTGGAGTTATAAATGTGACACATATGATGAAATAGTCTACAGGAACCACGAATTACACCAAGGGACCAGATGAAGTCGAGAAACAACATACCAACTAAAGCAGCATATAACAGGGAAAAAGCACACAGTAACTATGAACAGGAAATATATATAAAGAAAGAACATATAAAGAGAGAATGAATGCAAAACAGGCAAAAATGTATATACACAAACTATGAACAGGAAATACACCGGGTATAAGTCAGTTAGTGATAGGTGAAGAACGAGTCTGAAAGGAATCAATCAGGAGTCCACATGATCATACATCATTTAAGATTAGACATGTCTCCAACCATGGGAGAAATCAGTGTCTTTAGTTGCCACACAAGGATTTTCTTAAAACTGTTGTGTAGGCCCTTTGAAACTTCAATGTCTTTCGTACACACATGTGACCATTTGTTACCATTCATCATGAATATCCTTCCAGTTGGTACCCATATACAAGAAGATCTAAGCTTGTATGGTATTTCACGCATTGTGATACTCTTATGGTGAATGGTTCGGTTGTCTGATTTCCTTGGTCTATGTCTTAAGGGCATTTCAGGTTTGTGGCCATTTGATTTATGATACTGAACCTTAACTTGAGTGTTGACCAATTGATTATGAGTTTTAAATTTTGAGTTCCCAGACTTAATCAAAACACGTTTCTCATCTACTTGAGGGACAAACCGAGTTTTCGAGAATTTTTGTCTTTCAGAGATAAAAGCATTTGGTTGTCTAATGGTAGAATGATTACCAACTGTTTTAAAAATAGGTTTTCCCAAGATAGATGGTTTTGAAAGATTAGGGTTCATTTGACTCTTTGTAACGCAACTTGGCACACTTGGTTCACCAGAAATTATGGGACATGTAGTTAGACTTTGAGCAGTGAGATCATTATGTTTAGTTAACTGAGAGGTTGTCAGATTGATATTCTTAGCTTTTATATCTTTGATTGAGTCACGCAGTTCTTTACATTGAACCTTCAAAGTCTCATTTTCCATGCGTAATTTAGCCATTTTGCATTCAGTTTCATTAATTTCATGTTTCCATTTGGCTTCATTACGTTGCTCATACATCTTAATTTGATTTTTAAGACTATTGATCGTTAAGTCCTTGTCTTGTAGCTGAGTTTTCAGATTGTTTATAAAAAAATATTCATTAAGTCCAGGCAATTCCGGATTCAAACAAGGTTTGCTATTTTGAAGACATTCTTCTTTTTGTTGTACGTATTTCAATTTCAAGTGAAATACAATGTTTTTCCAGTTGTGAGAACCTTTTTAGAAGTTGATTAAATGTCTCTTTTTCAACCATGTTCTGGTCCATTGTCTTAGAAAACTCAACCTTAAGGCAAGAACTTTCATCATACAGTCACTTTCTCCCCCTTTATGACACATATTTGTTGAGTTAGAGGAGAGTAAACTGTCAGTTTTTCCAACAGATTTGGGTCATAACAAAGTTTAATTTGATCTGTATAGTGACATACTTTAGAGAGTATATTATGTTGATCAATTGACAATACCTCATCACTTGAGACAAGTGGTTGCACAGGTCTGAGCATATTATCCATAGCATGGGTCACCAACTTGTCAGAAGTGTCAATCTTATTGGCTTCTGAATCCATGCATTCAGTGATGACTGACTCAGCATCCGATGCTAAACCCAAATATTCAATACCATCACTTGATTGTACCCCGTGTGTCTCTACCCTGTCATCATGCACCGGTTCGTGCTTTGCCTTTTTCTCGATGTACTCCTTAACCTTATCCAAGTATTGGATTAGCATGTCTCTGAAGGTGTCAACAGCTATTTCTGTGTGGTCAGCAAAACACTTCATAGTCATCTGACTCTCGTAGTCATATATCATGGCAGATTTTGAGTTTATGAAGCTCTGCAATTGTTTGCTGAGTACACATAGGGCAGCTAAGGATCCCGCAATTAGTAGTTTCTTCTCGGTCCAGTTGTTGTCGTAATTGATCCAAATTCAGAATCATAATGTCTGTGAATGTTTGAACATCTTGACCGAAAAGAGTTGTGAATGCATGTTCAAACCCCATTTTGAATCCATCACCCTCTAACAGCACAGAAAGATGTGACTGAAGCATTTGAAAGCATTCAATGTAGCATTCCCTTGGATATTCAAGCAATTTACTTGACTGATTAATCACATTCTCTTGAGAATCCGAGCACGATTGTACCCTTGAGTCATCATCAGGTACGAGTCCGTTCATTTGTAAATAAAGATCAGAAGTCAACGGTACATCAACCATGTCGTATAATTTGAGAATTTTGGGAATTACTGAATCAGGGGACGTTGTCATGATGAGGCAGGTGGGTTACAGTTTGCACTAGGTGTATAGTTGTGACAAGTCAAGTTACGATAAATCCAATTGAGATTAGTCAAATCGTAAGGATTAACCCACAACATCAGATCACAATTAGAATAACAGAAACAACTTAAGTTACAACCATTCACTAATTGCAAAATGATTCACCGCTCACACAAATCTCACCACTTAATAGATTGCCAATACTTAGGATATAATCACTAAAACCAAACAAGCTGCAAAGTATAGGTAACTGCAAGATTGAGATTACCACAGATGAGAGCAAAACTCAAGATCAGGAGAGTTAGTCGCAATCCAGGAGCAAACCGCAAATTAGTAGTCGCAGGATGGGATAAACACTTGAAGGTAAACGCAGAGAGACGTAAACCGCAAGAGCAAATCTCAGGCACTTAACCACAAACCACTAAACCACAGACACTAATCGCAAGTCCCAATAGTCCAAATCTGTCACTATCATTGCGTTTTATCTGTTAACTCAAAATAGTAAACACAGATAGCTAACCGCAGAAATCATGTAGCAAACCGCAGTCAAGCAATGAAACAGTGGAGGTAACTGCAACAAAGAAATCCGACCCAAACTCAATCCAATCTTCAAAAATACGTGTGAAATGGCAAAACCAACTGAGAAATAGGGTAATACTAACACAAGTGATCATAAAATGTCACAACCCACAATTTCAGGTCATTTTTCCAAACTTCGACATTCTACTATTCACAAATTACTATTCATTGATCACTATTCATCGTTTTACTATTCATCGTTTTTGAGGTCAATTTGACATTTCGAGACACGTTCAGAAATTTTACTATTCACTTGACACTATTCATTTACGAGAGAAAACCACTATTCACGTGCATTACTCATGTCATCGTAAATTTAGTTTACGAGTGTTCAAATTCGCGTAACCGTATTGGTTCAGGAGCGAATTCATGCATTATTATCAGGGACATTTCATACGGACTAGAGATAGTCTGCATATCATCATTAGGGCACTTGCATACTATTCCACTCGTAGGATGACTAAATTTATACTTTTGGTATAATTAACGATTTACGTATGTTTATTTTGAATAAACACTAATACGCGAACTATAAATGTGTCCAACATGTCCGACACTCCCGACTATTATCCCAATGAATTTTTATATTCATTCTAATAATATAAAAATTATAATATTAATTTACCCGGTATTTTAGAAATTTATTTATTACGTATCGTACGTCTAACTTTTTAACGACGGTTTTCACAAAAATTAAACGATAATTACCCAAACTCTCCGTACTTGTACCCGACATATTTTTACAATTTTTACGACTTTGTTACGTCCCGAATAACTTCAATAAAATTTATTTCTAACAAACCCGGTACCCGATTAAACCTAAAACTAACTTAACTACATAATACTACTAACTTTTTCCTAATTAAACCCAAGACCATTTCCCCCCTTTCCCTCCTTTTAGGACCGGCCAACCCCCCCCCCCCCCCCCCATGGTCTTCAAGCATTAAAACTACACCAACCAAATTTAATGTTCACCAAACAATTGTCTCTTAGTATATAATAAACTTTTTTTCACTCATTTATCACAAAATCACTTTTTCTTGCACAAGTAAACTTTTTCTCTTCATTTCTCTTGAGGTGAATTCGAATTAGGGTGGTCAAGGAGCAAGGAGAATAAATTTTACAAAGATCTTGGCATAAACTTGTTTATATAATCATCCTTGTTAGAGTTTTGAAATAAAAACTCAAGGATTAGTAGGTTTTTCATCATCTAAACTCTCTAAACCATCAAGTAAGTAAACAAACTCATTTTTATGATTTTTACAAGTTATTATTATGTTTATATACTTTTCTTACAAGATCTCATACATGCATCAACTTATACCACTCCATTTTTGTATATATTTAACTTTGAGCCCTATGACACATAAGAAACCCTTGTTAGACCTAGTGGATTGATGATGTTTAAGGACCCATGACACCCTAAGAAGGTGTATGGTAGGATTAGATTAGCCTTGTGGTGTTTGAAAGTGGTTTGATTGAGGATGGAACTAGTTTGGAGACTTGAAAATGGTTTTTGAAACTTTTGATATACCTACTGTCCCTATTTTAATTTCGTGGGAAAATCAGTAGATGGTGACTAAGTTTTGACCAAAGATTTAGAAAATACATTCAAAAACGAAACTTTAGGCGAAAGAACGGATTAAAACGAGTTTATAACGAAGGAGATACGATTTTTACAAATTTAACGACGAAAACTATTTTCACAAAAACTGCTTGCTGTTTGGCAGATTTCAATGGGTAAAAAGAGGCATTAAACGTAACCTAAAGGAGCTGAGTTGTCAAAAATATATTAGTATATACAAAGACGAATCCGTGGACATAAAGAACAAGGAAAACGAGCTTAAAACGACCAAGTTATAACCGTTCTAACATCGTCAATATATATATATATATATATATATATATATATATATATATATATATATATATATATATATATGGACACAAATAAAAATAATAACTTACGCACTAAACGGTATATTTTCTAGAAAATATTACTAAGGACTATTTTCTTATCAAATGAATACGTATGACCCAAGAGAATACTTATACGACTTAACGACGTATTTCAAGGTTTTCAATACAAGGAATTTAACACTAACATTTTCTTACGAGATAACACGATAAGTTATATACTCCTACATATGGACATATTTTTCCTAAGTATGGAAACTATTTTACTATGACGATAACTAGTATTTCCAAATTACGAGTGGTATGAGTATCATGTGCATGTGCATTCATTTCATTACGACTTGATCTTAATTAGATCGCGATTATTCATTTAGGTTGCGGCTAGTACTCGCGCCTCATTGTCCCGACTACTTTTACATCATTGTACCATCACTTCGAGGTGAGTTCTCATAGCCCCGTTTTAATTACTTATTTGATTTTAAATCCCACGGGGGAGAATACATTGCACAATTATTTTTGTACATGCCCAAGTATATCAAATTTCATACATTGCTTAAGTTGCCTACTACCAAGTTAAGTCCCCTTATATATATCATGGACCGTTAATTTTAGATAAGCGAGAGTGAGTGGATAGATCTATCGAGGGTGACGCCTCCATTCGTGTTTGGGTTGCTCCAACGGGACGAATGCATTTCATGTCTTAACGAATTGAGTGTCTGGTAAACACTCTGGTGGGGCATTACTAAGTCTAGCTTCAGGGTCATGAGCTTAAGAGCCAATGTAGCATTTTTGACATTCGTGTCAGTTTACTTATTACTTGTGGCTTATGTACTTACGATTTACTTACAAACCTATGATTATTCACCAACTTTATGTTGACCATTTTTCGCAATGTATTTCTCAGGTAACTAAGGCATATTCTCATGGCATGCATGGAGTCATTTTGTGTAACAAGGATGATATGGCTCATTCGGACTTTCCTGCACTTATGTCTAAACGTCGTTTGATTGTACTAAACTTGTTTCCGTAAACTTTTCCAACTTTTGGGACCTATGTCTTTATAACTCTGAATATTTGAATGAATCAAACGATGTATTTTATAAACGACACTTTAGGTCGTTCAATATATCCTGGTTGTGTGCTATGATCCGTTACACCCTCAGGTATTCCATTCCGCTGCCATTCAGGTATTTTGGGGGTGTGACATAAAAGTACACCCCTAACATGTCAACTAACACAAGATAAATCAAACTAAGATTTTTTCAAGAAAAACACAACTAACTCACAAAACCACACAAACCACACCAAATAGGATTCACCAAGGCCCTAAGATGAAACCTTGACTCTTGATACCAATTGTAGGATACTAAATTAAGTCACAAACATGAAGTACTTGTGATTGTGTAGGCATATGGATTAAGGAGAAGAAGAGAAAGGAAGAAAGAATGGAACCTTGAGAGAAAATTTGGAATATTAGATTGAGATTGAATGAAGGTCCAACCCTCTCCACATGTGGAGAGGGGTATTTATACTACCTAACAAATAAATGATAAAACGCCCACACCCGGGCTGTGGATCGGGCATACAGTGGGTAAAGACCCGTCCTTCTTCCACGATGTTACTTAATCTACTTCTAACTAATAACTAAACTAACTACGAGCTAACTCAATGCTACTACAATAATTAGGTGACCGAGTCTTCTATAGGAATAATTGTATTCTTAACATATGCGTAACTTCCAATAATCTCTTTAGAGCAACTTTGGGTTGACGTCATTTTTGGTCACCCAAACCATTTTTAATGTTTGCATTAACTTTCTTATTTATTCTTTTCATATTCCCGATTATTCTTTTAAGGAGGCAGCATGGCCCGTGCGATGCACGAGCTTTGTTCAGCATATAGAATTATTGATTTTGCAATGGTTATGTGTATTTAGTTATTAGATGGTTAGTTTTGATATTGGGTAGTCGATCAAACCAGTGAAGTTTGTGTCAATAAGCTTTTGTAAATAGCATTGCTTCGCGGGGCAAAAGTATCAAACACATGGTTGATTGTTATTTTAAAGATGTACTTTATACTATACAGAGTTCATTTGTTTTCTCGGTGTCTCTTTCTTGAACGATTTTTATTTTAAGTGTAGCAGTTATTGCTCATACGTCGAAGTCTATAGCATTAGTTTTTGTAATTTGATTTTCGAAAACCTTTCTTGTGTTAGTTCTAAATATATTTTAAAAGTATGTCTTAATACTTGTGAAGGAAATGCATTTTTTTTATGTGAAAATGGCTTTGTTTAGCGATTTTTATTATAAAGGTTTTAGTTATTGTTAATATAACCAAACCCATGGCATTGATCTTTAGTAATTTGCTTTTCGAAAACCATTACTGGAATTGGGATCGACCAAACTAAAATGATACAATAAGTTGCATTCCCATGAGATCGAACCAACCCACTCAATCATACATGATGTTTAATAAATATAAGTTATTTAAAGTACGACATCAATTTATTGACCTAATGTGACACGACAGTTAGTAGAAAAATCTCTGTAAGAAACTTATTTAAAACTTTAAAATAATTTAGTACATATGGATATCATGCTCAATTTTTTTGGCTACATATATATTAGTATAGCAAAACTACAAAGATTTCAATCATATTGGTGAGACATGATGTTAGATGCCCGTTTACTAACCAAGTACGAACTCTATAGTACGAACACATTTATAATAACTGGCATGAATATAATGTGTTTTTTCATTATGTTTTAACTTATGTATCTACATCAGTAAACTACATAAAACCAAACTTCTTTGTGGTTATAGCAGACGGAAATCTAACTAAGAATTAGCTACATATTAATTGCGTTCCTAGTACACCTCACTGTAGAAGCCTATAACATCTTCATATCATAAGCTGTTAAGGCAACTTGCTGTTACGAAACGTAAACTGAAATGGGTCACTTCATGATAATGATGAGATATAGAAAAAAAATACAGGTCTGCTTTACATTTTTGGTCGACTCCTCGTTTCTTCGGTGACTTGGTCTGCTCCAAACACACCTTAATTATGCAGTAGCCTGATTTAAACGTGCTTCATTTATGATTTGCAGTCCACTCTAAATACTCTTTGTTGTTGTTATAGCCTAATCCAAACACTCGTTATTTATGTTATAACCTGATCCAAACACTCTTTATTTGTACTACCTCACCATTAAACATGTGGCATCTGGTTGCTCGGTGAAACTTTTCCTCTACTGCAGATCAAGAAAATCAAGTTTTTCAAACCCTTCAACTCTCACTGCATTGAAAATCCCATGTCAGATACCCATAAGTAATTTACACACCAAATATCATATACCCATAACTCAATCAAACATTCTCCATTAATGTTGTGATGCTACTATTATTAAATTCATTATTAAGAGTTCCAAGGACTAACATTGTGCTTCATACATGAAACATTCATCATAAAGATGTGAGGCAATTGTAACATCCTTCTTTGGCAGGTTATAATTACGTACATGATGCGTGGGGTTTGCACCAGGCTTTACCTCTCGAGGGATCTCGAGAAGCTTACAACCCCCACCAGGCAGTGTACCTGATCGATGTAGTATAGTATAATGACAAGTACCGGGGGATTGATCGTTCAGCTAGGAATAGTGTCGCTAGGATTAGAAAACCTAAAGACTAGGTCTAGAGATGAGGGATGATTCTTTTTGTATTTTTTAGTTTTTATAAAAGCAAATTAAAAATCTCGGGTTTGAAGGATTTGGGCGGAATTAGTAGCTAGTCAACTAACCCAATACTAAAGATGCAATCAAAATAAAATACTAAAAATGAAAATAAACTATATTAAACCAAAGTTGTGAGCAATATATGGGAGAAATGTGTTTACTTAGATTTCACTACTCCCTAGATATCTTTTACACGTTAATTACTTGTTATAGTTGCGTGGATGACGGATTGTATTCCTTAATACCATTCATGGGGTGGCGTACTTACTTCCCCAATCCTATGAGTGCCTACTTCACTCCTATGTCGAGCCGGCTAAGAAGCTCCTAACATGGGATCATTAGAATTTACTCATGCATTAAATACAACCAATAAAACCTAGTACACATCGGTTCATGTTTCCTAAGACGTTCAAGCATGTTACCAAATGGAGTTCTACCAGTTTTCTTAAGCCTAACATTGAAATCATTCATCCAATACAACCATAAACAAGTAATCAACACATAATTAACATCTAAATTTCATTAGATCTAAGCAAACTCAAGATAGATCTAGCCTAGCATGTTGAAATCAAGACAAGCACAAGATATAGACAACCAATACATAGACATATTGATTGAATTAAGAGAAGACTTATCTCAAGAGCACATGAAAGGATTCAAGGGCTGAAAACCCTTGAAAAAGCTGTAAAATACGTACAAGGTTCGGCCCTAGGGTTTCTCCACACAAGTTCCTTTTTATGAATGAAAAATAGAAAACTATATATAGATTTTGGAAGGTGACGGCGTCAAGAACAAATGTCTGACGCCGTCATCTCGCCGCCAAATAATTCCTCGGACTGCCTAGATCTGGATCTGACGCCGTCATGTGTACACCTTATGCAGGCCGTCATGATTTTAACTCTTGACGCTCTTCTTGTGACGCCTTCAGGTTTCTTCTGGGTCGTCATGGACTTTACTCTTGACGCCGTCAAATATTTCCTCTTGACGCCGTCATACACTGTTCCCAGCATGGAAAATTAAGTCTTTGGCGTTTTCTTCACTTTTATGCTCCAAAAACGTCCGAATTGCTTCCTTTTCTAGATTTCACTCCCAAAGTACCTAAAATCACAAAAGGAACGATTTAGGGCAATATTTGATCAAATAAATTCAATTCCAGGCTTAAATGACCCCCTAAAAGTGGTTCATTTTTCGCCTCATCATATACCCTTACACTTGAGATTTGCTTGTCCTCAAGCAAATGCGCTTTTATTCTAATCAAAATACAAGTTAAGGGTCATTTAACACTAATATAAAAGTAATTACAACAAATAATCGTTCCACTAAAGACCAAAGAAAAGCACGGAGGTCATACACTAGCACCTCACAAATAGTGTTTAGATACTCACATCTCTCGGGTGTAATAAAGTATAAATTACAATATGGAAACGGAAGATATCTCTCACTACCTGTCATAGCAAAATAGATTACAATAGGCTTGAGAAAGGATCAAACCTCCACCACATGACGTAAGCACCTAGGATAAACTATCAAAGAGGTCTTTTAAAGGGTTGTAACGTTAGGTGTAGGGATATGAAATACACGGTTTTGTTGGATATAGGTAGTCTTTACTGGTGGCGAGTTAACAATCTTGGTTAATTACATGTAAAATATGGTGTTGCTAAGCCAAGACTAGACTTAAGCTAATAAATCAAAAATAACAAAAACATGAAACAAACATAGAATGAAAACGGGATGGGAGTCCGTATGTTTTTTCTCTTTTCTTTTTCTATTTTTTTCTTTTTCTTAATTTTTGGATATATATATATATATATATATATATATATATATATATATATATATATATATATATATATATATATATATATTTGCATACACTCTTACCCTACCATCCAAAATAATACATCATAGGGAATGAACATTCCCCTTACACTTGAATTTTTACATACTTTACAATAAACTAATCTAATGACTCGAATTAAGAAAATCAAAACACTTGGAGTACTTTTAACATTAACGTACATATGGGGGTAATATATGATGTTCTTCCCCATTACTCCGTAAAATAAGTAATTTACCCATGAGTCCCAATCGTCCCAAAACAATATGTACAAGTATATGACTCGACTTTGCAACCATGTAATCAATTATATAATTAACTTAGGGTTTAACAAATAACAATAATGCACTAAAGATGAGTGCATGCACGAAAGGCTAAGGCGATTTGGGTGTACATTTAAGTGGGGTGTAACAAATTCTTCCTTTAAGTAAAATGCTTAAAGTTAGAAACGAAAAGATAGGCTCGGAGGGGTGTACTAGGGGTTTTGTGTACTAAAAATGAGTACAACGCTAAGGTGTGGGAAAAATTAGTTGACTTAACTAGCCAAGTAATATGACTTAAATGGTCAAGTAATTATAATACGGGTTTAACACAAGGGTGATCCTAATGCCTCTTATCATGTAGTAAATCCTACTACACGAATGTAGTCTCACTAGCGGTCTCGGGATGCATCACTAACGCAAGTTCTAGAATCTAAATGTTACCGGTACACTCATAAGCACTAATTGTAAATGCTTTTCCTATCAAATCTAAAGGCGAACCTCACATATTTGGGTGGAAAATTTTTTTGAATGATACGGTTATGTGCTAGTCATACAATCTCCTATCCATGAGACGCTTGCTATGGCTAAAGTTTCACTCCTAAATGTTGTAAAAAATTTTAAATTTGGTGCTAAAATTGCACTAACAAGTATTTCTCATAGTTTTATTACACATCTACTATCAAACAAACAAACTCAAGCGAAAGTGTATTTGTAAGGTATCATCATTTTACCCTCCCCTTACACTTAAGATGAACATTGTCCCCAATGTTTAAGTAAAGAATGTAAAAGTGAAATAAGTAAAATGAATGAAATCAAAGACTCCCCTGATTCGCTCGGTATGGATAATAAGGTGGCCAGGTTAAATCTTCCTCCAAGAAAATGAACAATCAAAGCTTCCCTTCCAGAAAAATAAATCATCTTCTTGTCATACATAACCTGTAAATCCTGAGAAAACAGACAAGGCAACCTCGCGTAAAATCGGCGGCAATCTACATATGTTACTAAATCCTAGAAAACAAAATAAGATATAATGCTTGTGGAATGAAGTTTGCAGATTTCCTGGAGATTATAAAACTTAATAATTCAACAAAAACTTTAAGATTCCGTTAGAAAAACAAAACCGGTAAAATTTCCAGATTTTTACACGTGACGCCGTCAAGAGTAAACTCATGACGCCGTCAGAAGTGACCTGCAGAAATTCTTAAGTTAAGTTTCCGGAAAATTTCTGGTAAAACTTGGTTCTACTTCCTGGAAAATCCTGCAAAACTTCATTATGACTCGATACAAGCATTTGACTCTAACAAATACGAATATACATGTTCACTTAATATTGTGGAGAATCATGATCGGTTTGTTTCTTAAAAACATATTTGGGGTTTCCCCTTACACTTATCTTTTGCGAAATACCTTTGGATGAAGTTAAGACTAAGTCAAACGACAAAATAAAGTATTTTCACCATTTTAGTTTTTGAAAATGATCTACCAACAATAAAAATAAAGCATGCATATGGAAACAAATAACAATCAAACAAATAAAAATCACACAAAGCATGGGTTGCCTCCCAAGAAGCGCTTGTTTTTGTTCGAGTCACGAGCCTGACTCTACCCTTATTTAACGGAAATAGGGGAGGTTTTCCCTACACTTGGGATTAAGTGCGGGTGAAAGTAGCGATACACACCCTTAGGGTGGAAATATGCCATGTGAGGAAAGAGTGGTGGATGAATTATATGCTCAAAGGGCTGTGCTCCTATCATCATAACCTTACCTAATTCAATTGGGTTAGTGGGCGGATTAAGATTTTCTCTTAGAAATGGATCATCTTCTATCAACTTCGAGAGACTCCTAGTTGGGAATCCATCTTGACCTAATAAACCTGGTTTAAACCCATAATGTTTCTTATGATCAATCATGAATGGGTGATGTAAGTATGTAAGGTCATGTTCCACTCCTATGTCAGTTTCCTCTCTACAAGGCTTAGAGTCTACTACCTTTGTCCTAAGACTACCCGAACTATATGGTTTGATGGGTGGATCGGAACCTATTTCAATTCCTAAATTTTCATCTAAGGATGGAAGATTAGGTAACAGTTTTGGTTGAGGCTCCGGTTCATCAAAACTAGGAACTTCCCTAGAACTAAGAGTAAGGTTATCATTATGAGTATTCAAACCTATATCCTCTAGTTGTGTTTGGTTCAAAGGTTCTACCTCAATTGGGATTCCTAAAGTCTTTTCTACTTCATCCGAATAAATCACGGGTGGTGTGTATGCCTTAAATGATGGTAGGACTTGTGGGGTACTTGGTGGGCTTAGATTTTCAACTCTATCCTCCATCTTATCAAGATTATCAATGTGTTCAGCTTGTATTGTGGTGAAGTCAAACCACTTCGTGCACCCAGTTATCTCATCTATACGCTTATCCCCAAACAATCTTCTTGCTTGTTCCCTTAAACTTGCTATCAATTGATCCATAACAACGTTTGTTGGGTTGTCCATTTTTTTGGCAAGTTTGGCATAATTCTCTATGGTTTCCCATGCTTCATTAACACTTAATCCCCAAAGGTCCCCATCTGCGGCATGGTCAATGTCTATTTTGGTATAGTGGTCGACACGATGGTAAAATATTTCAATTTGGGACCACGGATCGAAATTATGATGAGGGACTTTTCGGAGTAAATATTTAAAACGAGCCCATGCATCATAGATAGGTTCATCTTCATGTTGTTTAAACATCAAGATGTCATTAGGAGTGGGTGAATTTTGTGGTTGGTAGTATGGTGGATTCGCGTTCTCCATAATGGTGAACGGAATAGTCAATGAAAATTACGAACAAACACACAAAGAAAAAGATAGACTACAGAAAACTAAAAATAAAAATAAAATCTTACTAGAAAGGAATCTAGCAAGTAGACCTAATAAAAAGAGATTCTAACCTAGACAATAACTATTCCCCAGGCTGCGGCGCCAAAAACTTGATGCGTGGGGTTTGCACCAGGCTTTACCTCTCGAGGGATCTCGAGTAGCTTACAACCCCCACCAGGCAGTGTACCTGATCGATGTAGTATAGTATAATGACAAGTACCGGGGGATTGATCGTTCAGCTAGGAATAGTGTCGCTAGGATTAGAAAACCTAAAGACTAGGTCTAGAGATGAAGGATGATTCTTTTTGTATTTTTTAGTTTTTATAAAAGCAAATTAAAAATCTCGGGTTTAAAGGATTTGGGCGGAATTAATTGCTAGTCAACTAACCCAATACTAAAGATGCAATCAAAATAAAATACTAAAAATGAAAATAAACTATATTAAACTAAAGTTGTGAGCAATATATGGGAGAAATGTGTTTACTTAGATTTCACTACTCCCTAGATATCTTTTACACGTTAATTACTTGTTATAGTTGCGTGGATGACGGATTGTATTCCTTAATACCATTCATGGGGTGGCGTACTTACTTCCCCAATCCTATGAGTGCCTACTTCACTCCTATGTCGAGCCGGCTAAGAAGCTCCTAACATGGGATCATTAGAATTTACTCATGCATTAAATACAACCTATAAAACCTAGTACACATCGGTTCATGTTTCCTAAGACGTTCAAGCATGTTACCAAATGGAGATCTGCCAGTTTTCTTAAGCCTAACATTGAAATCATTCATCCAATACAACCATAAACAAGTAATCAACACATAATTAACATCTTGGTTTCATTAGATCTAAGCAAACACAAGATAGATCTAGCCTAGCATGTTGAAATCAAGACAAGCACAAGATATAGACAACCAACACATAGACATATTGATTGAATTAAGAGAAGACTTATCTCAATAGCACATGAAAGGATTCAAGGGCTGAAAACCCTTGAAAAAGCTGTAAAATATGTACAAGGTTTGGCCCTAGGGTTTCTCCACACAAGTTCCTTTTTATGAATGAAAAATAGAAAACTATATATAGATTTTGGAAGGTGACGGCGTCAAGAACAAATGTCTGACGCCGTCATCTCACTGCCAAATAATTCCTCGGACTGCCTAGATCTGGATCTGACGCCGTCATGTGTACACCTTATGCAGGCCGTCATGATTTTAACTCTTGACGCTCTTCTTGTGACGCCTTCAGGTTTCTTCTGGGTCGTCATGGACTTTACTCTTGACGCCGTCAAATATTTCCTCTTGACGCCGTCATACACTGTTCCTAGCATGGAAAATTAAGTCTTTGGCGTTTTCTTCACTTTTATGCTCCAAAAACGTCCGAATTACTTCCTTTTCCAGATTTCACTCCCAAAGTACCTAAAATCACAAAAGGAACGATTTAGGGCAATATTTGATCAAATAAATTCAATTCCAGGCTTAAATGACCCCCTAAAAGTGGTTCATTTTTCGCCTCATCAGTACGTGCCTAATGTTCAATAGCATTGTTAATCCATGGGATGAAATGAGTTAAAGTAATGATTATATAATAAATAATAGCATATATTATAGGAGATAAGTAATAAGAACCATACGTAGCTTAACAATTTTGCTTGGTCATGATATATAACGAAGCCCAAAACTATTTGCTAAGATAAGTCCAGGAACATCAGCACCTGAAAGGGAACCAACTGGAGAAGAAGCTCCATTAACATAAGTTAACACAGCTAAAGCTCTATAAACTCCTGCCCCGACGCCTAAATCTCGAGCAAACAGTTATTCAACAGAAACATGTGGATTTTTCAATGCACCTTGTACCCATTGAGGCATTGATCCAAGAAACACTTTGCAAGCAACTTTTTTACATAATGCTTTTGACCACTAAAAATCACTTTCGCATATGACATATATAGCAGCCTAAACTAAATGTTAGGCACCCTAAAAAGCGTAAACTCAAAGTCTTAGAGGGTGTTTGGGATTGCATTTAGAGAGTCATCATCGCATATTCATAACGCGAATAAACATAAGACAGTGTTTGGCAAACCATTTTAAGAAGTAAAAATATGTCTTTTCTCCTTCGTAGTACTGGGCAAATTGATACATGTTAGGCATATATAATGCTTTTGACCACTAAATATCACTTTCGCATATGGCATATATAGCAGCCTAAACTAAATGTTAGGCACCCTGAAAAGCGTAAACTCAAAGTCTTAAAGGGTGTTTGGGATTGCATTTAGAGAGTCATCATCGCATATTCATAACGCGAATAAACATAAGACAGTGTTTGGCAAACCATTTTAAGAAGTAAAAATATGTCTTTTCTCCTTCGTAGTACTGGGCAAATTGATACATGCTCTTTAAAAGTCAAAATCCCAAACGGCGCAAAGAAACAGAACACGCATTTAAATTAGTTACTTAATATAGCACAATTATCCCATCACTATTACCAGTTGTCCAGTTTACGCTGAATCTTACTCATTTGTCCACATTTATCATTAAGACCACATGTGGAAAGTTCAGAAGACTTACAACACAATACAAATTAACTGTGAAGTTAAGCAATAAAAATAATATGAAGCCTCATTCATTAGCTCTGTGCTAATACACCATAGATTAGAAAGCAGATAACATAGAACACATATTTAATTCATACATTTAAAAATGAGGCAACAAAAGGAAAATTTAGTAAACTATAAGGACAGAGTCACGGAGATGTATTAACGTTAATTTTAATATCTAATTCATATAAAGATGTGCATATAAGTGAAGTCAGTAGTTAAACCTTAGTTTTGGAGCTTCACCTGCCACAAAAAATACTCATATATATCAACAAATAGTTTTAATATTCAATTCATAAATCTTAATGTAAGTCTAGCAATCTTAGTTAATATGGTTAAACAAAGAAGTGAAATTAGACATTTGGCTAATTACATACCAACACTGATGTTCCATCAGGAAATGGAACCAGCGCCTCCCCTTTCTCCTTCAATCTGATCCAAGCCATGAACCATGTCAAGTAATATTGAAGCTAACTCATGCAATTTGAAAGTGTGACTGCCTAATATGAGCCACGTGGCTTATTTAAAATCAAAAACTAAAATCATTGAAAGTACCTTGATTCAGCATGCTTCTTGTTGACGTGACCCTTGCAACATCCACAACCTTTTGCTTCAAAACATAACCAATCAACAAAAAGATTAAATTTCCAATTCAAACCCATTATCAAAATAAAAAAATACAAAACCCTAAAATATATCATTACCTTGATTCAGCAAGCTTATTGGTAACGTGACCCTTGTAGCATCCACAACCTTTTGCTTCAAAACACAACCAATCAACAAAAAGATTAAATTTCCAAACACCTTTTTAAAAACCTGCAAAAACCCACAAACAATTTTCAAAAGCAATCACTAAAAACACAATCTTTAATTCAATCGTTATGAATAAAACCCAATACAATTTACCTCAAATTTACATAAAGGATTTGCAATCTTGGTTCTTAATTTGAAGTAAAATGGATCTCGTAATTGATAAGCCACTGTGTTTTTTTTTGTTTTGTGTCGGTTTGTTTGTGTGTGTTTTTGGCCGGTGGTTTTGATTGAAGTGATAATGATAAGGCTTAATTGCAAAGATAATGGAAGGATTTTTTTTAACAGATAATGGAAGGATTCAAAACGGTTTTTTAGGTATATTAATTAACACGATTTATTTACCTCCAGAATGAGGCTTTACACGTTCCATACCATGAATTTGAGTATGAAACTCAATCTTGCATAATAGAGTTTATGGACTTAAGGCCATTAATGCTCACATTCAATAAGGGGAACTCATTATATATATATATATATATATATATATATATATATATATATATATATATATATATATATATATATAGGTGTTTGCATTTACTTTGCTATTTAATGTAAAGTTGAAAAGTGGCAAAATGCATTGGAAGTGTAACCAAAAAGTTACTGTACCAGTTTGATTACGATAGGTTTTTTTTTTTTTTTTTTTTTTTTTTTTTTTTTTTTTTTTTATATATATATTCGTGTGTGTAAATACCACTTCTATCATATAACTTTTTTTCTCTCATTTTTTTTTCACTCATCCAACCAACAACCAAAATGGATACAACCTCTAATCTAGAGAAGTTGAAAGACGCCGCCTGTTCTGACGACTTGCTAAAGTCTTTTAAGTTTTTTTTTTTAAGCAGCAGATGAGGGAGCTAGAGTGTTACATACAAAAGCTGGGGGAAGATTGTAGCCATTTGCGAAAACAGATTAAAAAGGAAGAAGAGTATGTTTATAAGTTGGAGACCTTCCATGAAGATGCTACCTCAATTATTGAATGCATCAATGATACTTTGGAGAGGGAGCGTTGTAGGCTTGCGTATTTGGAGACAATGCTGGTGAAGGCGCGTGATGATATGGAAGAGAAGAACCTTGCCTATATGAGGCAGCAAATGAAGGATCAGGACTAGTCCCATTAGGTTGTACTGCTTATGTTGTGTTGTCATTTTTTTGTGGTCTTTGGTTGTCCAAATTTTCATATAAATTATGTAATGAACGAATGTTAAGAATCTATTTAAAAGATTATTATCTATTTATTTTTTGTTATGATCTAAGTTTGTATATTAAGGTTGTATTTTTATGTGGCTTTGAAACTTTTTTGTTTCTGATAATTTTCACAAGTGAAATAATTTTATTATAATATGTAAAAATAATTTTTCATCTCAATATTATTTAGCTGATTCTAGCCAAATAGTTTGTTAAGATTTTTAATCAATCATTCATAAATGTAAATGAATTTGTTAACTTTCAAGGCATAATCAGTTTTCATATTGATTTTATTTTGTTTATAAACTTTTCATATTTGATTCATAGATTTTTGTTTATGTATTTTCACAAATGAAATAAATTCACAAGTGAAATATATTTTAAAATAAATTCAGATAGATAAGATTATTAAATGCATAAGAGGAAAACTTTATTTTTTTTTTCACAAGTGAAATTATTCTTTATGTTTGAAGACAAGTGAAATAAATTCACTTTAAACTTATTTTGTTTTTCACAAGTGAAAATAAATTCAGTTTTTTAACAATTTAAAATAAATTCAGAGTGATAAAATTAATTTGTTTTTTTTTTTCACAAGTGAAAAAAATAACTTTGTTGTTTTTTGAAAAGTTTTTATGTATATTTTGCTTAAGTCCCAACAATCTCTTACAGCACCCAAAAGTCCAAAACTAGATCCATTGTCATATTAACACAAAAGTTGAAGGGC
Source organism: Artemisia argyi (assembly GCA_030686995.1). Classification (NCBI taxonomy): domain Eukaryota; kingdom Viridiplantae; phylum Streptophyta; class Magnoliopsida; order Asterales; family Asteraceae; genus Artemisia; species Artemisia argyi. The sequence goes on along the minus strand of CM060676.1, from coordinate 171,286,594 downwards.
AAAAATGTATCTTTACAAACTAATAAAAAATATATGTAACAACTTTTTATACCGCATATAATTAGATCTAACTTCATTTTTCTCATTTATCTCACACACTAAATTCTCTATTTTTATATCGCATATATCACACATTTCTCTCTCTATCTCACACACTAAATTCTCTCAATTAAAACACATACTAAATTCACACACTAAATAGTTACTGCATCATACCTATGGTGAAGACGAATGTCAGTCGATTCAAACCTCCTCGTAAGTTAATCTACAAACCCTAAAATTGTTACTGCATCAATTTCTTAGTTTTATTATACTCGAATTGTGTTTTATTTATTTGATTTAACAATTTTAAATAGTAAATGACTTATCTCAGCCACTTCAAATAGTATTGAATTAGTTTATTATTTTCTATGTTATGTTTATTTGAATACATGATTCAGTATGTTATGTTATGCATGACTGTTTAGATCTGTTTGTTTTTATGCTATATTGATTTGTTTTGATGTTTATTTATCGTTTAATCTGTTGTTTTAGTGTTATAAGCTTGTTTTTGGGATAAATTTTGAATATATGTTGTGATAATGATTGTTTTGTTCTTTAATCTGTTTAGTTTTGAAATGATTAGTTTTGTTATGGTAGATTAAGCTGTTGTTAGGTTTTGTTTTGTGTATACGTTTATAATAGCTTTATTTAGCTTGATTTTGTAGCGTTTGGTTTAATTTTGCATGATTTAAAAGCTATAAGTGTTGAATATATGTTGTTAGGTTAGATTTGTGTATATATATTGTTGTTTAAAATTGTTTGTGTGTGTTTTTGTTCGGATAATGGAGTAGTTTGAAATGAAGTGTTAAAGTAGGTTATATTTTGTGTATCAAAAATTTATGTGAGTGTATTTTGAATGATTGATGTAGTAGTTGTAAAGAAGTAATGCAATAGGTTATGTTTTGTGGCAAATATTCTTTTATTTGGTAGCGTGTATTGTATTTTAGATGTAGAAAAGTGTTTTAAGTGTATATGTGGCATCTAAGTCTGCATTAGCTTAGATGCGTAGTGTTTTAAGAGTCAAAATGTGTTTGTCTATGTGTTTGAATTATTTATACAATTGGTTTTGTTTTATATATGTTTAGTTAGATCTGTATTTTACGTTTGCTCTATTTGTTTATTTGTTTTACATACTTATTATTTGATTTCTTATTATTTGTATTCTTAGATAGTGGTTTGTTTATTTTTAGGTTAAAATGTTTTCACATGTGAAAATTTCGATGACTTATAATGACCTTTTATAAAATTTTGCACAATGTAGTTTACTTAGAACTATTCTAATATAGTGATTATTAAATTTGATATACTTAATACATTTATAGTATATTTTCGCATGTGAATATTATATTTATTTGTGAAAAATTATTATTTGTACATTTTTCTGAATTATTTAAATGTATCAGGTAAAGAGTCTGATGTTCTGAAGGTAAAACGCTTTGGACTGAAAGGATCAACAATTCGAGCTAAGGATATGATTTTTCTTAATAGTATTAGCAGTAAGAAAAAGTCTAAATCATCTGATAATAATGGGAGTAGAATAAAGTGTTCATGTTCTGATGTCATAGAGGAAACTAAGAGAAAATTACTTAAAGAATTTGATTTAGAGGCTTTGCTAAGTTCAAATGATGCTAGGATTATTTCGGTTAATAAGATTTCTAGTAAGCCAGATGTGGAAGTTATTGATAAATGTGATAAAAAAATGATGATAAACCTAAAAAGAGGAAGAGGAAAAATAATGTTTCCAAAAAACAGAAAGTTCATGATGAAGTTGGTGTTTCAGAAAATGAGTTTGTTTAGAAATTGGAACTTTATGTTGAAGTTGACAAATCTAAAAAGATTAAGAAGAAGAATACTGTTTCTGTTGATGAAAATTGTGATGTTAATGATGGATGGATATCTCTTAGAACTAGGACTTCTCCAAAAGTTTTGTATAATTTGATGAGGAATTTGACATTAGCTTAAAGAAAGGATTTAATTGATATTGGTTTTGGATCATTTTACGAAGAAATCCTAGTTAAAATAGGTCATTTTGTTGTTGACAATTTCATTCCGGACGAGATGAAACTCAAGCTTCAGAATTATGATATTGAAATAACACCAGAATTAATTCATTCAGTTTTGGGTGTGCCTTTAGGAGGTATAGATATTCATCATTTGGCTAAGATAAGGGTTTCTGATTTAAGTCAAAGATGGTACTTGCAATTTGATGGTTGGTATCCAACACCTAAGAAAGTTGCTGATGTGGTCAAAGAAACTGAAGTTGATGGAATTTTATTCAATTTGAATATACTTGTTCTATTTTCAAATTTTTTTTGGATTAGGAGGAAAGGGTGGACAATGTAGGCCTCAAGAAATTCTCAAGTATATTTGTGAAGATACAAAAATAGCAAGTATAGATTGGTGCAAGTACGTGTATGACAGCTTGAAAGTCAGCAAAGAAGGTTGGGTGAGAGATGATCCTGAAAGTTACTAATCTAGATCTTTGACAACACTTACTGTAAGTGTTCATTTCAATACATTATTATTATTTTTTTTATCAATTGTTCACATGTGAAAATTTTATTTTTATACTTAAATATAGTTTTCTGAATAATGAAAATTGTTTTATTAGATTTTATTTTATACTAGGATTATTTGTTAAGTTTAGTTTGTGAAAATTATATAATTAGATTTTACTTTATACTTCATATTTAAATTTTTCACATGTGAAAACTTTTTTTTTTCTTTTTTTTGTGATTTTTTGAATTTTCTGAAAAATAATTACTCTTGTTTAATTTTGCAGCTTATTTATGTTCATTGCATGAAATGTGAATCAGTATGTTTGCGACACGAAATTCCTGCAATCTCTTTATGGACTACTGATATGATTAAAAAGAGGCAGAGTTTTGAAATTGAAAATGGTGGTTTTGGTATTCTTGATAGATATGAAGATGATTTAAATGACAGTGAGTCTTCAAGAAGAAAGGTTTTTTTAATGATATTATATTGTAGTATTAATTTAGAGACAATTATTTTATTTCATTTGCAGAATATTCACAAGTAGTATTTTTTTTTTTTTTTTTTTTTTTTTTTTTTTTTTTTTTTTTGATTTTTAAAACAGTCAGACTCAAAACTGGATATACTTGATCAGAAAGTTTATTTGCTTGACTCAATAGTTAATGATTTGGAATATGATTTCACTTCATGGTTTAGTAAAGATCCAGATAATCCGAGGCTTAAAGAGATAAAAGCTAAGTTCAACAATTGTATTCGTAATATTAATCTGTATGGATATGATAAGGAAAAGAATTTAGATCTTTATGATAATCAAAGTGAAAAAGAAAAAGATTTAGAGAATAAAGATGATGAAGAGGATGATTTAGATATATAATGCATATGAAGAGGATGAAGTGCAAACTTTTGATGATGGTTGCTGAAATAGTGAATTAGGAAATTATGAAAAAAGGGAGTGCAGCCACCCAACTGGTGAATCAGATGAAGAAATGGTCAAACATGTGGAAAAAGATGACAATATTGGTTTTAATTGTAGCACCCCCAACTCAAAATACGGCAGCTGACATGCTGGGGGCACTACGCGAATCGAAACCAGGCATCTTTATAGCTAACGACCACAACACGGGACGTTTAAAAGTGCCTCAAAACACATCATTCGTTTTACAAACCATTTTAGAGTACATAGACTCTTTAACAAATAGCAGCTGAATAAAAATAAAAGTTTGCAGCGGAAAATGACAAAGTTTAGCAGCGGAAAATAACAAAGTGTAGTAGTAGAAATACAAAGTTTAGCAGCGGAAAGTAAATAAGTTTAGCAACGGAAAATATTAAAGACACACCAAGGTTTTACGAATGACATGAAAAATAAAGATAGTAGAAATGAAATAAGCTGCCTTGACAGAAAACTTCCTTCGTCCAGCCACTCCACCACGCCCAAGATCATAAAGCTCAAAAACTTAATTTGTAGTAGTACCTGAGAAGCACATGCTTAAAAATCAACACAAAGGTTGAGTGTAATCCATAGGTTTAAATAATAAAGTTGAGCACAAGGGTTTTAATCATATGATATAAGCAACAAATGCAAATACCAGGGTAATCAAGGTAACACCCAATATGCAGAGGCAACACCTGCATACATACGGTTGATGATACTAAGCTCATGACACGCAAGACGTTAACCAAACCAATCGACAGTAACTCTGTACTAACATAAACAATAACCGCGGAATTTCATAATAATAAGTGCCTCCAAGGCCAGGTACTTGCCAACACCCGGCAAAACGAAAAATAGTACACCCGCATGTCAAGCCCTTGACAACTACGAATGGGATGGTCAGTCCTATAGGCCTATAAACTAAGTTCGCGCTCACCCGCAGGTGACTAATGGCTCATGATCTGAGGGTCTTTCCGGCAAGACAAGCTACTTAGTACATCGTTAGGAAATATATATATATATATATATATATATATATATATATATATATATATATATATATATATATATATATATATATATATATCATTCAGGAAAGCATACCAAAAATACTTGTGCTCAGAAAACATTTAAAGAATGTGTCTCACCCATGGGTTTATAAACAATTAAAATATAAAAAGCGGGGCTATGAATCACACCTTAATAATGGCAGCAGGAAACGAGATATAGCAATCAATCAATAATGCGTCACAGCAAAAGGGACCTCAGCACAACCTAATCAATATAAATGGCATAACTCAGAACTAAACTCGAATATTTCCATAAATAATGCTTGAGTAAAAGTTTTGTAAATACAATGGCATTTGAAAGAAATAGATTTCGTAAAAGTCTCGTGTGGGAGACAAGAAACTTAGGAAAGAAACAAGTAGGCGAATCAACCAAATGCAAAAGAAAGACGAAAGAACTCCTCGAAGAAAGTCGTCGAAAAGAAATGAAAAGAAAAGAAATAAAAATAGAAGAACTCACTCAAATAAAAAATAAATAATAACACGTAACAATAAGTCTCGGATTTTACCCGTTTTCCCCAAAATAATGTTGAAATAAAAGGTTTTGAAATAATAATAATGTTTGGTAAAATAATTTAATTTTATAAAGAATTTTATAAAATTTTGGCATGACCTGCCCGTTTATATAACATTTCCCGAGTCAACGACTCTTTATTATTAAACAATATTAACATATATATATAAGTAAATATGATTGGATATATCATTCGCGTAGTCCATTAGTTGTTTAGGTTTTATCGACCATTTTGTATTTGTTCGGGTTCCAGGTACGTTAAGATCTTTACGGGCCTAACGTACCCTACCGTCTCGTGTACCAAAGGGTCCATAACATCCAAATAACCAAGGCCGTAAATCCGATACGTCCAATTCAAGCTGGCAATGTCATAATACGGAAACATGTCCGATAACAAGTCCACTAAACTATAACAATTTATTTTATATTCCATATATATTATTAACCGTTTTATTATTGGTTACCGTTTCTATAAAAATATATATCCCGAGACTATTAATCAATACCCAAAATAATCACCACAACGATTTCAATACTCCAAAACCAAACCCAAGTCAAAACTAAATAACCCGAAACCAAATCAAATCCGAACCGAGCCTTACTCCATCTCGGCTCAACCAAATCCGATCCAAACACATCCTAAACTAATCCAAACACCCAAAACAACAACAATAATAATAAGAATACTCTCCCCCACCACCACCCAAGTCTCGGTGGTGGTGGCTCTTGGCTGCCGAGCACAACACAAACCAAACGGACCCTCAATATTCAAATCCAAACCAAAATGTACACTCCCTTGTCACTAGTATCAAACAACAACAACAACAATAAACCAATCCCTCACCGAGTCACGAGTTGACTTGGTGAGTTTATACCAAGTCGCGGCCGAGTCGAGGTTCAAACAAGACCAAGAAGAAATCCCACACAAGTTTTGAGTTTAAAAACAATATCAAAACAATTTTTATAAAAGATTTTATATGAAAATCGGATTAATAAATATTTTCAAAAACTAGGGTTTTAAAATAAAATCAAAAATAAGAAAAAAAGGTGGCGGGGGTGGTGTTTTACCGGTGTAGGAAGGACAGCGGTGATGGTGGTGGTTCTCAGTGGTGATGGTCGCGGCGGTGGAGGCGCGTGGAGGTGGATACGGGGTGTTTGGGGGTACGGGGTTTACACGGGGGTGGCCGGAATATTTTTCGGCGGCCGTAGGGTGGCCGGCGGTGGTCGGACGACGAATGGAAAGAGAGGGAGAGAGAGAGAGAGAGTTTTGTGGGTGTGTGTGTGATTTATTAAATAAAAATGAAGAAGTGGGGTGAGTTGAGGGTATATATATGAGTAATAAAGTATAGGGTTGGTTTTGAAATTAATAAAAGTATAGGGATAAGTGGAGGGTGATACTCCAAGGACCAATATCGCCAACGTAGTAAACTTCTAACGTTAAACGCTCCGGGGCTCGAACGACATAGCAAACGGACTCAAAAATTTACGAAACTTGCGCCAATGTTCACGAAATAATTTTTCCAATAAAATCAAGCATAAACTTCAGAGTTTTTCCAAAACTCAAAATAATTCAAATAATTTGGCAAATGCAATACAATTCGAATGTTCTAGGTTGTGCTGAGTCAATCAAGGAATAAAGTTCTCGTTTCCAATATATCTCACGTTTCTCAAGCCCAAATAAATACAAATAAAAGTTTCAATGTGTCTCAGGTACGAAAATAAATATTTTGGCTAGTAATAGGTTTAGAAAAAGTAACGGGGGTTACATCACATACATCTTATTTAGAAATCCGTCCCGGATTTAGTTTGAGTTGTCAGTCCCGGCTTTGAAAAGATTTGGGTACTTGCGTTTAAACTCGTCCTCTCGTTCCCAAGTATACTCCGGTCCTTTCTTGGAATTCCAACGAACCTTCACAAGAGGAATACGACTCTTCTTCAATCGCTTAACCTCGCGATCCATGATTTCAACGGGCTCCTCAACAAAGTGCAATTGCTCATCAATCTCAATATCCTCAAGCGGAATTACAGCGGTCTCATCGGTCAAACACTTCTTCAAATTTAACACGTGGAAAGTAGGGTGAACTCTACTGAGCTCCGGTGGTAATTCTTGCTTATATGCTACAGGACCAATCCTCTTCACAATCTTAAATGGTCCAATGTAACGGGGATTCAACTTTCCCTTCTTACCAAACCTGATCACACCTTTCCAAGGCGATACCTTCAACATAACCCTATCTCCTACCTGAAATTCTAGGGGTTTACGCCTCACATCTGCGTAACTCTTCTGTCGGTCACGAGCAACTTTCAATCGGTCTTTAATTTGAGCAATATTCTCGGTCGTCTCACAAACTAAATCTGGTCCAATAAGCTGTGCTTCTCCCACTTCATCCCAACATATAGGTGATCGGCACTTCCGACCATAGAGTGCTTCAAACGGTGCGACCTTAATACTCGCGTGGTAACTATTGTTGTAGGAAAACTCAATCAAAGGCAAATGGATATCCCATCCATTCCCGAAATCAATCGCACATGCTCGTAGCATATCTTCCAAAGTCTGGATGGTTCTCTCGCTTTGACCATTGGTCTGTGGATGGTAAGCGGTACTCATGTCAAGGTTCGTGCCAAACGTATCTTGAAGTGACTTCCAAAAGTTCGAAGTAAACCTGTCGTCTCGATCTGAGATAATAGACACTGGCGCTCCATGTCGAGATACTATCTCCTTTACGTAGAGCCTGGTCAACTTATCCATGCTGTAATTCTCTTTAATTGGCAAAAAGTATGCGGATTTAGTCAATCGATCGACTATTACCCAAATAGCATTGAATCCTGTCGAAGTCCTTGGTAGCTTGGCGACAAAATCCATTGTTATTCTTTCCCATTTACATTCTGGGATCTCAGGTTGTTCTAGTAAACCAGACGGTTTATGATGTTCAGCCTTAACCTTGGCGCACGTAAGACACTTACGGACATAATCTGCAATCTCAGCTTTCATATTGGGCCACCAATATAACTTCTTCACATCTTGATACATCTTGTCAGATCCTGGGTGAATAGAATACTTTGACTTATGAGACTCGAGCATATCAAGTCTCTCAGTCCTCCAAACAAAGGCACCCAACTTCTTCCTTTGTAACACAAAGTTCCATCTGAACGTTTCTCAAGTTTCTCCTTTCTAATCATCCCATCAACTTTCTCCTTCTTAAGCTCTCCTCTTTTTACAACTTCCTCTTGTGCTTGCAGAATCTGAGCGGGTAAATTCGAGTTAATCGTCAAAACTAAAGCTCGAACGCGTAACGGTTTCAAATGTTCCTTGCGACTCAATGCATCAGCCACAACATTAGCTTTTCCAGGGTGGTATCGTATCTCGCAATCATAATCGCTCAACGTCTCCAACCATCATCGTTGTCGCATATTCAACTCCTTCTGATCCAAAATATACTGTAAACTCTTGTGATCGGTAAGGACAACACACTTAGTACCATAAAGGTAATGTCTCCACAACTTGAGGGCAAAAACCACGACTCCTAACTCCAAATCATGTGTGGTATACTTCTCCTCATGAGTCTTAAGCTGTCGGGAAGCATATGCCATAACCTTCCCTCGTTGCATCAAAACTGCTCCTAACCCTTGATACAAGGCATCACAATAAACCACAAAATCTTCTACTCCATCTGGCAAAGCCAATATCGGTGCACTACAAAGCTTCTGCTTCAAGGTCTGAAATGCTTTCTCTTCTTCCTCTCCCCATTCATACTTCTTATCCTTGTGAGTCAATGCGGTTAACGGTTTAGATATCTTGGAGAATCCCTCGATGAGTCTCCTATAATACCCAGCCAATCCTAGAAATTGACGAATTTCTGTGGCGTTAACCGGCGTTGCCCATTTCTCAATCGCCTCAATATTAGCGGGATCCACATGTAATCCTTCACTATCAATCACATGACCCAAAAATTGAACTTTCCGAATCCAAAACTCACACTTAGAGAACTTTGCGTACAATTGCTCGTCCTTGAGCAACTTAAGAATTGTAGCCAAATGCTGTTTGTGCTCTTCCTCACTCTTTGAGTAGATCAAAATATCGTCGATAAAGACTATCACGAACTTATCTAGATAAGGCTTGCACACTCAGTTCATGAGGTCCATGAACACTGCAGGCGCATTGGTCAAACCAAAAGGCATAACTTGAAACTCATAATGACCATAACGGGTCCTAAATGCCGTCCTGGGAATATCTTCTTCCCGAACCCTAAGTTGGTGATAACCAGACCTCAAGTTAATCTTAGAATAGTAACTCGATCCTTGCAACTGATCAAACAAATCATCGATCCTCGGTAACGGGTAGCGGTTCTTCACGGTTAACTTATTCAATCCTCGGTAGTCGATACACATCCTAAATGATCCATCCTTCTTCTTCACAAATAATACTGGAGCTCCCCACGCACTACAGGAACATCCTCGAGTCGCTTCTCTCCCGACTCCTTCTTAGCCACGTGTGCTAGGAATGCGTGACATCCTTTCTCAAGATATTTCATGGTCGTGATACATGATATGACATTCAGGCGAGTTCCACTCCTATCACCTCGAACAATCAAAATCTCATCATTGAGAGGGATATGAACAACTCGTTCTCCACAAACAATGCTCGCTCGATTCTTGGATAACCAATCCATTCCAACTATCACATCGAAGCTTCCGAGCTCGATTGGCATCAAATCGATACTAAATGGGTGATCTAAAAGATTAAGGGTACAACCATGGATCACGGTGCGGGTATCTACTAGGTTACCATCAGCTAACTCAATACTATAGCCAACGTCTAATAGAGTAGGGGTAAGTCGAAGTAACGGCGCAATCTTTGAAGACACAAAACTCATATTGGCACCCGAATCAAACAAAATTTTAAAACGTAGGTTGTTGAGAAGAAACGTACCAGTGACAACATTCGGATCTTGATGCGGCTCTCCATTTCCCATCACGTACACTCTACCTCGAGCACCTACATTTCCTTGTCTAGCATTCTTCGGGCATTGTCCCCTATAGTGTCCACGCTCTCTACATCCAAAACATGTAACCACAGGCTGGGCATTTGCTCCTGTCGCCACAACCTTACTCTTACAAAACCTCGCAATATGACCAACCTTCTGACACTTCGTACATCTCACAATACACGGTCCAGTATGATGCTGGTGACACTTCCCACAAAGAGTTTGCTGTCCAACATTCGCTCCTCCTTGTGCAGCCACAAATGCCTTAACAGTCTCCTGTCTCCTATTCTGTTGGTGATGGTGATTGTTGTTAAGGTACTGATTGTTGTTGTAGCAGTTGTTGGGGTTGTTATAGTTGTTGTTCCTTCGGTTATCCTCCCATTTTCTCTTGTTGTCAAAGTAATTACTTTTCTGAACAACACCATGCTTAGTCACCTAATCCATAAGGCGTTCAGCCATGCTAATAGTATCATCTAAAGTCTCGGCATTGTACGACATCACATTCCCTTGAATACTCGCAGGCAATCCACCAATAAACTACTCTAGCAACTTCTCATTATCGGGCACCATGTGAGCACAAAACACCTTCAACTCTTGGAAACGTCGCACATAAGTAGCAAGATCAGAACCCTTCACAGCCAAATAATAGAACTCAGTATCCAACTTCCGTAAATCACTACGAGAACAATACTTCTTAACCATAGCTTTCTTGAAATCTTCCCACGAAGTATTATAAGCTTCCTCTATTCCCTTTTCCTAAACATAAGCATTCCACCAAGACAAGGCACGTTCCAACAATGTGCCTGTCGCATACTTCACCCTATTGTTCTCAGTACAATTACTCCTATGAAACACCGATTCCACCTTCTCAAACCATTGAGTCAATCCAACAGCTCCTTCAGTTCCCTTGAAGGTAATGGGCTTACAATCCATGAATTCCTTAAAAGTGCAGAAATGGTTGTTGGGAACCGCTTGAGCTCTAGCCGGTCCAACATTCTGAGGAACACCTGCTTGCCTGGTAAGCGCTGCTGCAACACCCTCATCAATCATCTGCTGAATAGCAACAGGGGTCATCTTCCTTGGAGGCATAATTCTATCAATCAATACAAAGCATAACACTTGTAAGTATTTGATTAACGTGTCAGAATCATAGCACAAGATAAAGCATCGTCACATGAATAAAATCATAATATAGCATAAGTCAACATCAATAATAGTACATCACCATAATACATCATAGATTTCATACTTGACATTGGTCTTACAAGATATGCAAAACAAGTACAAGTTTCGAATAAAATCTACCAACTGAAGAATTCAGTTTAGCATATACTAGGTAAACTACCATTAAGATACCAACTACTATAAATGATCCAATCACTGATCTCCTGAACGATCTCCATACATAGTCATCACATCAATGCTGTCATACGACCTAAGGCGGGTCATCCTCTCTGCATAGGCCTGTCTCTACATCTCATGCAACTCACTCCATAACTCACTGATACTAGTACGATAGTGTCGACTATCAATGTCCAAGAACACCTCCTTCATGGTCAAATTATCAACCATCTTCTCCAACTCAACCATCTTCCTATCTAGCGAATCCATATGCTCCTGAATTGCAACACTCATCCACTCCAACCAACTCAACCTCTCCACCTGCCTCTGAAGCTCCATATACATCTCTCTTGTAGCTTTCCTATCATCCTAAACCTCTCTCCTCAATCCTGCAACCTCAGACTGCCTATCACTCATACGCCTAGTGATACTCTTATGACTATTCCTACACCACTCTACATCCTGCCTCAGACGACTCATAGCAGCTCTAAGCTCTGACGGAGTAACACGGGCTGCTGCCGATGACTCCCCAATCTTGTGCGTAGAAGTAACCTTAGCCTCAAGCGCGTATCCTAATGCCTCAGACGTATCCGACTCATAAGTCACATCCGACACAACCGGCGAAGGCGGCGGGGGAATATCCTGATCCTCCTCCATAAAATGCTCATCACTATCCTCCTCGTCATCATCATCGTCATCCATCTCCTCATCTCCATCATTCTCAATACCAACATCATCCTCCAAAACATACATCAACATCCAACTCAACATCATCTCCTAAAGGCAAAGGGTCAACAACGGGTGGGACTGAAACCTGATCACGGGGAACTGGGATAGACATGATACTCTACAAGAGTATAAGGAAACATAAAAATACTAGCCAAATTTGCGCGAAAAACCATTTTATAAGCCAAGCATGACAGTGGAAAAAGTCCAAACCAATCTCAATATAAAACATATATATATGTAAAGTTTAAAAGAAATACCAGGGCGCGAAGAGGCATGGAAGGCTGTCGGCTTTCTGTCTCAAAACATTTTGACTCTAGGAAAAAGTTTATAGTCGAGTGCGAGCTCGTTCTCTATAAACGATGGCTCTGATACCATTCTGTAGCACCCCCAACTCAAAATACGGTAGCTGACATGCTGGGGGAACTACGCGAATCGAAACCAGGCATCTTTATAGCTAACGACCACAACACGGGACGTTTAAAAGTGCCTCAAAACACATTATTCGTTTTACAAACCATTTTAGAGTACATAGACTCTTTAACAAATAGCAGCGGAATAAAAATAAAAGTTTGCAGCGGAAAATAACAAAGTTTAGCAGCGGAAAAAAACAAAGTGTACTAGTAGAAATACAAAGTTTAGTAGCGGAAAGTAAATAAGTTTAGCAGCGGAAAATATTAAAGACACACCAAGGTTTTACGAATGACATGAAAAATAAAGATAGTAGAAATGAAATAAGCTGCCTTGACAGAAAACTTCCTTCGTCCAGCCACTCCACCACGCCCAAGATCATAAAGCTCCAAAACTTAATTTGTAGTAGTACCTGAGAAGCACATGCTTAAAAGTCAACACAAAGGTTGAGTGTAATCCATAGGTTTAAATAATAAAGTTGAGCACAAGGGTTTTAATCATATGATATAAGCAACAAATGCAAATACCAGGGTAATCAAGGTAACACCCAATATGCAGAGGCAACACGTGCATACATACGGTTGATGATACTAAGCTCATGACACGCAAGACGTTAACTAAATCAATCGACAGTAACTGTGTACTGACATAAACAATAACCATGGAATTTCATAATAATAAGTGCCCCCAAGGCCAGGTACTTGCTAATACCCGGCAAAACAAAAAATAGTACACCCGCATGTCAAGCCCTTGACAACTACGAATGGGATGGTCAGTCCTATAGGCCTATAAACTAAGTTCGCACTCACCCGCAGGTGACTAATGGCTCATGATCTGAGGGTCGTTCCGTCAAGACAAGCTACTTAGTACTTCGTCAGGAAATAATATATATCATTCAGGAAAGCATACCAAAAATACTTGTGCTCAGAAAACATTTAAAGCATGTGTCTCACCCCATGGGTTTATATATGAATCACACCTTAATAATGGCAGTAGGAAACGAGATATAGCAATCAATCAATAATGCGTCACAGCAAAAGGGACCTCAGCACAACCTAATCAATATAAATGGCATAACTAAGAACTAAACTCGAATATTTCCATAAATAATGCTTGAGTAAAAGTTTTGTAAATACAATGGCATTTGAAAGAAATAGATTTCGTAAAAGTCTGGTGTGGGAGACAAGAAAGTTAGGAAAGAAACAAGTCGGCGAATCAACCAAATGCAAAAGAAAGACGAAAGAACTCCTCGAAGAAAGTCGTCGAAAAGAAATGAAAAGAAAAGAAATAAAAATAGAACAACTCACTCAAATAAAAATAAATAATAACACGTAACAATAAGTCTCGGATTTTACCCGTTTTCCCCAAAATAATGTTGAAATAAAGGTTTTGAAATAATAATAATGTTTGGTAAAATAATTTAATTTTATAAAGAATTTTATAAAATTTCGGCATGGCCTGCCTGTTTATATAACATTTCCCGAGTCAACGACTCTTTGTTTTTAAACAATATTAACATATATATAAGTAAATATGATTGAATATATCATTCGCGTAGTCCATTAGTTGTTTAGGTTTTATCGACCATTTTGTATTTGTTCAGGTTCCAGGTATGTTAAGATCTTTACGGGCCTAACGTACCCTACCGTCTCGTGTACCAAAGGGTCCATAACATCCAAATAACCAAGGCCGTAAATCCGATACGTCCAATTCAAGCTCACAATGTCATAACACGGAAACATGTCCGATAACAAGTCCACTAGACTATAACAATTTATATTATATTTCATATATATTATTAACCGTTTTAATATTAGTTACCGTTTCTATAAAAATATATATCCCGAGACTATTAATCAATACCCAAAATAATCACCACAACGATTTCAATACTCCAAAACCAAACCCATGTCAAAACTAAATAACCCGAAACCAAATCAAATCCAAACCGAGCCTTACTCCATCTCGGCTCGACCAAATCCGATCCAAACACATCCTAAACTAAACCAAACACCCAAAACAACATCAATAATAATAACAATACTCTCCCCCACCACCACCCAAGTCGCGGTGGTGGTGGCTCTTGGCTTCCGAGCACAACACAAACCAAACGGACCCTCAATATTCAAATCCAAACCAAAATATACACTCTCTTGTCACTAGTATCAAACAACAACAACAATAAACCAATCCTTCACCGAGTCATGAGTTGACTCGGAGAGTTTATACCAAGTCGCGGCCGAGTCGAGGTTCAAACGAGACCAAGAAGAAATTCCACACAAGTTTTGAGTTTAAAAACGATATCAAAACAATTTTTATAAAAGATTTTATATGAAAATCGGATTAATAAATATTTTCAAAAACTAGGGTTTTAAAATAAAATCAAAAATAAGAAAAAAAGGTGGCGGGGGTGGTGTTTTACCGGTGTAGGAAGGATGGCGGTGATGGTGGTGGTTCTCGGTGGTGATGGTCGCGGCGGTGGAGGAGCGTGGAGGTGGATACGGGGTGTTTGGGGGTACGGGGTTTACACGGGGGTGTCGGGGAAGTCCCGATCTATAAAATGATACAAAAATATGGGGTGGCCGGAATATTTTCCGGTGGCCGGAGGGTGGCCGGCGGTGGTCGGACAGCGAACGGAAAGAGAGGGAAAGAGAGAGAGTTTTGTGGGTGTGTGTGTGATTTATTAAATAAAAATGAAGAAGTGGGGTGAGTTGAGGGTATATATATGAGTATTAAAGTATAGGGTTGGTTTTGAAATTAATAAAAGTATAGGGATAAGTGGAGGGTGATACTCCAAGGACCAATATCGCCAACGTAGTAAACTTCTAACGCTAAACGCTCCGGGGCTCGAACGACATAGCAAACGGACTCAAAAATTTATGAAACTTGCGCCATTGTTCACGAAATAATTTTTCCAATAAAATCAAGCATAAACTTCAGAGTTTTTCCAAAACTCAAAAATAATTCAAATAATTTGGCAAATGCAATACAATTCGAGTGTTCTAGGTTGTGCTGAGTCAATCAAGGAATAAAGTTCTCGTTTCCAATATATCTCACTTTTCTCAAGCCCAAATAATCACAAATAAAAGTTTTAATGTGTCTCAGGTACGAAAATAAATATTTTGGCTAGTAATAGGTTTAGAAAAAGTACCGGGGGTTACATTAATACGTTTGAAGTTCCTTTTTAAAAAAGTGTTGATACAGATCGAATTGATTGTGTGCAAATGATGAATAATGAATTGGATAAACTGTTCAATAAAAATTACATTAAAGAATCTACAGAAGTAGGTCTGAATGATTTTTAGATTTGTGCGGTTCCTGAAATTTTGAAAGAAGCTGAAAATAATATTACCTTTTCCCCATATAGTATTGGTAAAAAGGTTACTTTCTACAAGGATATTGATGTTAAGATTCTTCCTACTCAAGGATTTTTTGAAGAAGATGAAAAGAAGATGATAAAAGTGGAAGTTTTTTAAGATGAAAAGAAAGTTAAGCCTTTGGCATGTTTTAGTAGTCCCGTTGTTGTTCCATCGTCTTTTCCTCAACATAGTTTATTTGATGCACCATCCTTTTCTTTGGGTCCTGAGTTTGAAACTAATACTGAAATTGAAGATGTAAAGCCAGTAATCAAAGAAACAACTATTAGACAGAATCCAAGGCGTGATGTTGGTGTTAGAGTGAATTCTAGATCTCCATTCAAAGTTAGGCAGATTCTTCCAAATGTTGAATAGAAATTAGGAGAAGAAAGGGTTGCTGATACACTCTTCATGATGCCTGAACAAACTAGCCAAGTGTGAGTAATTTGTTAGTAATTTTAACAGCTTTTCCTTTTTTCACTTGTGAAATTTATTAATAAATTCCAAAAATGTATATATTTTTTTGCAGTTATGTGGTATATGAATCTATTTCATCCAAAACAAAGTTAATTCGTCTATCACTTGAGACATTAGCTCCTGGACTGCGAGTAGATGCAGATTTTATAGAAGCATGGTAAGATGAGTTAAACTTTATGGAGCGTTTCAAATCTACAGAAAGTCCATCTAGATATTTTTCAAACCAAGTGTGGTAAGTGTTTTTTTTTTTATTTTGATCCACATCTTGGTTTATTATTTAATTTTATAAAGCAAATATCTTTTCACTTTTAAACTTAAAATCATCTATGAATAATTTAGTTTAGAAACAATATTTTCACTTGTGAAGAAAATAATCTTTGATATGATTTAGTTGCGTAAATCATTATTATTTTTAAATCATTATTATCTTCACAAGAAAATAATTTACTTTTTCTTCATCACTGATTTAGAGGGATTATTTTAATTTTTAGTAAATCATCTATTATAGAATTTGAGAATAGTGTTATCTATTGTTTACTTATAGCTGATTATTTAAGTTTAGAAACAATATTTTCACTTGTGAAGATAATTATCTATAAAAGAGTTAGTTTCGTAAATCATATATTATGAGAGTATTTGTACTTCAGTTTGATTATATTTATTTCAGTATTTATTTAGAGTGAATTATTTAATTTTTTTAAACGAAATTTCACTTGTGAATAAAATCATCTGGGAATTATTTAGATGCGTAAATCATTTTTTATTAAATTATTTATTCTTCAGTGTTGATTTATAGGGTATTAATTGTTGATTTTCTTCATATGAGAATATTTTGAAGAATATTTTTGAAGTGCATTGTTTATTTAGAGCCGATTATTTAAGTTTAGAAAATATGTCATAGATTACTAGAATCTTGTAATTCAATTTTTATTTAGAGTCAGTTATTGACTATTATGTTTATTTTTATTCAGACAAAAGACATACTCAATAATTCTACAATATATCCCGAGAAGTATGAGGTTTTTAAAAAAAAACTTTACTAGGTGATTACCAAGCAAAAATGATTGCAGCCTCTCAAAATTTCAAATTGGTATGGCTTTTTAATTTTGTATTAGTTTTCATCAAATATGTATTCTTGAAATATTATATGTATTCTTTATTCAATATGTTTTATTTATTTATTTTTTATTTCTTTTAATCAGGTATTCTTTCCTATTTGCTGTGCGGATCACTTCTTTTTGATATGTTTTCATTTGACGAAACGTAAAGTTCTAATTATAGACAGTTCAAGTGTTGATGAAGAAAACGAAAATAGATATTGTTGTATTCCTGAACTTTTGGTAAGAAAAAAATTAAAAAAATGTATATATATGTATACTTTTTTATTATTATTTTTTAAAAATTTATCTTTAATTTTTTTTAATTTATTATGCAGATTAAAATGTTTGTACAATTCCACTCCGAATACAATTCACCATGCATTGGATATACATTTGGAAAACTTATTGCTGAAAGATTCAAGATGCAATAGAGAACTGTGGATAATTATCTTGATGATGGAGTTTTTGTGATGTCACATATGAATATGTATTTTGGTGAGAGTGAAAGTAAATGGGATTATGGATTTTTGAAGGAATCTAAGGAACATACAAAGCGACTTGAATTATTCAGGTTTCTCACTTTTCTTTCATATTTTTAATATTCTTTATATTATGATATTTAATTTTCATACTTTTTCACATGTGAAATACTTTGAATAAATATTTTTTTTTCTTTTGTATCTTCAAATAGGTTTTTTGACTGATTTTTTCATATGTGAAATAATTTGAATAAATACATTGTAATTTAATTTTTAATTTATAGTTTTTGTAAAATGATTTTTTTTTCCTTCTTACCAAATCAAAATTTGCTGCAAGGATAATTTTGTCAGAGAATAACAAATATAGGAATGATTTTCTAAAAGAAGTTGCAGAATTCGGTAAAATAAAGAAGCCCTTAAGAAAAGAACTTATTGAAGCAGCAATTCAGAATAGAAATAAAAGATGCAATCTTTTAGAATGAATCTAAGGAACAGTTGTATCCTTTCAAAGATGAAGAATATTAGTGAAAAAAGATGAAGCAAGTTGATAATAATAAAATGTTAATTTTCCATTATGTTTTTTGATTTTTTAATATCACTGGTATTGTTGTTTGCAATTTTTCAGAATATGTTGATCTTTTTAAATATTATACATTTATTTTATTTTTACTTCTTCTACTAATTTTATGTTGCATGAGATTTTTTTTCACAAGTGAAATTAAAACAATAGAATAAATTGACATGTTCAAGATTGTTATGATAGTTTAAACATTTTTTACTAAAAGAATGGTAAACAAATATTTATACAATAGAATAATTGATATGTTCAAGATTGTCAATATATTTTTTTTAAGACAAGAATAAACGAACTTTATGTTGTTTTGGTATTTTCACAAGTGAAATAAATTGTTTTTTCACAATATTTAATAAAGTTAATTATTCAAAGTGTTTCACAAGTGAATTTTTTTTCACAAGTGAAATTATTCTACAAATGCAATTTGTTTGAAGACAAGAGTAATTAGAATATGTGTTTGTTTTATCAGAAGTGAAATAAATTCTCGTTTTTTAACTTTGAATAAATTAACTTTAATTTTTTTTCACAAGTGAAAATAAATTCACATTAATTTTTTTTCACAGCTGAAAATAAATTCAGTTTTTTAACATTTTAAAATTAAGTGCATATGATGAAAACTTTATTTTTATCTCACAAGTGAAATTATTCTAAACATGGTATTTGTTTTAAGACAAGAATAAACTTCTATTTTTTATACAAGTGAAAATAAATTCAGAGTAAATGCACATGTGGAAAACTTGTAATTTGTTTTTTCAGACGTAGTTAAATCCTATTTTAAAAGGACATGAAATTTTAAAATAAATTAAGAGAGATAAGATTAAATACGTATGAGGAAATATGTTAACATTTAAATTTTAAAAAAGAAATATATTACAATATTTAATATAATGTTGATTTTATTTCAATATTTTATCATTTCGATTATTACAATTTAGTGTAAAAAAAAAAAAAAAAAAAAAAAAAAAAAACCCACACAATGCATGACTATGGGACTTTCAAAATTAACTGCTACTATATATGAATTAAATTTTGCATTAAATTTGTTGATCATTTTAATATTCACCTAGTTTGGATCAAATATGAATTAAATTTTGCTTTAAATATGTTGATCATTTTAAATATAATACATTTATTTTACAACAATATATTGGTAAATGAACTTTATTTTGTTTCTGTATTTTCACAAGTGAAATAAATTCAAAGGAAATGCACATGAAGAATACTATACTTTTTTTTTCACAATATTTAATAAAGTTAATTATTCAAAGTATTTCAAAAGTTAATTTTTTTTTCACAATATTTAGTAAAGTTAATTACTCAAATTATTTCAAAAGTATTCTATAAATCGAATTTGTTTAAAGACAAGAATAAATGGAATATTTTTTTCTTTTTTCAGAAGTGAAAATAAATTCTCTTTAAATTATTTCTTTTTTCACAAGTAAAAATAAATTCAGTTTTTTCGCATTTTTAAATAAATTCATATTGAAGACAAAAATGAACTTTGATTTTGTTTTTTTTAACAAGTGAAAATAAATTCACTTTAATTTTTTTTTCACAAGTGAAAATAAATTCAGTTTTTTCACATTTTTAAATAAATTCAAAGAGATAAGACTAAACTTTTTATTGCAATTATTATTACAATTTAATTTTGAAAAAAAAAGAAACAACGCATGACTATGAGACTTTCAAAATTCCCTGCTACTAATTCAATTCACCTAGTTTGGCTCAAATATGAAATAAATTTTTCATTAATTATAGGACTTTTTCTTTTTCCAAAATTATACAACTTTCACATGTGAAAAAATTCATATCAAAAACCATATTCAAAAACGTTTTTTCTGCAATCTTTAAAAACCATTTTCAAGAATCACATATCAAAAACGTTTTTTCTGCAATCTTTAATCAAAATTTTAAACTCATATTCAAAGTTATGTCAGAGTTTGTTAACGACATGGAAATAGTCAACAATGTTATGTCTGAGCTATTTGTGAAATATGAAAGCAGTTATGCTTTTAAAAAACAAAATTATTTAATGGTGCATGAGTATTATTAAGTTGACAAATATGAAAGCAGTTATGCTTTTAAAGGTAATTTTTCTGGGAAATGCATTCTGTATTAAATGGTGCCTCTTGGTTATCCCTCTTGGCATCTATATATTCAGGGTAACTTCCACTCTATTTCACATAAACAAATTCAAGATACTCTCTTCAGAAAATAACTTGGCATCATAATCAACAATGTCTTCTTCCTACATGGGTAGTTCATCCAAAAAAAGGTCCGCAACTGATGCACTTTAAGAGTTCAAGACAGAAAAATCTCAAAAGTATGACTTATCCTTTTATTTATTGTTTACATAATAAAAAATTCATGTCATCTATTTATGTAAAGTGTAATTGATGTCATGTATATATTTTCTTATTCTTTTTCAGAAAAGAAAAAGTTGAAGGAAAAAATGACAATGAAAGCGATACTGACAAATGTATGTTTCATATTAAATGTAAGTTCAAATCTAAATCTCCATATATATGATTCATATCTATGTAACAGGTGTGATTGAAGACAAAACCACCAACCCTAAACAAGATGAGACTGTATGGGAATCTGATGAAACTTACATTCAATGGGAAAATGAATTCGAGATACCGAGGTGGAAAAAGGAAGCTGAACAACAAGAAGTAAAAAAACGTAAAAGACTGCTCACAGAAGATCAAGCCAAACAGCTTGCGAATATGCCACGACTCAATTTATTTGAAGAAGCTAAAGCGAAAGATGTTGAAGATGAGGAAATTGAACCAGAAGATGTTAAAGATTTTGAGTACGAGACGGCATATTTAGGATTATCTCCTGATTCGAAATTCAACATTTAATTTAAGTGTATGCAACTTATTTGGAAATGTCAATTTACTTATGAACTTATGTTATTTCAACTTTTAATTTAAGTGTATGCGTTATATTAATGTTATTTCAAGAATTTGCAACATATTAATATGAGGAAACATTTATTTTTTTTCACAAGTGAAATTTCTCTATACATCAAATTTGTCTTCAAGGAAATAAAGAACTTTAATTTTTTTTTCACAAGTGAACAGAAAGAACTTTAATGTGATTTTGTTTTTTCACAAGTGAAAATTAATTTAGTTTCTTCAAATTTTAAAAGAAATAACATTAATTTAATATGAGGAATATTTTATTTTTTTTCACAAGTGAAATTTCCTAAACATCGAATTTGTTTTGAAGAAAATAAAGAACTTTAATTTTCTTTTTCACAAGTGAATAGAAAGAATTTTAATTTTTTTTTCACAAGTGAAAATTAATTCAGTTTCTTCAAATTTTCAAGGAAATAACTTCAAATTAATATGAGAAAAACTTTATTTTTTTTTTCACAAGTGAAATTTCTATAAAAATCGAATTTGTTTTGAAGAAAGTAAATAATTTTGATTTTTTTTTCACAAGTGAAAAGAAAGAACTTTAATGTGTTTTGGTTTTTTCACAAGTGAAAAATAATTCAGTTTCTTCAAATTTTTAGGGAAATAACATTAAATTAATATGAGGAAAAAAAAATTTTTTTTCACAAGTAAAATTTCTCTATATATCGAATTTTGTATTGTAGAAAATATAGAACTTTTGATTTTGTTTTTTTTAACAAGTGAAAATAAAGAAGTTTAATGTTTTTTTTTTTTTTTTTTTTCACAAGTGAAAATTAATTCAGTTTCTTCAAATTTTCAGGGAAATAACTCCAAATTAATATGACGAAAACTTTATTTTTTTTCACAAGTGAAATTTCTATAAACATTGAATTTGTTTTGAAGAAAATAAAGAACTTTGATTTATTTTTTTCACAAGTGAAAAGAAAGAACTTTAATGTGTTTTTGTTTTTTCACAAGTGAAAAATAATTCAGTTTCTTCAAATTTTCAGGGAAGTAACATTAAATTAAGAGTTAATGTCATTTTTCGTCCCTGTGGTTTGCCGGGTCAATCACGTTTAGTCCCTGCGGTTAAAATTCATCGGGTTTGGTCCCCATGGTTTACAACCCATACGGGTTTGGTCCCTTGACCAAGGTTTCCGTCAGTTGACCGTTAAATCATATTAAAAGGTTTATAAAACGGGGGTATTTTTGGTAATTCACCAATGGCGCGAATTTGGGGGTCTTTATCAAACCCTAACCCATCATATTTCATCCTTATGGTTCCAAATCAGAAACACACACACACAATTGTCGATCTAATCATAAATTGGATGAAACCCTAGTGTAGTAACACAATGTTGTGTGAGTGGAGGGTGCGTAAAAAGGGATCAGCTTTAAATCCATATCATGATTATAGTAAGTAAACACTACCAATTGTATTACTCTGTTTTTAATTCAAATATTAGGTTGTAATGTAAATCGTTATTTTTTGTGTTCAGGTAAGTTTCCAACAGTCTTTTGTTTAAAGATTAACCATGGAGGTGCATTCACAAGCCCTCCTATGGTACGTTACAAAGGTGGGAAGGTGAATTGGATAGATACAATTGATTCAGAGAGGTTCTCTGTTGTTGAGGTTGCCACAATGATGAAAGAGTTAGGGTATCCAAATGGAAGTTCAGGTACGGACTTTTTTTACAAGTTACCTAACACAGATTTAGATAATGGTTTAAGGAAATTAGAGACTGGCAAAGATGTGTTGGAATTGATGACCCATGTATCTAAGTATAAGGTTATTGATTTATATGTTGACCACTGTGTTTCTAAGAATGTAGAACTTGCTTTGGTAGAAAATGTGGCTGATGATAGACAAGATGTATCAGAGAATGATGATAATGAGGTAGTTGATGATATAAGTGAGGATGAGTGGTTGAGGGATTGCTTAAAAAAGGTTGGAAGGTTGAATAAGAATGTAGGCCAGTCTAGTAGGAATGAAAGCCCAAATGTAGATGTTTGTTCTGAACATGGGTCAGATAGTGAACATGGTTCATATAGTGGTGAGAGGGACAATGGTTCAGGTAGTGAACATGGGTATACTGACAATGGTTCAGGTAGTGATAATGAGTCAAACAGTGATGTTAGTGATGATAGTGATGATAGTGATTTTGTAGTTGATGAAGAGCAGATGATGAACATTGTAGAAGTTGATATGGCTGAGTTTAAGAAGAACATAGACAAAAATTTAGAATGGATAGGATGTGCAGAGAATGTAGAAGAAGTTAATGAGGTGGTTCAGGAGGATGAGGTTGATAATGAAGAGTTATATAGTGGGACTGACTCAGATGTTGAAGGTGAGAGGAGAAAAGCATTAAGGAAGGTGGCTAGGATGCATAAGGTTAGTGAGGAGAAAAGCATTTGGAAAGAAAATTTTTTCATTGGTCAACAATTTGCTAGTAGAAAACTAATAAAGGAGATGGTTACAAGGGTTGCTGTAGAACAAAGAAGACAGTTGTGGTTAAAAAAGAATGACAAGGTTAGGGTGAGAGTAGTTTGTAAAGGAAAGACACCAACTTTTACATCTAACATGGACCCTGTGGTTTATAGTGGGCTAGCTGATGGGCCACAAGTAAAGGGTAAGCCCAATAAGTTAAAAACTGCTATTGGATCAAAAATTAGGTCAAAAGGTGTGGCTATAAAAGATAATGAAACTCAATGCCCTTGGTTTTTGCAGTGCACAAAGTTACCAAATCCAAAAATTCCATTGAATGCTCTTAAAGATCAATTACAGAGAAAACTTGAAGTTGGTATGTCAAACCAAAAAGTTCAAAGAGCTAAGATGTTGGCTAAACAAAAAGTGATTGGTGATTACACTAAGAGTTATGCACAACTGAGAGACTACCTTATTGAGCTACAAAAACAGAATCCTGATACAACTGTTAGGATTGATTTAGAAAGACCACCAGACCCCATCAAAGTTCTTGAGAGGAAGTTTAGGAGGGTTTATATATGTTTAGGTGCACTAAAAGAGGGTTTCAAGAAAGGAAAGAGAGATTTGTTGGGGTTGGATGGGTGTTTTTTGTTTGGTCCTTTCCCTGGTCAAGTGTTGACAGCAGTAGGTGTAGATCCCAACAATGGAATTTACCCACTTGCTTATGCAATTGTAGAGGTTGAAACAAAAGAGTCTTGGAAATGGTTTCTTGATTGGCTTGGTGATGATCTCAATCTATTCAGCAACTCTAACTTTACCTTTATTACTGACAGGCAAAAGGTATGATTACTAAATACTTTGTCTAAAATTTATTGTGAACATAGATACTGTCTAAAATTTACTTGTTTTACTCTTTATTGTGAACAAGGTAGCAGGTTAAGTAGATCAGGAAAAAGTGTGACTTGCAAACTGTGTAATCAAGTTGGTCACAACAGAAGAAGTTGCAAGGGTCAAAGAGATGGTGGTTCACAGAGTGCTCCTACTGGGTCAAAGAAGGCAAGTGGTGGCTCAAGGAATGCAAGTGGTGGCTCAAAGAAGACAAGGGTTGGTTCACAATCACAACAGAGTATGGTCATGTCTCAGGCTCCACACGCTTCACAAACTTCTGTTGTTGTTGGTACACAAGCTTCAAGTGCCCCTACTAGAGTGAGACCACTTCCATTGCTCTTACAAGATTCACCATCAAAGAGGACAAAGACAAGTGCTAACAGATTCAATTCTCCTTAATGTTATGTTTCTGTAGTAGATCATGGATGATTATAATTTATGTCATTTATGTTTGTGTTTTGTTACATTTGGCCTAGTTTGTTATGGCCCTTTATGTGTTTCTGTCATGGATGATTATAACTTATGTCATGTTATGTTTGTGTTTTGCTATTCTGTCTCTAATTCCAAAAAAGCAAATGCACAACTGCAAATGCATATCTTGTAAAAGCCAAAGTTGTCACAGCTGCAAATGCATATCTTGTAAAAGTGAAAAAAACAAATTCACAACTGTAAAAGTCAAAGCTATTCTGTCTCTAATTCCAAAACTGCAAATACCAACCACAAAAGCCAACCAAGTTGCTTATGTTATGTGTTGGTTAAACCAAGAATGCATGTACACTTTGACTTTCAAAGTCAAAGTCACATTGTTTATAGTTTCAACAATGCAGAACCATAACTGCAAATACCAACCAAACGTTTAGTATGGTTAATTGCATTTAGACTCTTGCATTTACTTTTGCATTGACTCTAGTCATTCTTTGTGACTATAAATACACATATACACACAACACACGACACCATAACAATCTGTAAAAAACAACAAAGGTCATCAAAATACTAGTATCAAGAATGAGTTCCAAGCCTCAAGTGATTGACATATCATCTGATTCATCTGAATCAAGTGGTTGGACAAATTACTTTCCACCAATAGCTAATGGTCCAAGCTCAAGTAACAAAAAAGCCAAGGGAAAAATGGTTGAGTCAAGCTCTGATTTCAGCTCATTTAATGATAGCTGGGTGTCTAGCTATCACTCAACATCTGAACAGGACCAATGTGAGTCTAAAAAGGGTACTTCTGACCAAGCTAAGTCCAAGATGGTGATTACAAGCAATCAAGGTGTCTCCCAAACGGCTATGGGTGCTTTTGCTAGCTATCATGTTAACAATAACCCTGTTGGTGATGTTCCATATGAAGGCAGGGTTCAAGTGATAGGCTTGCCAAATAAGCACACATGGGAAGTCATTGAGGCACAGAAGTGGAGGAGGATTTACAATCCATCACAAACTGGCACCTCAGGGAAAGGGAAAATGGGCTAGGTCATCTATGTAATGCACCTGTGTAATGTCTTTAACAATCCTTGTCTAATGCATCTATGTATGCTACAACAAGCTAAATGAAATATGTATCTATGTATGAATTAATGAAATAAAAGTTAAAGACTAATTTGTTTGTCAAGTTGAAATTGATAATTTTTCATTCATTATGACCCAAAATACAACTTAACCACACAAGAACCAACTGTCTTGACATGACATACATTCTTATGTCTACCAATCTACCCTAGATGATTCACTAGCTGAAGAAGCATATCACTTTAACAATACATAAAAGAAAAACAAGCACCAACTGATGATCAACCACTTCTTATTTCTTTTGGCTTCACTAACTTTTTCAAGTAATTCTCCCTCAAGCCGATTCATTGAATTTAGTAGCCCAGGAATGATTTGAACAGCCCTATCACACATAGGAGGATCATACCAATCTACAATCCCACAACTTGCTACCTACAAAGCAAGTCACAAAATTAGGTCAACTTAGGTCGATTTAGGGTTTTTTTTAAATCAAAAATTGAGTACTTACCCTTTTACTGCAGCAATAAAACCTTCTTACAGGGTTACTACGTGTCCAATATGTTTTGATAATGGCTATTGATCCACAACGTTTGCAGCAGACCATTGTTTCTCAGTTTGTGTTTGTGTTTTTAAGATTGTGTTGTGTTTATGTTTCTTCTGTGTTTGTGTTTGTGTTTTAAAAGGGAAACAAGTATATAGACAAGTATAAAGACTAAATTACCCCCCACTTATTAGCCACGTCACAATAATACTTGGTCAACTGACGGAAACCTTAATTCAAGGGACCAAACCCGTATGGGTTGTAAACCATGGGGACCAAACCCGACTAATTTTAACGGCAGGGACTAAACGTGATTGACCCGGCAAACCACAGGGACGAAAAATGACATTAACTCATTATTTTATGATGAAAGGAGTCATATAGAAAAACAGTATTGTATTATGAATTATGATAGCTAAAAGGCGCTCGGATTATAATTACCGAAAGGTCTCGGTTTAGGCTTTAGAAAATATAGAACTTTTGATTTTGTTTTTTTTAACAAGTGAAAATAAAGAAGTTTAATGTTTTTTTTTTTTTTTTTTTTTTTTTCACAAGTGAAAATTAATTCAGTTTCTTCAAATTTTTAGGGAAATAACTCCAAATTAATATGACGAAAACTTTATTTTTTTTCACAAGTGAAATTTCTATAAACATCGAATTTGTTTTGAAGAAAATAAAGAACTTTGATTTTTTTTTTCACAAGTGAAAAGAAAGAACTTAAATGTGTTTTTGTTTTTTTCACAAGTGAAAAATAATTCAGTTGCTTCAAATTTTCAGGGAAGTAACATTAAATTAATATGAGAAAAACTTTATTTTTTTTTTCACTAGTTAAATTTCTCTATACATCGAATTTGTTTTGAAGAAAATAAACAACTTTGATTTTTTTTCACAAGTGAAAAGAAAGAACTTAAATGTGTTTTTGTTTTTTTCACAAGTGAAAAATAATTCAGTTGCTTCAGATTTTCAGGGAAATAACATTAAATTAATATGAAGATTTTTTTTCACAAGTTTAATTTCTCTATACATCGAATTTGTTTTGTAGAAAAGAAAGAACTTTGATTTTGTTTTTTTTCACAAGTGAAAATAAATTCACTTTTAATTTGTTTCTGTTTTTTCACAAGTGAAAATTAATTCAGTTTCTTCAAATTTTCAGGGAAATAGCATTAAATTAATATGAGGAAAACTTTTAATTTTTTCACAAGTGAAATTTCTCTATACATCGAATTTTGTTTTGTAGAAAATAAAGAACTTTAATTTTTTTTTTCACAAGTCAAAATAAAGAACTTTAATGTTTTTTTGTTTTTTCACAAGTTAAAATTAATTCAGTTTCTTTAAATTTTCAGGGAAATAATATTAAATTAATATGAGGAAAAAAATTCAATTTTTCACAAGGGAAAATAATTTCAATTTTTCCACATTTATCACCTAAATTCAGAGAGATAAGTTCAAATGCATAAGTGAAAAACTTTTTTTTTTCACAAGTGAAATTATTCTATACATGTAATTTGTTAGAAGACAAGAATGAATTTTGATTTATTTTTGTTTTTACAAGTGAAAATAAATTCAATTTTATTTAAAGAATGAACTTTTATTTGTTTTTTCATAAGTGAAAATAAATTCAGAGTAAATGCACAATTGAAAACAAATTCACATGCGAGAGTAAATATATGCATACAACACGCAGTAGATGTACATGTGCAGAACTTTAATGACTTTAGTAAACCAAAATATTTTTGTTAAATTCTAACGCGTTAAAAACAAGATATATTTTCCATCAAAGTGCAGATAAAAACTACTGAAATCTCTATCTTGATGCTCTATCTTCATAGTATCATATTAGGATTTAACAATGTTGAATTTTCAAAAAATAAACGAGTGTACTAAAATGTGCAGTTTTTTCTCTAGTGTCTTCTGAAAATCTTCTTTTACTCTTGAATCAATCACTGTACACCATTGAATCACTATTGTACGCAATTTCATTTTCATCCCATGTGCAGTTCCTACTGTCATGTCTCCTCCGCTTTCTACATTTCCTACAAAATCTTCTCTTCTTCTTCAAATGTTTTCTTGCTTTCTCCACATCACTTCTCATTCTTTTACCAGGTTCTGCATCTCCTTTGTTTTTACACCTTTCTAGATTCTGAACAACATTGGTATCTGGTTTTTCTACTCCAAGCTGAATGTTAAACATCTCCTTCTTACTTAAGGGCTTAGTATTTGGATTTGCTTCCTCAACTTTAGTCTTTAGTATTTTAATACTCTCCACATATTCAGTCAGTTTCGGTATATCTTTTGCCAAAATATTCAGGCAATAGTCTACTGCAGAATAAGCTGTACTTGAAAGCTCCATAATTTTATCACCTTATGAGCTATTCAGATTTCCCTTTTTTCGAATATCTGGTGGCAATATGTCTCGCATCCATCGACACAATATGTAATTCTCAGGAATAACTTCTATTCCTTTTCCTTTTATAACACAAAATATATGCCTGCACAAGTATCCAAATGTTGCAAAGTTCATGCAAGAACATACCATTGTCCCATCTGATATATCAGTTAACACCTACATGTTCAAAAATCAAATTAAAAAATTAATTTGATTTTTCGAAAGTGAAAGTATAAAGTAAATATTGTAAAAATTTTGTGTTTTCACAGTAAAAATAATTTTAGATTAAATGCAGATGTGGAAAAATCTTAGTTTTTTTTTCGCATGTGAAAGTAAATGATAAAATTGGCTAATTTCAAGACAAAATGCATAGTTGAAAATTATAATTTTGTTTTTTCACATGTGAAAGTAAATGATAAGATTGCCTAATTAGAAGATCAAATGCATAGTTGAAAATCAAAACTAAAAATTAAAATTAATAGCACAATTAACCATTAATCAAGTATAAATTTAAAACAATAGCATCATTATATATTATAAAAATCAAGTATAAATAAATATGCATACACTATGAATTAATCATAATAGGGAAACTATCTTTTAATAATATCTGTTTTATAGATATCCTGGAAATGTCAAAAGTAGAGGAGACATGAGAGTATATGTTATAATTCATATTACCACATCCAACATTTTATAGAAATTTCACATGTGAAAAATATCATCTATTAGTTACTCAGTATGTGCTATAATTCATATTTCTACATCCAACATTTTATAGAATTTTCACATGTGAAAAATACCATCTATTAAATAAAAATTTTTAGTTTGTAAGAATAGGAGATACCTTGAAACGTAGATCTTTCTTTTCCCTATCCCTTTTGTTTTGTACTTCATTTTCTCCAAAATTATACCTTTTCTTTGTCTTGGTAGGCTTGATTTCTCTCAATTCTTTTATTGTTAGTACTTCAAACCCATCAACTGCATCCTTAGAAACTTGATGACAATCATAAACAGCAGAGTTTATTTCATCTTGAATCATCATGAAAATTGTCCTTGTGTACATCTTTGCAGCATTACGTTCGATTTGCAGTTTTATCTTGAATCTTGGTACTTTTTGAATTGTTTGATCATCAAGAACTTCTTGATTATGCCTTTGTCTTTCCATAGCAGATTCAAAGCCCATCATGAAGTTTAACAATGTTGATCCTCTGCTTATGAAATTTTGAAAAAATGAATTCTCACTCTCTGATCTTGATGTTGTTCTCATAAGCCCGCATAATTCAACATCTTCAAAATAAGCTGGAATCCACCTCTCTCGTATTTCAAACATATCTGATAACCATTTGTTTTCTTGCAGATTGAATTCTGTAATCATCTGCAACCATTTTGCTTCAAACTCTTCTGGACCAATATACAGACTCCAAACTAATCGATGAAGCCTTCTCCTAAAAGAACCATTGTCCAGAATTGTTTTGCAAATCTGAAGATTACACACAAAGATAATGTAATCAATACTTAAGTAACATAATTGCATCCATATTTCACAGTTAAATGAATTGCTTCACATGTGAAAGTTGTATAATTAGACTTACACTTATAACTTCAAAAAAACAAATACTTTCCTTTTTTTTCACACGTGAAGGTAATGTAATAAAAACTTAAATCGCCTAATTGCATCAAAACTTGATTTGTTAAATGCTTATTTACGCATGTGAAGACACTATAACTAGTCTTATTTATATTTTATTTTAAATAGAATATAAAGGGATTTTAAATAATATATTTTTGCGTATCTTACCTTTAACGGAAGCTTATTTGTTATGTGCCACATACAAAGTCTGTATTTTGATTCTTTAAACACTGCTGCAATAGCTTTCCTCATTGCAGGATCTTGATCAGTCACAACCAATCTTGGTTGCTTTGAAAAGGCCTTTAAGAAACATCTCAAAAACCAAATGTATGACTTTGTCGTTTCATTAGATAGCATTCCAGCACCAAATGTGACACACTTTCTGTGGTTGTCAATTCCCGTGAAAGGTACAAATACCATGTTATATCTACAAAAAACAACTTTATCAATACTTTTTTTCACTTGTGAAAATATGCTATACAAATTAGTTCAATTTAATATTTTCGTAATTTCAAATTTTCATTTACTTTCTAATTTTTTTCACATGTGAATATTATGTAATTTAAACTAAAATTCTCCTATAATTTCTAAATTTAATATTAGTTACTGGTATTAAAAAAAAGCGAAAATAATCTAATCAAAACTAAATTCCTCTAAAAACATTAAAGCTTCATTTTTACTTCATAATAATCATATTAGAAGATTATATAACTATAATTTAATATACTGATAATTTCAAAACTACATTTGCTTACTGATATTTTTCACATATGAATAGATTCTAATACAAACAGAGTGATATTTTTCATACGCACTTAAACATAATAAAATTCACATAAAAGGGATTAATTAATTAAAATGAAAGAGAACATACTTATTGGTCCTGAAAGTTGCATCGAAAGATATAGCGTCTCCAAATTCTTTGTAATTATACTTTGCCATCTCATCCGCCCAAAACAGTGCATCCAGCTGGCTGTTTACAACAGTATACTCGAAAGAAAATTTTGCAACATTTTTTTTCCTGTTTTCCATCTTGTTAATCAACATCTGTGCGTCACTATCACCAATATGACTGTTCAAATCCCTTGTATGATTCCTAAACTTGGCCTCTGTTGCATCAACTGAATCATATCCTCCATTAGTAGCTGCATAAAGGTGATGTGCTCTTGTTGCACCTATATTCGTCCCTCCAAGTTGTTGCATGTAAATTTTTTGTTTGTGAGTCAGTTTTTTCTTCTTTTTAGTCAGATTTCTATATACTACAGGAATGAATGTATGATTATGTTTTTCTTCAAAATCATACAGCTCATATTTTGTATGACTCTCAGTAAGCTTGAATTTAACCCTTGCCATACATCCTGTCCTTGTAATACTTGACATTCTAATATGAGTTTCACTAGTTTCTTCACTCAAAGTATCCTTATAAACACCTTTTGCCAGTCCCTCCCTGTTGCAAACCAAATATTATCTTTCTACAATACCACTTTTCAAACTATTTTGTGTTGATAGCCTAACACCAAACCCTGCTTTCTCAGCATAGTTTTCATACATTCTTATACATTCGTCAATAGATGTAAACTCTTTTCCAATTTTCAGTATCTCAGATTCGTCAACAATTGGCTTGTAAAGAAAAATTCCATCTTCTACTTCAATTTCTTCACAAATATCTGATTCATCTTGCCTTATATAATGTATACCTTCAAAAAAAAGTAAACATATCTTTAGACTAAAAAAAACTATTTTCACATAAATAGTATAACTATTCTGTAACTACATTTATTTTCACATATAGTCTCAATAATCCAATACATTCTGAGTGATTATCTTCATATGTGAATCAACTATAATTAGACTTATTTGCAATTGTAGCCTAAAAAATCTTATACATTCTTATTTTCTACCCAAGCAAAGAATATGTTACAAAATTTTAAACAGCCTAATTGCATCAAAAAATCATCTGCTAAGTGCTTTTCTTCACATCTTAACTTACTGTAACTACATTTATTTTCTTATATAGTCTCAATAATCCAATACATTATGATTATATGATATTCTTCAGAAGCGAAAAAGTTGTAATCAAAGCTTAAATCACCTAATAGCATCAAAAACTCATCTGCTTTGTAATACCTCAAATTTTAAAACATGCAAAATGACCAAAATGCCCTTAAATTTTAAAATTTGTAATAACACTTAATTAATACCAAATAAATCCTAGAAATTTGAAACTTTGCAACATATGATCACCATAAATTAAGTATGAATATAAGTATACACTTTTGTAAAAATAAAAATTATTTCTTACATATTATTTATTTAGGTCGAATTATTATTTAATTATATATATATATATATATATATATATATATATATATATATATATATATATATATATATATATAGTTATATAAAATAGAAATAAATCCCAAATAGTTAGGAAACTTATATATCATCTTAATTGGGACTTATCACAATAAATTCCAGCCCAAGATAAGTATTTTATCCATTATATATACTTTATACATGTTTTATTTTATATATAAAAAAAAATCCTTAAACCGACTTTAATAAGATCGAAACCCTAACAAAAACCCTCACAGTCAATTCGAAAATTTCTGGAGCTCTCTCCTATTTTTCCTAAGTGTGTTTTAAGTTTAAGAATACCAGAAAAATATGGCCAAGTCTGTGGGTTCAATCGTGTGAGCTAGGAGTATTAATTGTGTCAGTTTTGTGCTAGCGAGAAGAAGAAAATCGTTTTGCTTCAACCACAAGTTCTATAATCTTTCTGGCATTTTTCTAGCACCCTATATATCGTATATTATCAGTATAAAATAATAGAAATGAACCATGCAAGCTAAATTGATCATACGAATTTATATTAGCTAAAAACCCTAAATCGACTAAAATCATGTAATCAATTCATGAAATTTTTGTCAGCTATATATATATTTTATTCAGGTCCTTTACAGGTTATAAAACATTATAAAAGTATGTTTTCTAATTTTCAAAGCTTAGAATTTGTTTTGGAATTTATTTTGTAATCGGATATAAAGAAAAGAAAAGAAAAATAATTAAAAGGGTGAGAATGAACTAGGGTTAGGGTTTTGGGTACTTGATCTTGTGTAATTAATGTTTTTTAAAGATTGAATTTAATGCTAGTAATGATTAGGTAAATTTAGGGTTATGGTTTTGTGGAATTCTACTTAAATCGAATTGAATTTTAAAGTATAAGGGTATGTTTTTTAATTAAATAAACTTGAGGGTTATTTTGTAGAGTGTGTAAGATTAGGGGTGAACTGTATAAATTATAACATGAGGATGTCATGAGTAAATTATGTAACAAAAAGGTTTAAATAGTAATTTATGTAATTATATAATCCAATTTGTAATTAATTAAAATTAAGGGGTTAAACTTGTAATTATGGAAGTTAAGGGACTAACATGGATAATATGTAAAACTAATAATATTTACACCTAGAACATTACACTTTGATATAATTACAATGTAGACCCTAAACTAATATAAATTATCATAATTAAACCCTAAAAGAATATTAGTAAACTATATTAAATATTAAATATTTAACTTAATACTTATGTAAAATCTGACTAATAATGGAAAGTTACTAAAAGTGGAAAGCTGATTAAAGAAGAGGAATTTGATTTAAGATAAAGTATTAATAATAAAATGATTATAATTCAGGTAGATATTGAAGAAGAAGTGAACTCTTCCATCTCTGTGAATCATTCCTTTGATTGCATTGCTTTGTTAAGGTACGGATATTCTGACCTTATTCTTAAGGTTTCCTACGTGATTACAACCTCTGTTATGAACTTTCTGTTTTGAAATCTCTGATTTGAACCTCTGTTGTTATGAACCTTCTGTTTTTGAACTTTGATATGATAAACTTTGATATTTAAACCTTATGATATGAAAATTATGTTTTGAACCCTTAAATATGAACCATTTGATTACATGAGTTTCACTACGCATGGGGGTTCCATGTCCGTGTCAGGGATGCACCTCTGACATGACTCTAGGGCAGTAAAGTGATGTTCTGCTACGTCCTTGGTTTGGCTGCAAATGTTTATGTGTTGGGAAGGGGCGTATGGATGCATCCTAGATCTGTTTCTGTTTCTGATATGATATGATTTGTCTGGTGAATGTGGTTGTGTGTGCAATACACGTCCTTTACAAATTCTGGGAGTTAGCTACTCCATTATGTTGCCTTATATGTGTTTATGATATGATCTGTTTCTGAGCTTATGGTATTATTATGGTTCTGACTCTGTTTATACAGGTGACTGTATGAATTCCTTAACTAACCTACCATTTTTAACTCCATATTATCTGTTACACCTAAAAATGTTTTTCCCAAAATTATATCATTTATACTTCAGCATTTATATTTCGTTTCATTTTGTTATATATCTGTTCACTGGGATTTTTATGCTCAGCCACATTTTCTTTCACCGAGGCAGGTATTCAAGCTAGCTTTGGGATGGTTTCTTGGCTTGAGTGTAGAACTGAGTGAAGACTTTGACCATAGTTATTGGAGTAAGTTATTTATGTAAGTTTTCTGCTTTTGATCTGTCTGTTTGTTCTGATGTAACACCATAATTTGTAACATTTTTACCCTTATCGGGTTGAGGTGTTACATGCTTAGTGATTATCTTCACATGTGATGAAACTATAATTACATTTATTTACACTTATAACCTCAAAAATCCAATACATTCTGATTTTCTTCACAAGCGAAGAAAATTCAACAAAAGTTTAAATCACCTAATTTCATTAAAAATTCTTCTGCTAATTGATTATCTTCACATGTGATGAAACTATAATTACACTTATTTATGCTTATGATGAGGCGAAAAGTGAACCGCTTTTAAGGGGTCATTTAAGCCCGGATTCGTGATTATTTGATCAAATATTGCCCAAAATTGTTCCTTTTGTCATTTTAGGTACTTTTGGAGAGAAATATGGAAAATGAAGCATTTTGGACGTTTTTGGAGCATAAAAGTGAAGAAAACGGCAAAGTCTCAATTTTCCTTGCTGGGAACCTAACGGCGTCAAGGCTCTCCATATGACGGCGTCAAGAGTTACAAAAAAGGTGGATGTGGAAAATACACGTGACGATCCAGAGAGTTTTTGTGCATTGGAGATGACGGCGTCACCCAAGGCCGTCATGGTGCAAGTATTAGTGACGGTCCAGAAGAAAATCACACATGACGGCGTCACAAGTAGATCTAGGCAATACGATTTCATTATGGCGGCGAGTTGACGGCGTCACAATCCAATACATGACGCCGTCACCCTGTAAAATCTATACATAGTTTTCCAAATTTCATTCATTAGTGTGTAACTTTGAGGGAAAAACCCTAGGTCGAATTTTCCAGCTTTTTCAAGGGTTTCAACCCTTTGAATCTTTCATGTTCAATTAAAGATAAGTACTCTTTCAAATCATTCAATATGTCTATGTGTTGTTTGATTATATCTTACGTTTGTCTTCTATTTAACATGCTAGGCTAGATTTCCTTTGTGTTTGCTTAGATGTAGTGAAACCTAGATGTTGATTATGGGTTGATTGTTTGTTTATAATTGTTACGGATGATTGTATTCGATGTTAGGCTTAAGAAAACTGGCAGACTTCCATTGGTAACTTGCTTGAACGTCTTAAGAAACATGATCGGAGGTGTACTACGATTTTTGGTTGTATTTAATGCGTAGGAGAATTCTAATGATCCCATGTTAGGAGCTTCTAACTGCTCGACATAGGAGTGAAGTAGGATCCTATAGAGTTAGGGAATATTGTACACTGCCCTACGACTAGTATTAAGGAATATGACCCGTCATCCACGCAATTGTAACAAGCTATCAACCTGTAAAAGATATCTAGGGAGTAATGAAACCTAAGTAAACACAACTTTCCTCATTATTTTTACACCACATTAGTTTAATAGTTTCATTTTCATTTCTTTTATTTTATTTTGATTGCATCTTTAGTTATTTGGGTTAGTTGGCTAGCAACTAATTCCGCCCATTCCTTCAAAACCTGAGATTTTAATTGCTTTCATAAAAATATAAAAATACAAAAAGAATCATCCCTCACCTCTAGACCTAGTTTAGTAGACTTTCTAATCCTAGCGACACTATTCCTGAGTTGAACGATCAATCCCCCGGTACTTGTCACTATACTATACTACAACGATCAGGTACACTGCCTGGTGGGGGTTGTAACCTTCACGAGATCCCTGGAGAGGTAAAACCTGGTGCGATCCCCACGTATCAGCTTATAACCTCAAAAATCCAATACATTCTGATTTTCTTCACAAGCGAAGAAAATTCAACAAAAGCTTAAATCGCCTAATCTCATCAAAAAAATTTCTGCTAATTGATTATCTTCACATGTGATGAAACTATAATTTCACTTACTTACGCTTATAACCTCAAAAATCCAATACATTCTGATTTTCTTCACAAGCGAAGAAAATTCAAAAAAAGCTTAAATCACCTAATCTCATCAAAAGTTCATCTGCTTAATAATTATCTTCCCATGTTATGAAACTATAATTACACTTATTTACGCTTATAACCTCAAAAATCCAATACATTATGATTTTCTTCACAAGCAAAGAAAATTCAACAAAAGCTTAAATCGCCTAATTTCATCAAAAGTTCTTCAGCTAAATGATTATATTCACATGTGATGAAACTATAATTACACTTATTTACGCTTATAACCTCAAAAATCCAATACATTCTGATTTTCTTCACAAGCGAAGAAAATTCAACAAAAGCTTAAATCGCCTAATTTCATAAAAAATTCTTCTGCTAAATGATTATCTTCACATGTGATGAAACTATAATTACACTTATTTACGCTTATAACCTCAAAAATCCAATACATTCTGATTTTCTTCACAAGCGAAGAAAATTCAACAAGAGCTTAAATCGCCTAATTTCATCAAAAGTTCATCTGCTAATTGATTATCTTCACATGTGATAAAACTATAATTTCACTTATTTACGCTTATAAGCTCAAAAATTAAATACATTCTGATTTTCTTCAGAGGCGAAGAAAATTCAACAAAAGCTTAAATCGCCTAATTTCATCAAAAGTTCATCTGCTAATTGATTATATTCACATGTGATGAAATTAAAATTTCAATTATTTACGCTTATAACCTCAAAAATCTAATACATTCTAATTTTCTTCACAAGCGAAGAAAATTCAACAAAAGCTTATATCGCCTAATTTCATCAAAATTCTTCTGCTAAAAGATTATCTTCACATGTGATGAAACTATAATTACACTTATTTACGCTTGTAACCTCAAAAATCCAAATACATTCTGATTTTCTTCACAAGCGAAGAAAATTCAACAAGAGCTTAAATCGCCTAATTTAATCAAAAGTTCATCTGCTAATTGATTATCTTCACATGTGATAAAACTATAATTTCACTTATTTACGCTTATAAGCTCAAAAATTAAATACATTCTGATTTTCTTCAGAGGAGAAGAAAATTCAACAAAAGCTTAAATCGCCTAATTTCATCAAAAGTTCATCTGCTAATTGATTATCTTCACATGTGATGAAACTATAATTACACATATTTACACTTATAACCTCAAAAATCCAATACATTCTGATTTTCTTCACAAGCGAAGAAAATTCAACAAAATCTTAAATCGCCTAATTTCATCAAAAATTCTTCTGCTTAATGATTATCTTCACATGTGATGAAACTATAATTACACTTATTTACGCTTATAACCTCAAAAAATCCAATACATTCTGATTTTCTTCGCAAGTGAAGAAAACTCAACGAAAGCTTAATCGCCTAATTGAAGATACTATAACTAGACTTATTTGCACTAAAATCGCCTAAGTGATTAACTTCACATGTGAAATTAAATAATATTGTCAATCCTAAACAATTATTTATAAAAAATAATTAAATTATAATAAAATTTGATTTTTACTTGATACCTCTGTGTTTTCTGGTGATGTTCTGGTGATTACCGTCATATCATCTCCATCCGATTCAGAATCATATATATTGATATCTTCTTCAATTAGATTCCGTTGATTGATTTGGTTGACAGACGGTGACTTAGAGCGGGTTAACGGCGGTGGCATGATGATTTGATCGGCGTTTTAATGTCGGTTTGACGGCGTTTTTGGATGAAGTTGATGATTTGATCTACGGATGAAGATGAAGATGATCGATTCGGCGGTTAACTGTGGTTTATGGAGCTGTTGATGTTAGATCGGAGGTTTAACGGCGGTTTAACGGCGGTTTAATGGTGGTTTAATGGCCGTTGATGGTGGTATTTTGATCGGAGTTAGTTAGGTCGGCTGAGAGAGAACTGTGTGTGTTTTCATCTACAATTTAATCAATGTGTGTGTTTTTTGTTTATATATTAGATATTTGCTAGTTAATTACAATAATGCCCTTGATTAGTGTAATTTTTAGGCTAATCTTACCCATTAGATCTAAAAAAAGGAGGGACTAGATGGATGGCTAGGATCTCTTCTCGCGTTCTCAGAAAAAAATGGATTTCTTACATGAATGGGCCCATATATATATATATATATATATATATATATATATATATATATATATATATATATATATATATATATATATATATATATATATATATATATATATATATATATATTTGAGATCAAATAAGATCAATATTAAAATTGTAAAAATAAGATCGATTCAAGGACCAATAGGAGAAGGGCAAGTGGATTTTGCTTATTAAAAAAAACTGAAAATTGAATACATAGCTAAAAGGGCATTATAGGTATTTTAGACATCTTACACTAAATAACCTAACCCTATCTAATAAAATCGCCTCTCATCTCATTTTCTCTCCCTCTCTCATCTTATTTGTTTCATCCCACAAATCTATCCTCCTCCATATCCAATTTTCCGGCGACCCAAAATCATAACCCGCGCGTTCTATTATGGAATCTGCTACAAGAAATCTTGTGTGAATAATTCTCTAAAAAAAGGTGTTTATTGTTTCAGATCGTGACATTTTTTGGTGAATTAGGCAGATTCATATCGGTGTGGTTGTGGTTAATTTTTTTAAACATCAAAGACCGACATTTGTCAGATCGTAGTGTTTGTGGTTTCGATGGCACAAAGGAAAATGATTGGTACGAGTTTGTGGTGTTTGTGGTTTGTGGTTTTGATTTCGCGGGATTTTGTGGTTTGTGGTTTCGATTAATGGGTGACTACTTGATTTGAGAGTTGTTGGAATAATGTTGTATAGAAGATGGTGGAAAATTGTTCAAAAAAAAGAAGACGGTGGAACCACACGGATTTGATACACATATCTCTATATGTATCTGATTGGTTTATGTATCGGATTCAGGGTAAAACGCAGGGATTCCGGTGTACCGGAATCTGCTGCTGTTCATTTTTGGTTTTGAAGATTTATTGTAGTAGTGAAGCAGTTTTTGGTACACAAATCGGTATATGTATATCATATTTTTATGTATCGGATACTGGGTTAAACACGCGGATTTTGGTGTACCGAAATCTCCTGCTGCTCGATTTTAGTTTGAAGATTCATTGCAGTAGTGTAGTAGTTTTTTAGATAGGTTCTTCGAACACAAATTCTTTGAACACAATTTTTTAGATGGGTTCTTGGAACACAGATTCTTTGTACACAGTTTTTTAGATAGGTTCTTGGTACACAGATTCTAGGTAAAACGTGCGGATTCCAGTGTACCGGAATCAGCTACTGTTCGATTTTGGTTTGAAGATTTATTTTATTAGTGTAGCAAATTTTTTAGATAGGTTCTTGATACACATATCTCTATATGTATCTCATCTGTATTGGATTCTGGGTAAAAATGCACGATTCTAGTGTACCGGAATCTGTTGTTGTTAGTTTTGTTTGGTGATACATCAAGTATTTTTGGTTGCGTATCAATTTATTATATAAAAAAAGTGGATCAGATTCTGGGTAAAATGCAAAGATTCTGGTGTACTGGAATCTGCTGTTGTACCATTTGGATAGGTTGTGTAACAGTCTAACGTAAACAAAAACTAGACCAGTTTTTTTTTTTTTTTTTTTTTTTTTTTTTTTTTTTTTTTTTTGAAAGGGACGAAAATTTGAAAAAAGATTAACCTCATTTGGATTTGAGTTCTCTAAAATACCCTTGAAACCCTATTTAATTACAATAATGATACCCATTTAATGTTAATCTCATCCAATACAAATACAATGATCCAACGGTTCATATTAGGTCTTACTTTTACAACTTTAAGCTTGATCTCACAATAACTCTCTCACACACACACACACACACACACACACACACATATATATATATATATATATATATATATATATATATATATATATATATATATATATATATATATATATATATATATATATATATATATATATATATATATAGGGGCGCGTTCTATACAGTACCAATATTAGATACAGTACTTTACAGTACCAATCTAGACCAATAAGAATATACTATTAAATATTTTTATTTAATTCAAAAGGGTAAAAAAGTAAAACACATTTTTTATTTATTTTTTTAATTAAAAAAGTAAGCCTCTATATTTTCGGATTTTTATTTTTTTCTCA
The DNA here is from genome assembly GCA_030686995.1 of Artemisia argyi. Classification (NCBI taxonomy): domain Eukaryota; kingdom Viridiplantae; phylum Streptophyta; class Magnoliopsida; order Asterales; family Asteraceae; genus Artemisia; species Artemisia argyi. The sequence goes on along the minus strand of CM060676.1, from coordinate 171,245,166 downwards.
TTTTTGGATTTTTTTTTTCATAGATGTGTTTTCAGAAAAATCAAGTGCATATGTGTTTTTATAAATATTGTATACTTACATATATTTCTTGCATTTAATTGTTTCGACGTTAAATTTATTTTGCTTAAAATGGTAATTGCACATATGTTTCTAATGTATATATTTTTTTTCGATATTTATGACGAAAAACAAAAACATATACATGTAACATCTAAAAATTAAATAACAAAAATAGTATACATAAAATTCAATATAAAATAAAATACAATACATGTACAAGTATCTTGTTAAATATAAATGTGGATGCCATTTAAAAACATGTGTGCACTCTTCACTTTCTCATCCAATTCAATAGGAACATATGTGCACGTGAGGCTTTCTCATCAAATTTATAAGAACGTATTTGCACGTCTTCCAAAAACATGTATGCTAACGGTGTCCACATTGCGCTTTCTCGTTAAATTTATTAGAACATATGTGCACGCTTTTCAAAAACATATCTGCACGCTACACATTTATTGTAAACACCTGCATATTGAGATAAACATACATGTTATTATAGTTATATCAACTAATTTTTTAAACATAATAAAAATAACACATAACACAACCAAAACTAAAACATTTAACCATGTACATATTATATGGTGGGCACAACATACACACTCATTCAATCAAGAAAAAAACATAACACAATTCAACTTATTTTAAATTCACCAAACCCTCTTTATCATTTTAGAATACTGACACAGTATCACAATATTTGGATCGCCTTTCTCTCAACAACAATCAGAAACCCAAATCAAGTAAATGAACAATTACCCAATTAATCAACACACAATTAATCAACACAGTGGATACCAATATGCCAAAAAAAAAATGAATTAGACACATATAAAAATGGATTAGTATACTCTATGTAGTTTGGTTATTCTCATCACTGTAAAGAAAAAAGTGGAACGCTACATTTCATTAAAAAAAAAAATCAAATTAGACATATATAAATGAAAGGTTCATCCACCGACTGATCCATTAACTAATCAAAAGAAGACAAAAGGGAGTCATTGCATCATTTACTTTTTTCCATTTTACAACAGAAAAAAGGTGTGGATCAATCCATTGTTTTTCGTATGAAATTTTTAAGCCCAAATTCTCATGTTCTTTTTAGATTTCAATGGTTTGTTATCGAGATTTACCTGTTCTTCAGATCCGAACGTGGATCTAGCCAATATGTTCAGATACGGAAAAAGAACGCCAATATGCTCAATCGCTTCAGTAATCTTCAGATCTGTTATTGAGAGCCATCACGAAACCTATAAATCCCACCTTGTAACGCTTTGAGATCCAAAAGAGAGGCGTGGTTTTTTCTTTATGAGAATTCATTTTTCTCATACTCGTTTATGCTGGCTCGATCTAAAGAATTTGAAGATGTTTATTTGATTTTTTTTCTGTGGCCAAATAATGTGTTGACATAAATAATGTCTAAAAACATTGTTAGCATATTAACAATATCTCTATGTTTTGATAATTACAAAGCATAAACTCATTAATCTAAAACTTATGACGTAAACAAGTTTTTAGTGCTTAATATTTGTCTTTGCATCCATATCACTTAAGGTATGAATAAACAAAGTGTTTATTGCATTTCATGATCAAAGGAAATTTTTCTAATCACTAGAATTTTTATAAAATGTATTAAACATTCTATATCTTTTACAAAATTACTTTTGGAATTAAAAGAATATGTTTAATTCATTATAAATATATGATTTCAAATTTTCAACTAAAAATGGCAAATATTATCCAGAAAAATTTTCCCCACTAGAAGACAAGAAAATCCAACGTTCTGAAGGGGCGGCCCCCTTAATTCCTTAGGCGGCCCCCTTAATCATTAAGGGGACCGGCCTCTAATTAAGGGGACCGGCCACGCTCCAGAACAGTAAATTTTCTTCATATAAATATTGGTTCATCCCACAGAATTTTCTCACCTTTTGCACCCCAAAACTTTCTGTTCTAGATCTCATTTCTATTCTCTAAAATCCTTTGATCATACATACATAAATCTTTGTTTCAAAGTGATCCAAACCTCTACCTTTCAAGTGCAAGAGAAGAATACTTCAATTCTTCAAGAGAAGAAGTATTACAACTTGTTGTGACCTCCACATTCAAGTTGTTAGAGCATCATCCATTATATCTATTTCTTTGTGTAACTAGTTGTGAATATTTGATAGAAGATAGATTAGCAAGGTGTGTAGATAGAGTGAGTGTGTAGTAGATAGTTGTGAAGTAGAGAAGTTGTGAAGTAGATAGTTGTGAAGAAGATTGTTGTGAAGTAGATAGTTGTGAAGATAGATAGGTGTGAAGAAGTAGTGTTGTGATTAAGTAGTGACTAGGTGTGAAGAAGTTGTGTAGAAGGTGTGAATAAGTTGTGACGAAGTTGTGGTGTGTATATTGGTGTGTAAGGTTTTCTCCGCCATAAGGGAGCTTGTTGACATAGTGAAGAAAACTCTCGAGTAGGTGACTCGAGGAGTGGAGTAGGGCAAGGAAGGTGTCCTTGTAGCCGAACCACTATAAATCCTTTGTCTCGCGGTTAGATCTTTCCATATCTTACTTATTATCTTGCTTATATCGTTATTACTTTTGTAGACGTAGACGTATATATATATTTGCTCATATAGTGCTAGTATTGATTTTACTTAAAGATCAAACGAAAGTTTCATTCACAAAACAAAGTTTTTACAATCAAACTAAAAAGGTAACATACATATAATTGATCATTTCGATCAAGTAAAGTTTTCATACAAAATATAAATAAGGATTATAAAATAAACGATTACTTACTTATCTCTCATATATAGCTATAATTGTTTATATTGTGCATGTGTTGATTTCACATACTTAGCTTATATTATTATTGTTCATACTTAGATATAGTTGTTCATATTGTTCAAGATTTGAGTTCACATAAGATTGAATCAAAGTTTTAAAAGCAAACAAGGTTTTAAAACTAAACTAAGTTTTCATAATAAAATTAAAAAGACGTAAAACTATTCAACCCCCCCTTCTAGTTTTTCACATAATGGATCTGAGAGAGCAATTGGTTTTTCATTTTTTTTTTTTTTTTGGTTTAGTTTCTAGGTTACAGAGAAGAATCGAAGATGATGGAAAGTGAGAATCAGTTTCCAACACTTTTTTAGGATACTGCAAAATACCTAGATTACCCTTTTAGATTTACAAGCATTGCCTTGATCTTTTAATTAATTATATTAATGGCACAATTCATCATAGCCATTGATAAATCAATTTAATGGTGCATAACAATTTAAATTGGTACTGTAAAGTACTGTATCTAATATTGGTACTGCATAGAATACAACACTATATATATATATATATATATATATATATATATATATATATATATATATATATATATATATATATATTGAAAATTATTAAATAAGAGTTTAGATGGGTATTTACTTATTGGACTTATTTAACAATTGAGGTTAACTAAGTTAACAAGTAAATAAACATTTAATTGTACTGGACTGGATAAGGGCCTGTGAATCCTATAATAGGGCCCCAACCGGCCAAAGCTCCTTAAAGGGTGTTTGGTTGATTTTGTAACTTGTCTTGGAGGAAAAGTTATATTAAAGAAAGAGATTAATATCTTTTAATGTTTGAAAGATATTCAATTCCTTAAATGATAATTCTTTTTCTTATTTGACAAGGATTAAGAAAACTCTAAATATAAACCTAATTTAGAATTAGGGTTATGTGATAATTGCAAATTTGGGAAAACCCTAAAAATCTCTCCTCTCATTCACCTCTTGTGTCCGGCCGAAATCCAAAACACCCTAGGTGTTTTTGTTTTGTTGATTTGATCAATTAAGTTGATTCATGTATGAACATGATTCAAGCCTAGCGGCTATAGGAGATTGCCTGAGTGTTAGCATGTATACTAATTGGTCTGATCTACACTAGATAAGAAGTTTGAAGCTTGCATGAAACTCTTGTTTGGGTTCAACCAAGGGGAGATCAAGATCATCTGTCAGTGTTGCTGGTTTGCCCTAAGGTATGTCAATGATTGTTTATGCATGATTAGGTAAATAGATCGCATAGATCTCGAGGGGGGGGGGGGAAACCATTTTGAGTAAACAAGTAATTTTATTGAGTATTCTGTTGTGCATGTTTATCTAATAATATTGCTTACTTAACTATTATGTGGAAAACTAGAAGGGGGGGTTGAATAGTTTTATGTCCTTTTAAAATTTATAAAAACAAGTTTGTTTTAAAAAACTTCGATTCTAGTTTATGTGATCTCAATACTTGCACTATATGAGCAATTGTATAATAACTAACTAACTAATATAGTAAAGATATATAAGTAAGTAATGAAAAGAGTTGGAGAGATCAAACCACAACACAAGGATTTATAGTGGTTCAGCTACAAGGTCACCTTCCTTGTTCCTACTCCACTCCCCGAGTCACCTACTCGAGAGTTTTCTTCACTATGTCAACAAACTCCCTTATGGCGGAGAAAACCTTACACACCAATTTACATACCACAACTATGTCACAACTTGATCATGACTACTACACAACTTCTTCACACCTATTTACTTCACACCTTACTTCTTCACACCAATCTACTACACACCTATCTTCTTCACTTCAATATGCTACACACCTATCTTCTTCACAACTACACTACTTCACTACTAATTGACTTCTACTTCCTACACAACTTCTATTACTTCTAAACTACTTATTACATACACAACACAACTTCACAAATATATGTACACAATGCACAACTACTCTTCAATACTTCTTGAACTTAGTTGTAGAAGGAGTGTTCTTCTTTTGCACTTTGGGTGAGTATGGATGAGAAGGGATTGAATCACTTAAACAAGGATTAATATACAAATGATCAAAAGGTTTTAGAGGATGTTAAGAGAGTTTTAGATCTGAAAATTTCATGCAAAAGGTGAGAAAAATTCCAGGTTTAAAGTGGTATTTATAGGCAACAAGTTCTGACAGAGGAGCGTGGCCGGCCCCCTTAAATCAAGGTCGGCCCCCTTAAAATTAAGGGGACCGCCCCTTATAATTAAGGGGGCCGCCCAACTGTAACGGCCAGAAAACTTGTCTTTTATTGGGGAAGGTTTATTTGGTGAAAAACTAACTGATTTTGGTTAAAAATTTGAAATCATATATTTAGTATGATTAAAACATTTTTCTTTATTAACAAAAGTGTTTTTCAAAAATATATAATATGTTTATATAATTAAATAAACTTTGTATTAGTTAATTAAATACCCCTTTGATCATGAGATGTATTAAACACTTGTTTATTCATATCTTAAGTGATTAAGTTGGATATAGTGATATAAACTAGCTTAATACTTGTTTACGTAGCAATCTTACGTTTGATGAGTTTATATTTTGTGATCATCAAAATATAGAGATGTCGAAAAATATAAATAACGTTTTCATGCATTATTTATGTCAACAATCTCCCCCTTTTTGATGATTACAAAATCTAAACTCATTAATCGAAAATTAGTATATATACAAGTATTATTGTGAGTTTATATCAATTCTCCCCCTTTTTGTTAGCATCAAAAAGGTTATCCCGATTTTATAGAAGCTCCCCCTTGAAGTATACTCCCCCTCGTTTTGAGGCCATAAAGAAATCGAGATATGGATATCTTGCAAAAATATTTAGTGGACAAGCAACATATATATGTATATAGCATGCAAGACTAGAGACTAATCATAACCATAACATTAATAATATGAAAAGGATACATCAAGCATTACATTAATAAACATAACAAGTAATGCAACTAACAAAAGCCTTAAAGGCTTACAATCATCACTTAAAATAATAAACCAAGGCTCAAAAATTGAGAGTCCTCTCTAGAGCTTGCCATTCAAAATGGTTTACAATAATTTTATTTGTAAAACACCAAGCATGTTTAATTGGGAGGAATGGATGGTTGATGAGGCGAAAAATGAACCACTTTTAGGGAGTCATTTAAGCCCAGAATTGAATTTATTTGATCAAATATTGCCCTAAATCGTTCCTTTTGTGATTTTAGGTACTTTGGGAGTGAATTCTGGAAAATGAAGCAATTCGGACGTTTTTGGAGCATAAAAGTGAAGAAAACGGCAAAGTCTTAATTTTCCATGCTGAGAACAGTACCTGACAGCGTCAAGAGGAAGATCCTGACGGCGTCAAGAGTAAAAACCATGACGACCCAGTGCAAACCTGAAGGCGTCACAAGAAGGGCGTCAAGAGTTAAATTGGTGACGGCCTGCATAAGGAGAATACATGACGGCGTCAGACCCAGATCTAGGCAGTCCGAGAAACTATTTGGCGGCGAGATGACGGCGTCAGACATTTGTTCTTGACACCGTCACCTATCAAACTCTATATATAGTTTTCTAACTTTCATTCATTAAGGAGGAACTTGTGTGGAGAAAACTAGGGCCAAACTTTGTAAACCCTAGGTCATATTTTACAGTGTTTTCAAGGGTTTTCACCCCTTGAATCCTTTCATGTTCTATTGAGATAAGCCTTCTCTTAATTCAATCAATATGTCTATGTGTTAGTTGATTATATCTTGTGCTTGTCTTGATTTCAACATGCTAGGCTAGATCTATCTTGTGTTTGCTTAGATCTAATGAAACCTAGATGTTAATTATGTGTTGATTACTTGTTTATGGTTGTATTGGATGAATGATTTCAATGTTAGGCTTAAGAAAACTGGCAGATCTCCTTTGTGTAACATGCTTGAACATCTTAGGAAACATGAACCGATGTGTACTAGGTTTTATTGGTTGTATTTAATGCATGAGCAAATTCTAGTGATCCCATGTTCGGAGCTTCTTAGCCGGCTCGACATAGGAGTGAAGTAGGCACTCATAGGATTGGGGAAGTAAGTACGCCACCCCATGAATGGTATTAAGGAATACAATCCGTCATCCACGCAACTATAACAAGTAATTAACGTGTAAAAGATATCTAGGGAGTAGTGAAATCTAAGTAAACACAATTCTCCCACATATTGCTCACAACTCTAGTTTAATATAGTTTATTTTCATTTTTAGTATTTTATTTTGATTGCATCTTAGTAATTGGGTTAGTTGACTAGCAACTAATTCCGCCAAACTCCTTAAAACCCGAGATTTTTACTTGCTTTCATAAAAATATAAAAATACAAAAAGAATCATCCCTCATCTCTAGGCCTAGTCTTTAGGTTTTCTAATCCTAGCGGCACTATTCCTAGCTGAACGATCAATCCCCCGGTACTTGTCATTATACTATACTACATCGATTAGGTACACTTCCTGGTGGGGGTTGTAAGCTTCTCGAGATCCCTCGAGAGGTAAAGCCTGGTGCGATTCCCACGTATCAAGTTTTTGGCGCCGCAGCCCGGGGAATAGTTATTGTCTAGGTTAGAATCTCTTTTTATTAGGTCTACTTCCTAGATTCCTTTCTAGTAAGATTTTATTTTTATTTTTAGGTTCTCTTTAGTCTATCTTATTTCTTCGTGTTTTTGTTCGTAACTCTTCACCACCCGACATCATGGACGATGGGAACATTTTTGAACCCGTCATCTCACCACAACAAAACCCACCACTAGAACCTCTTAGGCCCCGAACCTTAGGAGAGTATTCCCGACCTAGCCACCAAGGCTACCGAAACACCATTGAGCTCACCCAAGGAGCCAATGTGACCCCCTTGCGATTCGACACCATCCGGTTGGTGCAAAGCGGATGTGCATTCCATGGACTTCGTTTCGAAGATCCAAATCAACATCTCAAGGACTTCCTTAAAATCGTAGATTCTATAGACCTTGATGTTACAACTAGAGAGTCAACCCGATTACGCCTATTCCAATTCTATCTACGTGATCAAGCTAGTCAATGGCTTGAGCGTTTACCCGCGGGATCCATCACCTCATGGGATGATCTCACCACTCGTTTCCTTGCTTAATTTTTCCCACCGGGGAGAACTACCAAGCTTAGAAACGATATATTGATGTTCCAACAACGTCAAGGTGAAACTCTATATGAAGCATGGACTCGATTCAAGGACTTACTCCAAAAAGTCCCTCATCTTGGTATAGATCTTTGGCTCCAAGTCCAAATCTTCTATGACCATATCGATCTCTCCACAAGGCGAGCCATTGACCAATCGGCCGGTGGTAAGCTACGTGATCTAAGTACGGAACAATCATGGGAACTCATAGAAGATCTTACTCTCTATAACAATGAAAGTTGGAATGATCCCCGTGATTTGAAAAAAACGGTCAAGGCAATATCTTTGCCTTCGAACAACTCTAGCACTCCCGACCGTAGGATCATGGAACTTGAGGACCAAGTCAAGTTTCTCATGAAATCTTACGAAGCTCCTAAGCCTTCAAGCCAAGTGAACAAAATCACTTCTTCACACTACAACAAAAGTGGCTTTTTAGGACCCTTTGTGTGGGACGGTATGATAATGGAGTCCTAAAAAACTGTTTAATAGGACATATGAGCGTTTAGGGTCCTTTTTAAATATTTGCTACTTAGGCGATGTCCTAAAAAGTTATATAATAGGATGGTTGATGATTTGGGGTCCTATTATCATATAACTTAACAGGACACTTAAAATATGGATCCAAATAAATTACTTTATAAGACATTTAGTTGTTGGTGTCCCATTATGTGATAGTGTAATACGACACTTGATTACTAGATGTCCTATTATGACATAACCTAATAAGACCCTTGACACTTGGGTCTTATAACTTTAACCTTTATAGGACGTTTATTGTCACAACTCGTAAATTCTGGTCTTTTCCCGAACTTTCAACATTTACTATTCATCGGTTACTATTCATCAATCACTATTCATCAGTTTACTATTCATCTTTTTCGGAGTCGGTTTGATATTCTGAGAAGCGTTTTAAAATTTTACTATTCATAAAACACTATTCACCTCCGGAGAAAATTTGTCATTTATACGTGGGTTGCGTCATTTTTGTAAACGTACGATTTTTAACCTAAGAAACGTTATCTTATGAACTATTATTTTGAATAATTGGTCCGACAATCCCAACTATGGTCCTAAGACATTTTTACACTCATTATAATGATACAAAAGTTATAATATTAATTTACCCGGTAATTTGGGAATTTATTTAATTAATGTCGTACGTTTAATATAATTACGACGGTTTTCGTGGAAACTAAACTATAATCACCCAAACTCTCCGTACTTGTACCCAACATATTTTTACAATTTTTACGACTTTATTATGTCCCGAATAACTTCAATAAAATTTATTTCTAACCAACCCGGTACCCGATTAAACCAAAAACTAAATATACTACACCATATTACACTAAATCTCTAATTAAATCACCAACACAACTCCCCTTTTCCCTCCTTTGTGAACCGGCCCCCCCCCCCCTCCTAGCCATCTCATGTGCATTTCTCACCAACACACCATAATTGCTCACCAAACTTTTGTCTCTTAAGTAGATATTTATTCTAAAAACTTCAATAATACTTCACATTTTCTCACAAAAACTAGCTAAGTCTCATCTCTTTTTCTCTCCTCTCTTGAACCGGCCAAACAAGAAGAACAAGCAAAAACCATGGATTTTCCAAAATCAAGTGTTAATCTAGTTCCTTTAGTTGTCCTTGTTTGAGTTTTGTGATAAAACTCAAGGTTTCTTACATAGTTTCATCCAAACCTCCTCACATCATCATGTAAGCTCAAGACCATCTTTCTAATCTTTTCATACTTTCATTTTTCTAGTTTCATGTTGTTTATTCAAGATCTCTATGCATATGTTAGTTTATACCACTCATTTATATATATATCTAACTTTTGAACTCTAAAAATGGATTATAGTTAGATCCTTGTTAGATCCACTAGATTGATGATGTTTAGGAACCCATGACACCCTAAGAAGGTGTATGGTAAGATTAGACTAGATTTGTGGTGATTGAAAGTGGTTTGGTTGGATTAGAAACTAGTTTGGAACATTAAAAATGGATTCTAAACATATATAAAAACCTGCTGTCCCTTTTTGGAAAACGTGGAAAGATCAGGGGTAAGGGTGTAACTTTTGACCAAAGATTTAGAAAATACTCTCCGATACGAAACTATAGCCGAAAACGGGGATAAAAACGAGTTAATAACGAAGGAGATACGCTAAAAACGAGTTTAACGACGAAAACTATTTTTCTGAAAATCCCTTGCTGATGAACAGTTGTCACGACTGTTTCGAGGCGTAAAACTAAATCTAGCCATCCCGACTTATCAAAAATATGTTAGTATGTTGTCCCACGATTCCGGGAATATAAAGAACATAGAAAACGGGCTTATAACGACTAAGATATACACGTTTGAAACTAGACGAACTATATATATTTTTGACAGCTTTTCTAATAGAGAATATTTTGCGCACTAAACAATATACTTACACCAAACGAACAATGGAGAACCGTCCTTCCTAGCCGTTGAGGCACGTACCATCAAAAGTTTATTAACCCATCAATGAGATGACATCTCAAGGTTTTCAAAACGCCAAGACCAAACACTAACACTTTATATATTATTACACGACTAGTCTTTACGAAGCTAATTGGGCTTATTTTCACCAAGTATCGGAAAACATTGAATTTCAACGATAACTATTATTTTCAAAGTACGAGTGGTATAGACTTCATGTGCATGTGCATTCATTACATCCTTTCATGATCTAAGTAGATCACTATCGTTCATATTAGGTTGCGGTTAGAGATCGAACCTCATTTCTGTGTATCCACTTTTGTCATCGTAGCTATCGCACCAGGTGAGTCATAGCCCCGCTTTTACACTCTTTATACTTGTTTTAACTCTTTGGGGGAGATACATGCTCAACTACTTGTTTTTACTTGTACAAATATTTAAAACATTTATACTTGATTTCTTTTATACTTGATAACACTTATACTTGATTTTATACATACGTGATTGTGTTATACTTAACTGTGTTATACTTACTTGATACTTGAAACGTTTAAACTTTTATGCTTTGGGAAACGACACCCAGTAAACTTTTATGCTTTGGGAAACGACACCCAGTAAACTTTTATGCTTTGGGAAACGACACCCAGTAAACTTTTATGCTTTGGGAAACGACACCCAGTAATCTGTCAAAGGAGAGGTATTGATAGTACTATTATGGGGAAACACCCCCCACCCAAGTCCAAAACAGAGGCGACGTTGGGTGACAGGTACTATTTGGGATGGTGGTTCCCCGCCTTTGTGTCTATACTTGACCTTAGGTGAATATAATCCTGAGAAACTATATATTGTAGCAGTGGGTTGTAAACACACAGGTTACAAGGCTCTTATGGCGGGACTTGTAACTGAGTGGATTTACGATGCCTTTGCTGGGAAACCTACATACATATGCATAAACTTTATTTGTTAAACAAACTCTATGAACTCACCAACCTCGTGTTGACACTTTAGCATGTATTTTCAGGTTTTAACTTATGGCACGCTACTGGAGGTTTTGGCAGGGCATGGCATGGTCATAGAAGACTTTGATATTCATTTGGGGACCGTTTTTAAACTATTTTAAGGGCCTACTTCCGCACTACTTTTAACAATGTAAATTTAACATTTTTGATTAAACTATTTATTCTAAATGATTCAAATGAAAACCATTTTTGAACTTGTGTTGTAATACCAATTGAGTTACACCCCAGCTACACGTATGCTTCCGCTGGACCCGATTTTGGGGGTGTGACAGATTGGTATCAGAGCTCTGGCTATAGCAAACTAAGTGTTTTTAAAACCTAGACTATAGCTACTTTTACGAAAAACTTAACCCTATGACCGTCACGTGCCTGCCTGCCAAGATAATGCCTCACTTGTGGTTTGTTGCTGACTTAGGTGATGAGATTTGTGTCTCATTATCTGGTATATTATACTCACTTATTCTAGTTGATTTCTATCATTGTCTTTCATATAAACATGTTCACGTATCATATATGTCACCCTGGTATGTATCTCCTTGTATAGTCTCATCATTTGACCTCGAGTTTGGTCACCTGCCTTAGTCTTTCTGTACGTCTTGGTAGTATAACTGAGCTGAGTATTTCAAAATTCATGGAACCTCGGTGGAATATAGACTAGTCACCTATATTCAACCCGGGATAGTGGGACATAGGCTGACTACCTATATCCGACTCAGAAATGAATTTTGCAACACTGAGAATGGTTATAATAAAATCTTGTCTGTATTGGATCCTCAACTCAATTTCCAAATGCTTCATTTATGTGTGTGTATACCCTCGTTGTCAGAACGCTTATACTTTTCCTCACCTCGTCAACCGCCGCCTGGAAACACGTCAACTGGTCATTTCATCTCATGAATCTTCACCTTTATAACACTTCGGAGACCAACGTTAACTGAACTTCGGGACGAAGTTCCCTTAAGGGGTAGAGACTGTCACAACTCGTAAATTCTGGTCTTTTCCCGAACTTTCAACATTTACTATTCATCGGTTACTATTCATCGATCACTATTCATCAGTTTACTATTCATCTTTTTCGGAGTCGGTTTGATATTCTGAGAAGCGTTTTAAAATTTTACTATTCATAAAACACTATTCACCTCCGGAGAAAATTTGTCATTTATACGTGGGTTGCGTCATTTTTGTAAACGTACGATTTTTAACCTAAGAAACGTTATCTTATGAACTATTATTTTGAATAATTGGTCCGACAATCCCAACTATGGTCCTAAGACATTTTTACACTCATTATAATGATACAAAAGTTATAATATTAATTTACCCGGTAATTTGGGAATTTATTTAATTAATGTCGTACGTTTAATATAATTACGACGGTTTTCGTGGAAACTAAACTATAATCACCCAAACTCTCCGTACTTGTACCCAACATATTTTTACAATTTTTACGACTTTATTATGTCCCGAATAACTTCAATAAAATTTATTTCTAACCAACCCGGTACCCGATTAAACCAAAAACTAAATATACTACACCATATTACACTAAATCTCTAATTAAATCACCAACACAACTCCCCTTTTCCCTCCTTTGTGAACCGGCCCCCCCCCCCCTCCTAGCCATCTCATGTGCATTTCTCACCAACACACCATAATTGCTCACCAAACTTTTGTCTCTTAAGTAGATATTTATTCTAAAAACTTCAATAATACTTCACATTTTCTCACAAAAACTAGCTAAGTCTCATCTCTTTTTCTCTCCTCTCTTGAACCGGCCAAACAAGAAGAACAAGCAAAAACCATGGATTTTCCAAAATCAAGTGTTAATCTAGTTCCTTTAGTTGTCCTTGTTTGAGTTTTGTGATAAAACTCAAGGTTTCTTACATAGTTTCATCCAAACCTCCTCACATCATCATGTAAGCTCAAGACCATCTTTCTAATCTTTTCATACTTTCATTTTTCTAGTTTCATGTTGTTTATTCAAGATCTCTATGCATATGTTAGTTTATACCACTCATTTATATATATATCTAACTTTTGAACTCTAAAAATGGATTATAGTTAGATCCTTGTTAGATCCACTAGATTGATGATGTTTAGGAACCCATGACACCCTAAGAAGGTGTATGGTAAGATTAGACTAGATTTGTGGTGATTGAAAGTGGTTTGGTTGGATTAGAAACTAGTTTGGAACATTAAAAATGGATTCTAAACATATATAAAAACCTGCTGTCCCTTTTTGGAAAACGTGGAAAGATCAGGGGTAAGGGTGTAACTTTTGACCAAAGATTTAGAAAATACTCTCCGATACGAAACTATAGCCGAAAACGGGGATAAAAACGAGTTAATAACGAAGGAGATACGCTAAAAACGAGTTTAACGACGAAAACTATTTTTCTGAAAATCCCTTGCTGATGAACAGTTGTCACGACTGTTTCGAGGCGTAAAACTAAATCTAGCCATCCCGACTTATCAAAAATATGTTAGTATGTTGTCCCACGATTCCGGGAATATAAAGAACATAGAAAACGGGCTTATAACGACTAAGATATACACGTTTGAAACTAGACGAACTATATATATTTTTGACAGCTTTTCTAATAGAGAATATTTTGCGCACTAAACAATATACTTACACCAAACGAACAATGGAGAACCGTCCTTCCTAGCCGTTGAGGCACGTACCATCAAAAGTTTATTAACCCATCAATGAGATGACATCTCAAGGTTTTCAAAACGCCAAGACCAAACACTAACACTTTATATATTATTACACGACTAGTCTTTACGAAGCTAATTGGGCTTATTTTCACCAAGTATCGGAAAACATTGAATTTCAACGATAACTATTATTTTCAAAGTACGAGTGGTATAGACTTCATGTGCATGTGCATTCATTACATCCTTTCATGATCTAAGTAGATCACTATCGTTCATATTAGGTTGCGGTTAGAGATCGAACCTCATTTCTGTGTATCCACTTTTGTCATCGTAGCTATCGCACCAGGTGAGTCATAGCCCCGCTTTTACACTCTTTATACTTGTTTTAACTCTTTGGGGGAGATACATGCTCAACTACTTGTTTTTACTTGTACAAATATTTAAAACATTTATACTTGATTTCTTTTATACTTGATAACACTTATACTTGATTTTATACATACGTGATTGTGTTATACTTAACTGTGTTATACTTACTTGATACTTGAAACGTTTAAACTTTTATGCTTTGGGAAACGACACCCAGTAAACTTTTATGCTTTGGGAAACGACACCCAGTAAACTTTTATGCTTTGGGAAACGACACCCAGTAAACTTTTATGCTTTGGGAAACGACACCCAGTAATCTGTCAAAGGAGAGGTATTGATAGTACTATTATGGGGAAACACCCCCCACCCAAGTCCAAAACAGAGGCGACGTTGGGTGACAGGTACTATTTGGGATGGTGGTTCCCCGCCTTTGTGTCTATACTTGACCTTAGGTGAATATAATCCTGAGAAACTATATATTGTAGCAGTGGGTTGTAAACACACAGGTTACAAGGCTCTTATGGCGGGACTTGTAACTGAGTGGATTTACGATGCCTTTGCTGGGAAACCTACATACATATGCATAAACTTTATTTGTTAAACAAACTCTATGAACTCACCAACCTCGTGTTGACACTTTAGCATGTATTTTCAGGTTTTAACTTATGGCACGCTACTGGAGGTTTTGGCAGGGCATGGCATGGTCATAGAAGACTTTGATATTCATTTGGGGACCGTTTTTAAACTATTTTAAGGGCCTACTTCCGCACTACTTTTAACAATGTAAATTTAACATTTTTGATTAAACTATTTATTCTAAATGATTCAAATGAAAACCATTTTTGAACTTGTGTTGTAATACCAATTGAGTTACACCCCAGCTACACGTATGCTTCCGCTGGACCCGATTTTGGGGGTGTGACAGATTGGTATCAGAGCTCTGGCTATAGCAAACTAAGTGTTTTTAAAACCTAGACTATAGCTACTTTTACGAAAAACTTAACCCTATGACCGTCACGTGCCTGCCTGCCAAGATAATGCCTCACTTGTGGTTTGTTGCTGACTTAGGTGATGAGATTTGTGTCTCATTATCTGGTATATTATACTCACTTATTCTAGTTGATTTCTATCATTGTCTTTCATATAAACATGTTCACGTATCATATATGTCACCCTGGTATGTATCTCCTTGTATAGTCTCATCATTTGACCTCGAGTTTGGTCACCTGCCTTAGTCTTTCTGTACGTCTTGGTAGTATAACTGAGCTGAGTATTTCAAAATTCATGGAACCTCGGTGGAATATAGACTAGTCACCTATATTCAACCCGGGATAGTGGGACATAGGCTGACTACCTATATCCGACTCAGAAATGAATTTTGCAACACTGAGAATGGTTATAATAAAATCTTGTCTGTATTGGATCCTCAACTCAATTTCCAAATGCTTCATTTATGTGTGTGTATACCCTCGTTGTCAGAACGCTTATACTTTTCCTCACCTCGTCAACCGCCGCCTGGAAACACGTCAACTGGTCATTTCATCTCATGAATCTTCACCTTTATAACACTTCGGAGACCAACGTTAACTGAACTTCGGGACGAAGTTCCCTTAAGGGGTAGAGACTGTCACAACTCGTAAATTCTGGTCTTTTCCCGAACTTTCAACATTTACTATTCATCGGTTACTATTCATCGATCACTATTCATCAGTTTACTATTCATCTTTTTCGGAGTCGGTTTGATATTCTGAGAAGCGTTTTAAAATTTTACTATTCATAAAACACTATTCACCTCCGGAGAAAATTTGTCATTTATACGTGGGTTGCGTCATTTTTGTAAACGTACGATTTTTAACCTAAGAAACGTTATCTTATGAACTATTATTTTGAATAATTGGTCCGACAATCCCAACTATGGTCCTAAGACATTTTTACACTCATTATAATGATACAAAAGTTATAATATTAATTTACCCGGTAATTTGGGAATTTATTTAATTAATGTCGTACGTTTAATATAATTACGACGGTTTTCGTGGAAACTAAACTATAATCACCCAAACTCTCCGTACTTGTACCCAACATATTTTTACAATTTTTACGACTTTATTATGTCCCGAATAACTTCAATAAAATTTATTTCTAACCAACCCGGTACCCGATTAAACCAAAAACTAAATATACTACACCATATTACACTAAATCTCTAATTAAATCACCAACACAACTCCCCTTTTCCCTCCTTTGTGAACCGGCCCCCCCCCCCTCCTAGCCATCTCATGTGCATTTCTCACCAACACACCATAATTGCTCACCAAACTTTTGTCTCTTAAGTAGATATTTATTCTAAAAACTTCAATAATACTTCACATTTTCTCACAAAAACTAGCTAAGTCTCATCTCTTTTTCTCTCCTCTCTTGAACCGGCCAAACAAGAAGAACAAGCAAAAACCATGGATTTTCCAAAATCAAGTGTTAATCTAGTTCCTTTAGTTGTCCTTGTTTGAGTTTTGTGATAAAACTCAAGGTTTCTTACATAGTTTCATCCAAACCTCCTCACATCATCATGTAAGCTCAAGACCATCTTTCTAATCTTTTCATACTTTCATTTTTCTAGTTTCATGTTGTTTATTCAAGATCTCTATGCATATGTTAGTTTATACCACTCATTTATATATATATCTAACTTTTGAACTCTAAAAATGGATTATAGTTAGATCCTTGTTAGATCCACTAGATTGATGATGTTTAGGAACCCATGACACCCTAAGAAGGTGTATGGTAAGATTAGACTAGATTTGTGGTGATTGAAAGTGGTTTGGTTGGATTAGAAACTAGTTTGGAACATTAAAAATGGATTCTAAACATATATAAAAACCTGCTGTCCCTTTTTGGAAAACGTGGAAAGATCAGGGGTAAGGGTGTAACTTTTGACCAAAGATTTAGAAAATACTCTCCGATACGAAACTATAGCCGAAAACGGGGATAAAAACGAGTTAATAACGAAGGAGATACGCTAAAAACGAGTTTAACGACGAAAACTATTTTTCTGAAAATCCCTTGCTGATGAACAGTTGTCACGACTGTTTCGAGGCGTAAAACTAAATCTAGCCATCCCGACTTATCAAAAATATGTTAGTATGTTGTCCCACGATTCCGGGAATATAAAGAACATAGAAAACGGGCTTATAACGACTAAGATATACACGTTTGAAACTAGACGAACTATATATATTTTTGACAGCTTTTCTAATAGAGAATATTTTGCGCACTAAACAATATACTTACACCAAACGAACAATGGAGAACCGTCCTTCCTAGCCGTTGAGGCACGTACCATCAAAAGTTTATTAACCCATCAATGAGATGACATCTCAAGGTTTTCAAAACGCCAAGACCAAACACTAACACTTTATATATTATTACACGACTAGTCTTTACGAAGCTAATTGGGCTTATTTTCACCAAGTATCGGAAAACATTGAATTTCAACGATAACTATTATTTTCAAAGTACGAGTGGTATAGACTTCATGTGCATGTGCATTCATTACATCCTTTCATGATCTAAGTAGATCACTATCGTTCATATTAGGTTGCGGTTAGAGATCGAACCTCATTTCTGTGTATCCACTTTTGTCATCGTAGCTATCGCACCAGGTGAGTCATAGCCCCGCTTTTACACTCTTTATACTTGTTTTAACTCTTTGGGGGAGATACATGCTCAACTACTTGTTTTTACTTGTACAAATATTTAAAACATTTATACTTGATTTCTTTTATACTTGATAACACTTATACTTGATTTTATACATACGTGATTGTGTTATACTTAACTGTGTTATACTTACTTGATACTTGAAACGTTTAAACTTTTATGCTTTGGGAAACGACACCCAGTAAACTTTTATGCTTTGGGAAACGACACCCAGTAAACTTTTATGCTTTGGGAAACGACACCCAGTAAACTTTTATGCTTTGGGAAACGACACCCAGTAATCTGTCAAAGGAGAGGTATTGATAGTACTATTATGGGGAAACACCCCCCACCCAAGTCCAAAACAGAGGCGACGTTGGGTGACAGGTACTATTTGGGATGGTGGTTCCCCGCCTTTGTGTCTATACTTGACCTTAGGTGAATATAATCCTGAGAAACTATATATTGTAGCAGTGGGTTGTAAACACACAGGTTACAAGGCTCTTATGGCGGGACTTGTAACTGAGTGGATTTACGATGCCTTTGCTGGGAAACCTACATACATATGCATAAACTTTATTTGTTAAACAAACTCTATGAACTCACCAACCTCGTGTTGACACTTTAGCATGTATTTTCAGGTTTTAACTTATGGCACGCTACTGGAGGTTTTGGCAGGGCATGGCATGGTCATAGA
The DNA here is from genome assembly GCA_030686995.1 of Artemisia argyi. NCBI lineage: Eukaryota > Viridiplantae > Streptophyta > Magnoliopsida > Asterales > Asteraceae > Artemisia > Artemisia argyi. The sequence goes on along the minus strand of CM060676.1, from coordinate 171,226,204 downwards.
AGACTTTGATATTCATTTGGGGACCGTTTTTAAACTATTTTAAGGGCCTACTTCCGCACTACTTTTAACAATGTAAATTTAACATTTTTGATTAAACTATTTATTCTAAATGATTCAAATGAAAACCATTTTTGAACTTGTGTTGTAATACCAATTGAGTTACACCCCAGCTACACGTATGCTTCCGCTGGACCCGATTTTGGGGGTGTGACATTTATTCATTATGGTTTTATTATAATACACCATAATAGGACACTTGAGTTTTGAGTCATAAGACATCAGTTAGTTAAAACGCTTATTCACAAAAGTTTTATTATAGCAAAATTTAATAGGACCTTTGACACGTGGGTATTATAACGTTAACCTTTATAGGACGCTTATGTACAATGGTTTTATTATCGTACACCATAATAGGACATTTCATTTTTGAGTCATATAACATCATTTTTTTTAAATGATTATTTGCAAAAGTTTTATTATAACAAAACTTAATAGGACCCTTAAGACGTGGGTATTATAATGTCAACCTTTATATGACGCTTATGCATAATGGCTTTAGTATCATACATCATAATAGGACATTTTATTTTTGAGTCATAAAATATCAGTATTTTAGAACGTTTATTCGCAAAAGTTTTATTATAACAAAACTTAATAGGACCCTTAAAGGATGCATATTCATTATGGTTTTATTACAATACACCATAATAGGACACTTGATACATAAGTCATAAAACATTAATTATTTAGAACGCTTATTCGCAAACGTATTATTAAAACATAACTTAATATGACACTTGACACTTGGGTCCCATAGATTGATACACCATTATAGGACACTTGATATTTGAGTCATAAAACATCGGTTTTATGGAACGCTTATTCGCAAACGTTTTATATTATAAGAAAATTTAATAGGACCCTTGACAATAGTGTCTTATAACGTTAACCTTTATAGAACGCTTATTCATAATGGTTTTTTTATGATACACCATAATATGGCACTTCTTTTTAGCGCCGTAAAACATCCGCTTTTTATAATGCTTATTCAAATTAAGTTTTATTAAAACATAACTTTATATGACACTTGATAGTTGGGTCTCATAAATTCATCCACCATAATAGGACACTTAAAATTTGAGTCATAAAGTTTCAGTTTTATAGAACGCTTAGTTGCAAAAGTTTTATTTTAACAAAAATTAATAGGACCCTTGACACCTGTGTCTTTTAACATTAACCTTTATAGTAAGCTTATTTGTTATGGTTTTATTATTATACGCCATAATAGAACACTCCTTATTTGAGTCATAAAACATCAGTTTTTTAGAACGCTTATTTACAAAAATTTTATTTAAACATTAGTTAATATGACACTTGATACTTGGGTATCAAAACTTGATACACCATAATAGGAAACTTGATATTTGAGTCATAAAAGATCAGTTTTATGGAACGCTTATTCACAAAATTTTTATGATAACAAAACTTAATAGGACACTAGCTATTTAAGTAATAAAACATCAGGTTTTTACAAGGGTTATTCACAAGAGTTTTATTATAACAAAATTTAGTAGGACCCTTGTCACTTGGGTCTCATTGGTTTTACTGAAAGTACTTTATGATACGACAATCCTAGGAAAAATACTAAAAAGGTCCCCCGCTTATTCAAATAAGCTGGGAATAAGCTAAGTAATTCGAATAACAAATGAGGGAATAAATGTTAAAAGGATTATTAACATGAAAAGCATTAATAAGCTGCTGTGTCTGGGAGTCCAGAGACCAGTGTTCGATCCCTGCTCTTGGACTTTTTGATTTTTTTTTTTTTCTTTTTACAAACATGAAAAGCACTAATGAACAAGCATTTTTCAAAACTACAACTATTGCTGGAAACTTGAAATAAGCATACAAATAGGCCCAAAGTACTGAGCAGTTGACAAAAACAAGTAATAAACTAAGGCTTAAGGGAAAAAAACTGATAAGCTACTAATAAGCTGAGGCGCTGGAATAAGCTAAAATAAACTAGGCTTAATTCAAAAACACCAGAATAAGCTACTATACTAAGCCATAAGCACTGATTACAATGAATAAGCAACCTTCTGTTGATGATGGTGCCTAGTTTATTTTATTATACTAAGCCTAGTTTATTTTATTACCATCATCAACACCAGAATAGACTATAGACCCGCTGGTTTCGCGGGTGGCAATAAAAAATGCTTTTTATTTAATGTTATCAATAAATTATTCAAACTTAAAATCTGTGGGCTAATAGAATCATAGAATTTTAAGGATGGTGGTGAAATAAAGTTTACGTAACTATAGTAATAACACAATTATAACAATAACTTGATACACACAGAACAATATGTAACAATGTATTTACCCCGAAACCAAGTAAGCTGACATTAAGCGAATTGGAAATGATAGATACATATGAAGTAAAAGATTTGACCCGAACACCAAGACCTATTCATATATAATTGATTTGGCGCATATAGTAATGATAGAATGATGTGTGACCACAATACAATACAATTGCAATTCTGTTAATACTCATAATCCACATAACCATTTTGCTACAAGTGCACTAATAGATGATCTTTCGATTATTTCATCATAGTAGTTCTATGCTTCTTAAGACTTCTACCGATGTGACTTCTGTCATCGCTTGACTGCATATTTCAACCATGTTAAAAACTATTCAAATGATTCATAACAGTTTTAACAATCTTGAGGAGAAAAATGGAGCTATTCAGATAATGGCACCATGAGACATAGTTCTTGAAAGTCTTGTCCAATGATCTCTTTATGGTAGAGCTATGCAACTGAAAAAAAGTTTCAAGTAATTATTTAGTTCATCTCTAAAAAACAATAAAAGACTGATGCATACTTTCTACCAGCAGAAGAATGATCTCTTTAGTGGAAGTCGTACAAGAATCACATACAAACTTCATGAACCATGAATTGAATCAAACAAAACTGTACAAGACCTTGAACCGTTTATGGGAACACGTTTCACAGGCAGCATGAATTTAAATCCCATGTCCTACATAAAAGTTATCATTACTGCATTTGCTTGACCAGCATTTATCAACACTGCACGAGCCTAAGAGGTTGCATTTTTGAAGTATAACACGTTTAATTGATTTTATTAATTAAAAGAAAGAATCGTAGAGATAACATGCCATTTTAGATTTTTCTAATGCGCGCTTGCAATAAACAACAGGCGCAGCTACAATCACGTTTTTAGTAAATGTTCCTGAAGTAGAACGCCTTTGGAAGCTCAAATTTGTCAGTAGAGAATGATGGCGTGACACTACAACAGTCAAAACATAAGAACATTATACAACAAATATCTAGTAGCTAACTATGAAGCAAACATAATAATAATAGCACAATAAAGGACTAAAAAAAACCTGAAGAAACTCCATTGATAGGCAATACGCCTGTTTCACATTCATCTTTTCATGGTGCGCATGTGTTGCATTCCAATAAACAATGAGCTCATCACGAACAGTTTCAGCAGTTACGTAGAATGCCTTTGGAAGCTCAAATTTGTGAGGAGAGAATGATTGTGTGAACTCCGCGTGGTATTCGATGCTTGATATAACCGATTCAGAATCAGGAACAACTGCACATTACTTGAAGCATCTGTTGTTTCTGCACAAAAGAAAAAAACTTAAAAAATTTGTAACATTACAAATTTACAATAAAGAAGATTATGGGTTAGTGGCTTCAATCCCGAGAGAAGAGTGATAATCATTCAAAAGAATAAGGGTCAGACAAAATAAGTAGGTGACGACGGTTCGAGGATTATAGGCATTACATAGTATTTAACTTTACATAAAAATAACCCGTTTGGGCCACTGCCAAATGATATTTTAAATAGCCGCATTGTTATTACAATTAAAAAGAGGCGTACTTGCACACAATCTTTACATGAACGACAAAGAAAGCATGTGTTACTTTCTTTGACCCTTGTCCTAAGTGAAAAATACCTAATGCTTACGAAATATCCAAGGAATGTGAAACACTTACTGAGGTAAATATTTCCCATCTAGACTGATTGATATTACAAAAGCAGGTTTTCTACGAAGTCTTTTAAACCCAATTCTGTTCCACGTACTGATGTCCCACACAACTGTAATTGATTGATTGCTTGCATATAGAAACTCCACTTGATAAAAAAGAAAGTTACAGAAAATTGAAATCATATTACACTTTATGCAAATGCAGAAATACCTTTTTGGACCGTGAAGGTTTTGTTCCATCCTTTGAGAATCGACATAGCTCAATTTTCTCATCCTGTATTGGAGAAAAAGAGAAACATGGCATTATAAACCCATGACTAATAAGGAATTTAATATGTCCAACATCCTTGTAAACCGTGGTCTTTAGAATGACAAATCATAACTAGAACTCGATATAAATCACTAAGACAATTTAAGATGATTTAAACCGTGGTCTTTAGAATGACAAATCATAACAAAGCTTGGTCAAATGGGTTCAATATCATCCTAGTGATTTCAACCTCATCTGAAACAGGTTAAATGGGTTGAGACTTTTTGTTAGATTCATTAAAAACCAAAAATGGTTTGGTTTTTAAACAAGGCAATGGATGGAGAAAAATTAGTACTGATCAAATGGAACTTCTACTTTCATGTCAACTATTCAATTATTAGTCCTTGTACTAAAACTCAATTGTTTCACCACTTTTGCATTTTGATAGTTGAACTGATGGTAAATTGGTATGGTAATTATCGCACAGGGTAAAGTCACTATGAATTTACAAAACAAAGAGATAATATCAACAACACCAATGCGACGACTAATTATATCCAAATAGGTTACAGCCTCTTATGTTGGATGGAGTATCTATATACAATCCTTGAAAAAAATTAAACAATTTTCACACATAATAGAAAGGAGTCTATATACAATCGAAAACTTAAAACCACCATCAATGATGGTATCGGAGGTGTTAAAATTCCGACAAACAACCCCTTAATTTAAACCATCAACACCTCGAATTAATGATTCAATGGATGTTAGAGCAAGATTGTATACTTGATTGTTGAAAGGTTTCGAACACAAGCCGTCCACTATGATTAATTAAAAAGTGATTTTAGGGTTCATGTGAATGGGATCTGGTAGATGAAAAGGGGAAAATAAAGCCAAGTGAAAAAAATGGGAGGGAGAAATGCCGCTCGATGGTCAAATGAAAAATCAAACAAATAAAGCCCTCTTTTTATCTTTTAAACATAACTCTATATTGTGGTTGTATTTAGGGTGTTAATGGGTCCGGTAGGTCGGGTTCGGCTCAATTCGGGTCAATGTTAAAATAATACATCCGAACCCGACTCTATTTGAACTCGGGCTAGTCAGGTTCAGGTCTATTTGGATTGGGTCTAATCGGATATGTTCTACTCTGGTTCGAGTAACCTAGTAAAATGATTAAAAAAATGGCCTAATTCATTTATTTTTACATAGATAGATAATTTATAAAAATAAATCAAAAAATAATAAAATAATAGTAAAAAAAATCCTTATATAAGTCATTTGAGTCGACCCGAACCGGAATTAGATAAATATTTTCAACCCGATACTCGATCCTTTAACTTTTTAACAATAGGTTTAAGGTTCAAATTTAGTAGATGAGGAGTTGCCGGGAAATGGGTCAGAAATGGTCAAGAGTGCCTATGTTAAGCCACAAACTCTAATAGATCTAAGCCCACAAACAGGATCGAACCTAGACACATAATTATCATCGAACATATTTTATAAATGAAGTTATTCTTACACCCATTTGAGGTCAAGAAAAACATGGCTCGTTGTTTTTCTTATAACTCTCAAGAAAAACATGGCTCGTTGTTTTTCTTATAACCCATTTGAGGTCAAGAAAAACATGGCTCGTCAATGAAAAACTATTTTTTTCCAATTACGTTTATCCACTGCGAATGTTTTTATCAATGTCTTAATTCTTTAACAAGATAACCATTTTTTTTCTTTTTCTTTTTCTTTTTCTTTTTAATAATTATAGTTTACGCTTCAGTTCAAGCTTTCGCAATTTCACCGCTTATTAGAGTTAAACTTTGATGTCTCATGTACTCTATTTATAGTTGTTCAATAATATTGAATAATATACGGAGTTTACATCATTCTAACACGTACATCTGAGTCAATCATTTGTTTACCCAATGTTGTATATATAATATTCAAATATTTATAACTTGCCCTTAAAGGAAAAAAAATGCTTATTTAAAAAACAAAAAAGTTAACTCGCCAAAATTAAAATTCAATGCGTTTTAAGTAATATGATAATTATTAATTCGATGTATAGATTAATAATAGAGATTAAAAGTTAATGAGGAAGGGCTATTGAATATTTGAGTAAATTAATAAAATCGATTATAAATTTAATTTGATGTCCAAGACAATAAAAGCAAAGCAGAAAATAGTCAACAAGTGCGGGAAAAAAATTAAGTTGGTTTAGTTTTTTCAAATATGTTCCAAATATAAAAGAATTAAAAATAGTTTATAAAAATTGCCTCAAATAGAATTGTATTTTTCACACCCTATAAAAATCGTTCCAAATACACAAGTATTTGGCACAAGCGTTAGATAATGTTCCAAATATATATAGGAATTTGGCACTGTTCGTACCAACCATTTCGAATACATGAGTATTTAGCACCAACTGTAGATAGTGTTCCAAATACATATACAAATTTGGCACTAGTGGTACCAACCGTCCCAAATACATAAGTATTTGGCACTGGTAACTTAAACCGTTCCAAATACACATGTATTTGGCACCATTATTAGAAAAAGTTCCAAATGCATACGTATTTGGAACAGTTTCTTAATAGCCGTCCCAAATACCTAATTTTTTGTCACGGCTATCCCACAAGTGCCAAATACGTGTATTTGGCATGATTCATTGACTGTTCCAAAAAGTTTCATCCCAAAAACCTCCTTTTCTTGTAGTGATATGCTTTTCTGAACCATTTGATATGAACCATTTGTTATGAACAGTGTTGCAAAAAAAGGTCTACTATACAAGGCCGATTAATCGCCGATTAGGTTCTACAAGGCCACCGACATTGCCGATTTATGTAACTGGGTCAAACAAATAAGTCAATCGTGGTCAACGACTATCAACGGCGGTCAATGTTGGTCAAACTTGCCGAAAACCTATAAATCATGCCAGAAGTACCCAACACTCACTGTAAACTTATTTTGATCACTTATAGTAACTGTTTAAGTCTATTACAAGTTGTTTTTTAGAAAATACATTGCCGTAAATATCCAAAACTCACCGGAAATACACAAAACTTGCCGAAAATAACTAAAATTTGTTAGTAATGCCAATCCGATTAATCACCGATTAATCCCGCCCAGACCGATTACAAGCTACAAGGTGGTCGACCACCCGACTACTGATTCGCGATTTTTGCAACATTGGTTATGAACCTATTGGATATGAACCTTTTGATATGAGACTCTGATTATGATATGATATCTGACTCCCAGTTTCAAACCCGAGCCACCTGATATGTTCCTTTGCATGTGACACCCTATTCATTTGATTTGACGCCATCTGATATGTTCGTTTTGTGTGAAATAGAAGCAATCTTAGATCGAGAAGATAGGGTCATGAGAAACCAAGTTTTCACGTTTTACACAATTTGATACGTCCTCATTTAGTTACATGTCAATTTCGCGGACGAAATTTTTTTTAGAGGGAAAGAGTTGTAAAACCCTAAATCTCGAATACGTAATTTACGTACAATTTCAAATTTCCTAAAATAACGATACAAGTAATTTTAAACTTGAATATAATTTAACGAATTAACCGTAAATCCATAAAATTATAACAAAACGTCATTTTAGAAATCTTTGATCAAAATTAAACTCCAAAACATTTTATGACAGAAATAAAATACGAGGGAATTGTAAACGCTTCTTAGACATTTGTTTTAGGTTGTTTTCTTTTATTTCACAATCATAAATAAGTAAAGGAACCCAAGTAACTTGGCCCATGAAAGTCCTTAGCCTTTTTGCCCATCTTTGATCCACACAACAAGATAAAACAAGGATCCGATGTTATTTTTTTCACACCATATGCAACACAGAAAAAAAAATAAATAAATAAACCCTAACCCTAAAAACAATGAGTAGCGGCATTCAATAATTCTGGTGGGTTTCTTTGCTATTCAAGACCAAGATTAAGGAAGAAGAAGATTTTGAAAGCTTGTAGATCGTGGTGTTCTTGGGCTGGTTATATTCTGATTCGTGGGGTTTGTTTGGTTCCCTTTTGGTCTCGTTAGATCAGCCTTCAAGGTATTCTTGGTCTCTTTTGTTCCTGCAGCCATTTGACACACATGGTTATACATAAAATCAGCAGTAAACATGCTATACCAACTATAATAATCATACTTTGTATCTTTTGTTTGGCCTCGTTAAATTTGAATACGTATATCACATAATCGCGTCACATAAAATCATGAATAAGTTACATATATGTTGACTGTTTTGGCTATACGAATATGATTATTATTCACATATTAGACCTGGCCTTGTAACCCTAATAAGCACATCAATAAGTGACCTAAATTCTGGAAATAAAACCCTAGTATTAATTAAAGGGGATTAGGGCAAAAAGGGATTAAGATTGTGATGTTTCTGTTTCAAAACTTGTTGTCAGAAATTTTGGGTCGGATTGATGGCTGTCTAAACAGATGTTTCCAACGTGTGTTTAAGTGAATTTTGAGTCTAAACATGAGTACTACTTGTCTACTTTCTGGAAATATAAGTTTCATGATAATTACAGGTCGGGAGGTAAGCTTTTTGATTTTTATAAGATTAAGTGTCAAAGCTGAGTAAATCAGGTCTGAAAATCAGTAGAAGTTTTTTATTTTTCATTTTCAAACCATAAGGAGTTAGGATCTCTCCTTTGACAGGAGTAGTATTTGGGTTATGTGTGACTTCCTGGAATCTTTGTAGATTTTTCTGAAGCGTATGAATGGGCTAACCAAAGTCAAACTTTCTGGGTATTTGTGCAGTTATTTTTCTGGGTAGGTCTGGAAAGGTGAATTTTTAAAGGGTACTTACACTTATTAATAAAATCTGCAAAAATTTGAGTAACTACTTAACTTATGTGGGAACCTCAGGAAAAATTGGGAGTGTCTCTGGAGTTGATTTATGGTGTCTTAAAATTCGTGAGAAACTGACCCAGAATTTTAAAATAAACCTAAAACGAGTAATGAGTATAACTATAAGTATAAATCATTAAAAACCATTTGTAACTATTGAAATAAACATATAAGTATTAAGTGATCCCTATTTCGTGTAGTTCATTTGAAGAGGCGGGACGTTGTTTTCTTGTGTTCATACATTCGTTTGCTTTCCTTTCATACGCGTTAAGGTACAGATATTCTGACCTTTTCAGTAAAGGTTTCTCATGATTTTTCCTTCCCTATCTTTGACTGCTTGTTTGACTATGCTATGTTTGCTCTGAGCCTCCTTTTGATGGCTTTCCTACATTGATCTGTTATATACTATATTGAACCCTGATATGTTTTCCTTAATTTATGACACTCTGATTATTTCATGGGAACCCTTTCAAGGAGTGGAAAGTATTGTCCGATTTATAAACCATGGAATAAAGTTGACGCCGCAAAAAAAAAGCTTTGCTTGAACTCTTAAAGGTACACAATGTTAAATTTGTATGTTAATGAATAAAGTATTTGTTTTCTAATGTTAGCTATTACATTTTTTAGACAAAATTTGATATTCCGGAAGCTGGAGAAAAATGGATACTGCAATCATTTGGGCGGAAGGTGAAGAACTGGAGGGCAAGAGTTAAGGAACTCTACCATGATCCGTCTTTGTCAGTTAAGCAACAAATAAGCTCTAGGCCAAAGCAAGTGCAAAAAAAAATGGAAGAGACTTGTGAAGTATTGGAATAAAGAAAACACTAAGGTGTCAAATACTCTTCCACTTTAAATAACATTACTTAATTTCCCATTATGATATTTTACTTTCCTGCTGCAGAGTTTAAGTGAAAAAAACAAGGCGAATCGGGCAAAAAAGAAGATGATCCAAAGAACCGGTAAAAAAAGTTATGCTCGCGCCTGTGAAGAGTTAAAGGTAACTGTATGGAGACAGTGGGATTGTTAATGTATCCTGTCGATATCCACTGTTAATATTCATTTTCTTTTTATTCATACAGACATCTTTGGGACAAGATCCAAGTCGATTGGATCTTTTTAGTGCATGCTTCTCCAAAGATGGAAATACCAAAAATGTTGACACTGCAAATGCGATTGTAAGTAATATACTTTTATGTTTGGAAAGTGTATTAATAGCAGAAGTTAAACACAATATGCTTTTTTTCGTAATACATGCCTTTCCTATATGTTGTTCATGTTGATATAAAATGCAGGATGAAATCAAACGACTTAGTGATAATCTGCCCAAGGGTCGGGGATAAAGTTTTCCTTAAAAGCATTCTAAACTCAACCGAGACTATAGCAAAAGGATGGGTGAGGAGCTTGAACCCAAATGATATAGTTGGTGGTACTAAGATTGGACGAGGATGGTGTGAGGTAAACGTTCAAGTACCAACAAAAAGAGATGAAATGTTGGTGAGACCATATGGGTTATTTGCCACAATTGAAGACTGTGTTGGTGCAACCATAGCATGGCCTTGTCCCTTTATCTCGGTATGTCTTTGTTAATCTTGTGATACCAATAATTTTACTAACATGGAGCTTAATGCTTATACATGGGTGTTTATTTGTAGGTGGTCCGTGAGGATTGAGAAAGGATGCATGATGACCCCGGACTAGGCTTCTTGTTGCTTTAATTTATTGTTTAATGTTACAAGACTTTATGTTGGATAGTGTCTACCTTATTTATGTTTAGTGCTTTTGTTATGACAATTGCTTATTTAAAATACAATTTCGTTTTATTCATTTAATAATTAGTTGATGTTTTATTCATATCGTAATAATAGAGTGTGCACGCTGAAAATGGCGTCCTATCATATGACTTGTTAGGACTTTGAAATTGTCCTATTAAACTTATTAACCGTCCTAACAATTAACTTTTAAGGACGCTTAACATTGTAAAAGTTTCCTAATATGTTGTTATTAGGACGTTATTTAGGTTGTTAATAGACATTTTATACGACCAAAAAATTTGTTTCATAATCTTCTTTGAGATATTAGAACCCTTTTCTTGGTGCTAAAGTAGCTATAATGTTTTATGATAAGCGTCCTAACAATTATCTTTTAAGTACGCTTGTATGTGTATCAAAAGATTAAAGTTAGGTAACCACGTTTTACAACATTGTAAAAGTGTCCTAATATGTTGTTATTAGGACGTTATTTGGTTGTTCATAGACATATTATGCAACCATAAATTTGGTTTCATAATCGTATTTGGGATATTAGGACCCTTTTCTTGGTGTTAAAGTAACTATAATGGTATATGATAACCGTCCTAAGAATTAACATTCAAGGACGCTTGTACGTGTATCAAAAGATTAAAAGTAGGTTACCACATGTTAGAACATTGTAAAAGTGTCCTAATATGTTTTTATTAGGACGTTATTTGGGTTGTTTATAGACCTATTATGCGACCATAAAATTGGTATCATAATCTTATTTGAGTTATTAAGACCCTTTTCTTGGTTGCTAAAATAGCTATGATGTTACATCATATGCGTCCTAACAATACTTTTAAGGACGTTTTTATGTGTCTCAAAAGATTAAAAGTAGGTAATCACATGTCAAAACAATGTAAAAGTGTCCTAATATGGTTTTATTAGGACGCTATTTGGGTTGTTCATAGACATATAATACGACCATAAAATTGGTTTCATAAGGGTATTTGAGATATTAGGACGCTTTGGACCTATTACAACCGCCTTACATGAAACGCTTTCATCCTTGGTCCTATTAAATGAAAGGTCCTAAAAAGTACCATTTTATGACACTTATGGGGGTCCTAAAAAGCCACTTTTCTTGTAGTGTCATGCGAATTATGTAGTGGTCCCCATGACACTCGTGATTGTGTGGAACTCCCCGGAACAGCTTTTGCGGACTACGCATCCTCGCGTACCGACGAAGCGGGAGATAAGTGGTACACTTTTAAACCTGAGCCAAACCCGTATGGTGATTCCTACAACCCCTCTTGGAAAAATCACCCAAACCTTAGGTGGAAACAAAACCAATCCAATTCTTCCAATCCGCCTAATCGTTACCAACCAAACGGTCCACCCTCCAACCGTACTTTCAACAACAATCCTTCTAACAACTATGGTAGTACCCACAATCTTGAAGGATTGATGTCTAAGTTCATGGCATCTCAAGAGGCTCGCATAGCTAGGTTTGAAACCGAATTTAACCAACAACAAACGGAGATGACCAACAAGATAGACAACTTGTTGAAAACCCTCAACAACCAAGCGTTAACTACACCTAGGAAGGACACTAGGGACGCCAATAACGGAATCCAAATTAAGGACCCCTCATCATCCAAACATGTCCACTTTGTCAATGTTGTCACCATTAAGCCAAAAGATAAGGATATAGAAGAAAGTGACAAAGATGAAGTTGAAGTAGAAACTGAGACTGGGGATGAAATCAGGGAAGTTGAGGTTAATAAGGGAGAGGAGTTAGAGGAAGTAGAGACTATAAAAAAGCACTTTGATAAGTTGCCCACCAAGGAAGAACGGGAATACCATAAGGATTTATTCGATGGGCCCGAGACACCATATATCCTTGGCACACCCCTTATCAAAATGGGAAACCCCTCTAACATCAACATACCATGCAACATCGGGCACATGCATATATGGAAAGCTTATATCGATCCTAGATCTCCTATAAACATCATGACTAGGACTTATTATAATTGGGTGATGAAGAAACAACTTGATTATAGGATGATGCCCAATAAGAATTTGATAAGTAATTTTGTAGGAAGAGTGAAGGGATTGCATGTGATTATAGGTAATTTCACCTATGAGATCGATTTTATGATAGTAGAAGACACTCGCCCGGTGATAGATGATTGCCTAAGCCAAGTAATATTCGGAAAACCATTTGTTGAGGCCACTAAGATGAGTTATGATCCGACTTTAGGGATAGTTAGGTTCAAGGAAGAGAATGATGAGATTGCCTACCAAATGCCCTACAAGATTGAACAATACCGCCTTCTCTCTAACATAGAAAAGGAACACAAACAAGCGGCTTATTATAGGAATGATGAGGATAGACGTAGAGGAGTAGAGTATGTGAAGAATAGGATGCTTGGTTTCTACAAAGAATGCTTGCAATTAGGTCCGGAGTACAAAACTGGTTTAGAAGACGACCTAGAGAGTGAAACCAACAATGAGGTCACGTAGTAACCTATGACCTTGAGTCTAGCTACAAGACTCGTAAATAAAGAAAAGCGCTTCTTGGGAGGCAACCCATGTTTTGTGCGATTTTCATTTTTGTTTGTTTGTTATTTGCTTCCGTATGCATGCTTTATTTTTATTGTTGGTAGATCATGTTTCAAAACTAAAATAGTGAAAATACTTTACCTTGTTGTTTGTCCTAGTCTTAACTTCATCCAAAGGTGTTTTTACAAAAGATAAGTGTAAGGGGAAACTCCAAATATGTTTTTAAGAAACAAAACCGATCATGCTTCTCCACAATATTAAATGAACATGTATATTCGTATTTGTTAGAGTCAAATGCTTGTATCGAGTCATAATGATGTTTTGCAAGATTTTCCAGGAAGTAGGACAAAGTTTTTCCAGAAATTTTCCGGAAACTTAACATAAGAATTTCTGCAGGTCACTTCTGACGGCGTCATGAGTTTACTCTTGACGGCGTCACGTGTAAAAATCTGGAAATTTTACCAGTTTTGTTTTTCTAACGGAGTCTTAAAGTTTTTGTTGAATTATCAGTTTTATAATCTCCAGGAAATCTGCAAACATCATTCCACAAGCATTATATCTTATTTTGTTTTCTAGGATTTATTAGCATATGTAGATTGCCGCCGATTTTATGCGAGGTTGTGTATGACAAGAAGATGATTATTATTCTGGAAGGGAAGCTTTGATTGTTCATTTTCTTGGAGGAAGATCTAACCTGGCCACCTTATTATCCATACAGAGCGAATCAGGGGAGTATTTGATTTCATTCGTTTTACTTATTTCACTTTTACATTCTTTACTTGAACATTGGGGACAATGTTCATCCTAAGTGTAAGGGGAGGGTAAAATGATAATACCTTACAGATACACTTTCGCTTGAGTTTGTTTGTTTAATAGTAGATGTGTAATAAAACTATGAGAAATACTTGTTAGTGCAATTTTAGCGCCAAATTTAAAATTTTTTACAACATTTAGGAGTGAAACTTTAGCCATAGCAAGCGTCTCATGGATAGGAGATTGTATGATTAGCACAAAACCGTATCATTCAGAAAAATTTTCCACCCAAATATGTGAGGTTCGCCTTTAGATTTGATAGGAAAAGCATTTACTATTAGTGCTTATGAGTGTACCGGTAGCATTTAGATTCTAGAACTTGCGTTAGGAATGCATCCAGAGACCGCTAGTGAGACTACATTCGTGTAGTAGGATTTACTACATGATAAGAGGCATTAGGATCACCCTTGTGTTAAACCCGTATTATAATTACTTGACCATTTAAGTCATATTACTTGGCTAGTTAAGTCAATTGATTTTTCCCACACCCTTAGCGTTGTACTCATTTTTAGTACACGAAACCCCTAGTACACCCCTCCGAGCCAATCTTTTCGTTTCTAACTTTAAGCATTTTACTTAAAGGAAGAATTTGTTACAACCCACTTAAATGTACAACCAAATCGCCTTAGCCTTCCGTGTATGCACTCATCTTTAGTGCATTATTGTTATTTGTTAAACCCCAAGTTAATTATCTAATTGATTACATGGTTGCTAAGTCGAGTCATATCCTTGTACATATTGTTTTGGGACGATTGGGACTCATGGGTAAAGTACTTATTTATGGAGTAATGGGGAAGAACATAATAGTATTACCCCCATATGTACGTTAATCTTAAAAGTACTCCAAGTGTTTTGATTATCTTGATTCAAGTCATTAGATTAGTTTATTGTAAAGTATGTAAAGATTCAAGTGTAAGGGGAATATTCATCCCCTATGATGTATTATTTTGGATGGTAGGGTAAGAGTGTATGCACAAAAAAAAAAAAAAAAAAAAAAAAAAAATAGAAAAAGAAAAGCGAAAAAACATACGGACTACCATCCCTTTTCATTCTATGTTTATTTTATGTTTTGGTTATTTTTGATTTATTAGATTAAGTCGAGTCTAGTCTTTGCTTAGCAACGCCATATTGTACATGTAATTAACCAAAATTGTTAACTCGCCACCAGTAAAGATTGCCTATATCCAACAAAACCGTGTATTCCATATCCCTACACCTAACGTTACAACCCTTTAAAAGACCTCTTTGATAGTTTATCCTAGGTGCTTACGCCATGTGGTGGAGGTTTGATCCTTTCCCAAGCCTATGGTAATCTATTTTGCTATGACAGGTAGTGAGAGATATTTTCCGTTTCCATATTGTGATAATACTTTATTACACCCGAGAGATGTGAGTATCTAAACACTATTTGTGAGGTGCTAGTGTATGACCTCCGTGCTTGTCTTTGGACTTTAGTGGAACGATTATTTGTTGCAATTACTTTTATATTAGTGTTAAATGACCCCTAACTTGTATTTTGACTAGAATAAAAGCGCATTTGCTTGAGGACAAGCAAATCTCAAGTGTAAGTGTATATGATGAGGCGAAAAATGAACCACTTTTAGGGGGTCATTTAAGCCCGGAATTGAATTTATTTGATCAAATATTGCCCTAAATCGTTCTTTTTGTGATTTTAGGTACTTTGGGAGTGAATTCTGGAAAAGGAAGCAATTCGGACGTTTTTGGAGCATAAAAGTGAAGAAAACGGCAAAGTCTTAATTTTCCATGCTGAGAACAGTACCTGACAGCGTCAAGAGGAAGATCCTGACGGCGTCAAGAGTAAAAACCATGACGACCCAGTGCAAACCTGAAGGCGTCACAAGAAGGGCGTCAAGAGTTAAATTGGTGACGGCCTGCATAAGGAGAATACATGACGGCGTCAGACCCAGATCTAGGCAGTCCGAGAAACTATTTGGCGGCGAGATGACGGCGTCAGACATTTGTTCTTGACGCCGTCACCTATCAAACTCTATATATAGTTTTCTAACTTTCATTCATTAAGGAGGAACTTGTGTGGAGAAAACTAGGGCCGAACTTTGTAAACCCTAGGTCATATTTTACAGTGTTTTCAAGGGTTTTCACCCCTTGAATCCTTTCATGTTCTATTGAGATAAGTCTTCTCTTAATTCAATCAATATGTCTATGTGTTGGTTGATTATATCTTGTGCTTGTCTTGATTTCAACATGCTAGGCTAGATCTATCTTGTGTTTGCTTAGATCTAATGAAACCTACATGTTAATTATGTGTTGATTACTTGTTTATGGTTGTATTGGATGAATGATTTCAATGTTAGGCTTAAGAAAACTGGCAGATCTCCTTTGTGTAACATGCTTGAACGTCTTAGGAAACATGAACCGATGTGTAATAGGTTTTATTGGTTGTATTTAATGCATGAGCAAATTCTAGTGATCCCATGTTAGGAGCTTCTTAGCCGGCTCGACATAGGAGTGAAGTAGGCGCTCATAGGATTGGGGAAGTAAGTATGCCACCCCATGAATGGTATTAATGAATACAATCCGTCATCCATGCAACTATAACAAGTAATTAACGTGTAAAAGATATCTAGTGAGTAGTGAAATCTAAGTAAACACAATTCTCCCACATATTGCTCACAACTCTAGTTTAATATAGTTTATTTTCATTTTTAGTATTTTTTTTTGATTGCATCTTTAGTATTGGGTTAGTTGACTAGCTACTAATTCCGCCCAAATCCTTCAAACCCGAGATTTTTAATTTGCTTTTATAAAAACTAAAAAATACAAAAAGAATCATCCCTCATCTCTAGACCTAGTCTTTAGGTTTTCTAATCCTAGCGACACTATTCCTAGCTGAACGATCAATCCCCCGGTACTTGTCATTATACTATACTACATCGATCAGGTACACTGCCTGGTGGGGGTTGTAAGCTTCTCGAGATCCCTCAAGAGGTAAAGCCTGGTGCGATTCCCACGTATCAAGTTTTTGGCGCCGCAGCCCGGGGAATAGTTATTGTCTAGGTTAGAATCTCTTTTTATTAGGTCTACTTGCTAGATTCCTTTCTAGTAAGATTTTATTTTTATTTTTAGGTTCTCTTTAGTCTATCTTATTTCTTCGTGTTTTTGTTCGTAACTCTTCACCACCCGACATCATGGACGATGGGAACATTTTTGAACCCGTCATCTCACCACAACAAAACCCACCACTAGAACCTCTTAGGCCCCGAACCTTAGGAGAGTATTCCCGACCTAGCCACCAAGGCTACCGAAACACCATTGAGCTCACCCAAGGAGCCAATGTGACCCCCTTGCGATCCGACACCATCCGGTTGGTGCAAAGCGGATGTGCATTCCATGGACTTCGTTCCGAAGATCCAAATCAACATCTCAAGGACTTCCTTAAAATCGTAGATTCTATAGACCTTGATGTTACAACTAGAGAGTCAACCCGATTACGCCTATTCCAATTCTCTCTACGTGATCAAGCTAGTCAATGGCTTGAGCGTTTACCCGCGGGATCCATCACCTCATGGGATGATCTCACCACTCGTTTCCTTGCTCAATTTTTCCCACCGGGGAGAACTACCAAGCTTAGAAACGATATATTGATGTTCCAACAACGTCAAGGTGAAACTCTATATGAAGCATGGACTCGATTCAAGGACTTACTCCAAAAAGTCCCTCATCATGGTATATATCTTTGGCTCCAAGTCCAAATCTCCTATGACCATATCGATCTCTCCACAAGGCGAGCCATTGACCAATCGGCCGGTGGTAAGCTATGTGATCTAAGTGCGGAACAATCATGGGAACTCATATAAGATCTTGCTCTCTATGACAATGAAAGTTGGAATGATCCCCGTGATTTGAAAAAAACGGTCAAGGCAATATCTTTGCCTTCGAACAACTCTAGCACTCCCGACCGTAGGATCACGGAACTTGAGGACCAAGTCAAGTTTCTCATGAAATCTTACGAAGCTCCTAAGCCTTCAAGCCAAGTGAACAAAATCACTTCTTCACACTACAATAAAAGTAGCTTTTTAGGACCCTTTGTGTGGGACGGTATGATAATGGAGTCCTAAAAAACTGTTTAATAGGACATATGAGCGTTTAGGGTCCTTTTTAAATATTTGCTACTTAGGCGATGTCCTAAAAAGTTATATAATAGGATGGTTGATGATTTGGGGTCCTATTATCATATAACTTAATAGGACACTTAAAATATGGATCCTAATAAATTACTTTATAAGACATTTAGTTGTTGGTGTCCCATTATGTGATAGTGTAATACGACACTTGATTACTAGATGTCCTATTATGACATAACCTAATAAGACCCTTGACACTTGGGTCTTATAACTTTAACCTTTATAGGACGTTTATTCATTATGATTTTATTATAATATACCATAATAGGACACTTGAGTTTTGAGTCATAAGACATCAGTTAGTTAAAACGCTTATTCACAAAAGTTTTATTATAGCAAAATTTAATAGGACCTTTGACACGTGGGTATTATAACGTTAACCTTTATAGGACGCTTATGTACAATGGTTTTATTATCGTACACCATAATAGGACATTTCATTTTTGAGTCATATAACATCATTTTTTTAAAACGATTATTTGCAAAAGTTTTATTATAACAAAACTTAATAGGACCCTTAAGACGTGGGTATTATAATGTCAACCTTTATAGGACGCTTATGCATAATGGCTTTAGTATCATACATCATAATAGGACATTTTATTTTTGAGTCATAAAATATCAGTATTTTAGAACGTTTATTCGCAAAAGTTTTATTATAACAAAACTTAATAGGACCCTTAAAGGATGCATATTCATTATGGTTTTATTACAATACACCATAATAGGACACTTGATACATAAGTCATAAAACATTAATTATTTAGAACGCTTATTCACAAACGTATTATTAAAACATAACTTAATATGACACTTGACACTTGGGTCCCATAGATTGATACACCATTATAGGACACTTGATATTTGATATGTTTTATGGAACGCTTATTCGCAAACGTTTTATATTATAAGAAAAGTTAATAGGACCCTTGACAATAGCGTCTTATAACGTTAACCTTTATAGAACGCTTATTCATAATGGTTTTCTTATGATACACCATAATATGGCACTTCTTTTTAGCGTCGTAAAACATCCGCTTTTTATAATGCTTATTCAAATTAAGTTTTATTAAAACATAACTTTATATGACACTTGATAGTTGGGTCTCATAAATTCATCCACCATAATAGGACACTTAAAATTTGAGTCATAAAGTTTCAGTTTTATAGAACGCTTAGTTGCAAAAGTTTTATTTTAACAAAAATTAATAAGACCCTTGACACCTGTGTCTTTTAACATTAACCTTTATAGTAAGCTTATTTGTTATGGTTTTATTATCATACGCCATAATAGAACACTCCTTATTTGAGTCATAAAACATCAGTTTTTTAGAACGCTTATTTACAAAAGTTTTATTTAAACATTAGTTAATATGACACTTGATACTTGGGTATCAAAACTTATTACACCATAATAGGAAACTTGATATTTGAGTCATAAAAGATCAGTTTTATGGAACGCTTATTCACAAAATTTTTATGATAACAAAACTTAATAGGACACTAGCTATTTAAGTAATAAAACATCAGGTTTTTACAAGGGTTATTCGCAAGAGTTTTATTATAAAAAAAATTTAGTAGGACCCTTGTCACTTGGGTCTCATTGATTTTACTGAAAGTACTTTATGATACGAGAATCCTAGGAAAAATACTAAAAAGGTCCCCCGCTTATTCAAATAAGCTGGGAATAAGCTAAGTAATTCGAATAGCAAATGAGGGAATAAATGTTAAAAGGATTATTAACATGAAAAGCATTAATAAGCTGCTGTGTCTGGGAGTCCAGAGACCAGTGTTCGATCCCTGCTCTTGGACTTTTTGATTTTTTTTTTTTTTTATTTTTACAAACATGAAAAGCACTAATGAACAAGCATTTTTCAAAATTACAACTATTGCTGGTAACTTGAAATAAACATACAAATAAGCCCAAAGTACTGAGCAGTTGACAAAAACAAGTAATAAACTAAGGCTTAAGGGAAAAAAACTGATAAGCTACTAATAAGCTGAGGCGCTGGAATAAGCTAAAATAAACTAGGCTTGATTCAAAAACACCAGAATAAGCTACTATACTAAGCCATAAGCACTGAATTTCCATTTGTTGATGGTGTTTTGGAGGGTGCATTAGGTGCACTAGGAGATGAGCATTGAGGTGGTGGTGATGGGGTGGTGTTGTCTTCATTTGTGAGATCAATGAATAGTTGTTTGGGTGGAATGATGGCAAGTTTTTGTTTCTTGGCATTGTTTGAATAAGTGGTTCTTGGTGATGACATGATAAGAAGATGATGTTTAATGAAGGTTGAGGATGATGGGATGTGAATCAAACATGCATGGAGATTATATAGTATGAAAACATGTTTAGAAGTGGAATTAATTTGAAATTGTAATGTTAGATTCCAAAATCAGTTTGGTTTTTAAGGGAAATGGTAGCTGAGACTAGCAAAAGAGATCACAAGGTGCAAAAGAAAACAATGTAAAAACTGTTCCAGATGGCCGGTCCCCTTAAATGGAGGCCGGTTCCCTTAAATTTAAGGGGGCCACCCTTATGAATTAAGGGGGCCGCCCATCTGACGACCCAGAAATCAAAAAAATTTCAAAAAATTTCTGGAAAAATGTTATGTTCTTTTTTGTATTTGCAGCAAGCTCTATTTGGACATTTCACATTTGTTTTGGTCTATTAGAAAGCATACATGTCATATATATATAAACATTAACTAATCATGAAAACATATATATAGATTAAGTAGAGAAGCATGCATTCAAAAGCATATGTTAAACATAAACAAGCAAGTTAGCATCCTAATCAAAATATCCAAACAATTATCCAAGAAAATAACAAGTACTTCCGAATAAACTTCGGACAAATATCACACAAGACATAAAATTAAAAATTGTTCAACAAGTATAATCCAATCACAACATCTCCTTTTCTTCCCAAAGTTACCCTTCAAAGTCTTCCCGATAGATTTGAAACCACCTCTAACTTCTTCATGTAAACTCTTTTGTCTTCTAAGGATTTCGGTAGTTCGCTCGTGAAGCACTTCTTCGTTTAGATCACTAGGAGATGGGGTAGAATACTCGGGATAGTCAAGATCCTCCAAATTGTCAACGAACTCAGAAAACGAAGGGGTACTAGCATCATGGATGTTTTCCTCCTCATCGTCATCGTCTTGTCTAGAAGATGATCCATGAAAGCTATGACGACGAAATTTTCCCTTGTCACTTCGAGTTCGTCGAGCTTGTTTTAGAGCGAGAGGATGCAAGGTGGAATAGATGGACTCATAGATGCTATTGTCAAGATCGAGGTAGTACTCGATAACATGACGATAGAGACGAGTGAGGAACATACCATATGGAAGATTGGCTTTGGGAATTTTTCTAGCACACTCAATCCGTTTGATAAAGAAGTAGGCCAAATTGTACGGCTTTTCGACAGCTATACAATACAACATGTGAGCAAGGCACGCCGGGAGATGGTCCTGGTGACCTCCAGTACCAAACGCATTCTCACGAATGAGTTCTTCCCAACGCTTCATGTGGGGGCCTAATTCTTTGAGGAGAAGTTGGTACGAAGAGATTGGAACGTTTTTGGATTTTATTTTTCGAGTTGTAGTAGCACGTTCCACACCAAGGATTTGACGAATTTCGTCGGGATGAGGAATATCGGATAGATAAGGACCAAAGGTTGGTTTACAACGATGAAGAGATTCGAGGTCCCACTCGTTTATGAAAACGGCTTGACCTCTGAAAGGAATTTGGAGGATTTGACCAAATTGTTCGAGAGTTAAGGTGATGAATTCGTTTTGAATCATGAAGGAAATGGTGATGAAACCAAGATCATTGGTTTGGACGGTGACTTGGCTATAGAAATCGACTATGAAACGAGGAACGATTGGTTCATTAATTTCATAAAGACAATTGAGGTTGATGCTTGAAAACAAGCGATTAATATAGTCGGATTGAACAAAGGCTAGATCTACTACACGTCCCTCATGAACGTTTCTATCTTCAATTTCACGATAAATACGTCCAATAGAAGGAGATGTAGTAGGGAGTTGGGAAACTTTGGGAATATAGTTTTTAGTGTGGGAAAGATCTTCGGTGGTCGCTTTTGGCATTTTCACCTAAACACAACAACAATACAAAAGACCAAGATAAATATAAAGAAGAATAAAGGTATATGTATATATATATTGTTAAGACTTATGTTGGAACGTAAACATACTTCGACACTAATCCTAGGAAGTAGTTTACCATGTTCCTTAATATTGTTTTTAACTCGTTTTAGATATATTTTACGATGTTTAATAAGTGGTTATGGACAAATCCAAACGCTCTTTTAAACATCCTAATATATCATGAAATTTACTAGATTTACATTGGATTGTGAAACTAGCCATTTCTTACGAGTTTCTTATGCATGTGATTTGTTTTCGAAAAAGATGGTTTATATTTTGACTCAAAAATGTTGTTTTTCGTTTTAAACCAAACGCTTCCTTAACTAGTTACTTATACGACTAGTATGTCAATATATATATGAATTATATATTTTGACAAGTCCGATATGCAATTTTTAGGTTTGTAATCATAACAACGTTTTATAAAAAGTATAATGACTAAGTTTCGATATTATTTGGACATGATCCAAACACCCCCTTATTGCGAACCAAAATATTTTTTCTTGGTCGAAAAATGTAATTTTAAGTTTTACAAGTTATAAAAGTATAATGTGATTAGTTTTAACAAGTTTTCAAAGCATTATTCAACAATGTGTTTACCAAAAATTTTGAAAAGAAGTATATGAAATTTTTCAAAAATTTTCGACAAGGGGGATTTAAAATTACTAGTTTCTAGTGTTGATTAATCATTCTAATCCTAGGGGAAGTATTTAGTTATGGAGTTTTAAGACTCAATTCGAAAGAAATTGTGAAATTGAAAAAATTTATAAAACATGCATAATCATGAGTATGACCAAATTAGATGGAATTAGATGAAATGTGTTATGAAAAACTTACAATACGTAATGGTGATTGTGTTAGATGAATTTGCCCTTTGCGAATTAACCCGAATTATGTGATTTGAAAGTGATTTGAGGTGTTTTTGGGTTTTGGTTTTCATCACAGCAGTAGCAGGGGAAGGAAAGTATGAAAAAGTGGAGTGTTTGGCAAGAGGAATAAGGGGAAAAACGGGTTGGAGTGTTCAGATGGCCGGCCCCCTTAAACATTAAGGGGGCCGCCCTTCATTAAGTTGCCGGTCCCCTTAAACATTAAGGGGGCCGCCCTCCAAAATGTTTATTTTTCGTGTTTTTGGTTTCTGGAACGAACAAGAAAATATATATATATATATATATATATATATATATATATATATATATATATATATATATATATATATATATATATAATATATATATATATATATATATATATATATATATATATATATATATATATATATATATATATATATATATATATATATATTAGATTTATATTTAATCAAAAATACGTTGGAAAGTATTCGCACGAAAGGAATTGCTTGACATTTTTACTTGACATTTCGTCAATTAAATTTTCTTGATTATTTCGGATGAAATTTATCAAGTTGTCAAGTGGACGAAAGAGTTGTGGAAGGTTCATATATATATATATATATATATATATATATATATATATATAT
This sequence comes from Artemisia argyi, assembly GCA_030686995.1. Lineage (NCBI taxonomy): Eukaryota > Viridiplantae > Streptophyta > Magnoliopsida > Asterales > Asteraceae > Artemisia > Artemisia argyi. The sequence goes on along the minus strand of CM060676.1, from coordinate 171,202,102 downwards.
ATATATATATATATATATATATGTAATGAGGGCTTATAAGACGAGAATATAGGAGGGAGACTTATGCAACGGAAGCCGGGAGTTTGTTTCATCCATAGATTTTCCAACTCATCTCTCTTCATCAGCATGAGTGTTGTTGAACATTAAAGTTCAATAAGGCAAATGGGGGAAAGAAAGGGTTCGTAAACGAACAATTTCTAGTTCTAGAAAATCAACAAATGAATTTTCTAGGTTATATGATCATATATATATATATATATATATATATATATATATATATATATATATATATATATAACAACTAGATACTAAACTAAGCATGCATTTCTTGGCAAGTAAATAAAAGGAAATGTGTACCTTTCGTCTTCAACGCGTTTATCTTCAAAGTCTTCAAGGAATAGTCCGAACAAGAAGTGACATCAAAGGTTTCCATGTTTGAATGGCGAATATTTTTACGTTGGTCCCAATTGTCTCAATTGACCAAAGTTATTTGATCCGAACATGTTTTGTATTTGACTTGGGTGCATATATGGTGGAAACATTCCCCACGGATTGAAGTTCCACATTTGTTGATTATTGTTAAAGTTTCGTCTATTTTGGTTTGCTCTTGGTTGAGGTGTTTTAGGTCTAGGGTAAGAATTATTTGTTTTCCTAGGTGGTGGAGTTTTAGATCGTGTTTTAGTTTTGGACGATCCTACTTCGGTTTTTAAAGATGGTTTATAAAACGGTTTTATTTCTTCTTTACTAGAGATGGGTATTTTCTTATCATTTATGAGTATATACTTAGGATTAGATTTTGAAGGTTTTAATTCCTTGAGTTCACTTTCAAATTTAACATTTTTAATTTCACTTGTTGAAGCTTCAGTTGAGTTAAATCCTAAACCGGTTTTATCTCCGGATACTCTTTGAATACTATAATTTTACTAAGTGAGTTACTACTATTTTCAAATTTATCAAGTTTACAAATTTCTTTCCTAAGTTTGTTGTTTTCACTTTTAAGCTCTTGGCATGATTTACATTCTTCAACAATTTCTTTACCTTTTTCAAGTTGATGTATTTTAATTTTTAGTTCTAGCACTTCATTTTCTAGTTGGTTGTTTATGTATTTTAGTGATTTGTTTTTAGCCATTACTTGTTGTCCTAGTTTGCATAATCTATTGTATTCACTATCTAAATCTTTTTCATCTAATGATAAATTTTCATCACTAAAGTATTCAGTTTCGGAACGTACCTCACTTGATGTCTTAGCCATGAGACACTTTTCTTCCTTTGTTGTTTCTTTCTCATCTTCATCACTATCACTCCAAGCTCCTCCAACAAACGCTCTTTGATTTTGATCTCTTGTCATCATTGGACATTTTCCAATGAGGTGATTCGGATCACCACACTTGAAACACTTTCTCTCAATCTTGCTATACTTGTCATCATTATTCTTTTGAGGTACTCTCCTTTCATCGTGTGGTTGTCTAACGAATCTTCCTCGCCTTTTGAAGAATTTCTTGAAATCTCTTACGGCCATGGCATATTCTTCGTCATCGCTTTCGGAAGATGAGCTATCTTCGTTGTTGGATTCCTTTCTAGCTTTCAAAGCGATTGACTTGCTTTGCTCTCGTTTTCCTTTAACTATTTCGGAGTCCTTCTTTATAATTGCTTCGTAGACTTTTAAATTTCCAATTAATTCATCAAGTTGTAACGTTGACAGATTCTTTGATTCTTCAATAGCCGTCACTTTAGCTCGCCATTTTGGGTGAAGAGCCCTAAGAAACTTCCTAACAAAATTCTTACTAGAAAAATTCTCATCAAATGCTTTTAAACTTGTGATGATAGTGTTAAATCTAGCGAAAGCATTATCAATTGATTCCTCTTCCGGAATCGTGAATTGTTCATATTGTTGAACAAGTAGATCTATTTTATTATCTTTGACTTGATTATTACCTTGGTGAGTTATTAATAAAGAGTTCCAAAATTCTTTTGCGGTCTCACACATAAAGATCCTTTCGTACTCTTTACGTGGTAGCGCATTATAAATAACCATTTTTGCTTCATTATTTTTAGCAAGTTTTCTTTTTAAATCATCATTTTGTTTTTCAAAAGGTACGATTTCATCTTTCTTTGTTTCTGGGTTATTTTGAATAGGTAAAAAATCACCATTGGTAATAATATGCCAAAGATCTAGATCTTTTGATTTCACATAAGTTTCGAATCGATTTTTCCAATATAAAAATCCATCACTTTCAAATAGTGGTGGTCTTTGCATAGATTGCCCTTCTAAATATTTTTCGGATTCCATAGATCGTTACAAGTTTTAAAATACAATATATTTTAAAGATCTTGCAAGACGTGGCTCCTGATACCAATTGTGGAAAACTAGAAGGGGGGTTGAATAGTTTTACGTCCTTTTAAAATTTATAAAAACAAGTTTGTTTTAAAAAACTTCGATTCTAGTTTATGTGATCTCAATACTTGCACTATATGAGCAATTGTATAATAACTAACTAACTAATATAGTAAAGATATATAAGTAAGTAATGAAAAGAGTTGGAGAGATCAAACCACAACACAAGGATTTATAGTGGTTCGGCTACAAGGTCACCTTCCTTGTTCCTACTCCACTCCCCGAGTCACCTACTCGAGAGTTTTCTTCACTATGTCAACAAACTCCCTTATGGCGGAGAAAACCTTACACACCAATTTACACACCACAACTATGTCACAACTTGATCACGACTACTACACAACTTCTTCACACCTATTTACTTCACGCCTATCTTCTTCACACCTTACTTCTTCACACCAATCTACTACACACCTATCTTCTTCACTTCAATATGCTACACACCTAACTTCTTCACAACTACACTACTTCACTACTAATCGACTTCTACTTCCTACACAACTTCTATTACTTCTAAACTACTTATTACATACACAACACAACTTCACAAATATATGTACACAATGCACAACTACTCTTCAATACTTCTTGAACTTAGTTGTAGAAGGAGTGTTCTTCTATTGCACTTTGGGTGAGTATGGATGAGAAGGGATTGAATTACTTAAACAAGGATTAATATACAAATGATCAAAGGGTTTTAGAGGATGTTAAGAGAGTTTTAGATCTGAAAATTTCGTGCAAAAGGTGAGAAAAATTCCGGGTTTAAAGTGGTATTTATAGGCAACAAGTTCTGACAGAGGAGCGTGGCCGGCCCCCTTAAATCAAGGCTGGCCCCCTTAAAATTAAGGGGACCGCCCCTTATAATTAAGGGGGCCGCCCAACTGTAACGGCCAGAAAACTTATCTTTTAGTGGGGAAAGTTTATTTGGTGAAAAACTAACTGATTTTGGTTAAAAATTTGAAATCATATATTTAGTATGATTAAAACATTTTTCTTTATTACCAAAAGTGTTTTTCAAAAATATATAATATGTTTATATAATTAAATAAACTTTGTATTAGTTAATTAAATACCCTTTTGATCATGAGATGTATTAAACACTTGTTTATTCATACCTTAAGTGATTAAGTTGGATATAGTGATATAAACTAGCTTAATACTTGTTTACGTAGCAATCTTACGTTTGATGAGTTTATATTTTGTGGTCGTCAAAATATAGAGATATCGAAAAATAAAAATAACGTTTTCATGCATTATTTATGTCAACATATTAAATTAATTTTTACGATTGTTGTTTGTTACACTGTTTTCCATCAATAACTATAAATATGATGTCAAAAGAAGAAGAAGATGGAGCGCTCAACACATTCCAAAAACCTTTGTAAGACAAAATGGCATCAAATGTTATAAGTTATGAACAAATCTAATATAAGTGTGTAAGGTGTGATTGAGGGTTTTACCTCGCCACATCAGGTCTACGTCACCAAAAACACTTCATTTATCTTTTTCCTGAATTTTTCATCAACCATTGCAACACATTCTCTTTCTTCCCTTAATTGTTTTTTATTTTTTATAATTTAAAAATACACTCAAAACATAAATACCCACACACAACAACCACTAAATAATACCGTCTCTCATCTAAACACCTCTCTCGCTCTTGTTTTTCTTACGGGACTCAAATGCCGCTCGGGATCTTTTTCATCACCTCTTTTCCCGTAATTGTTGGTGTGACTTTCTCGTAGGAAAAGCCCTTCCCGCTTTGTTTTCCCGTTCCCACTGTAACACCCCAACCCGACAAAGGTCTAAAGTGTAACATTATGGTGTCATTTCAGAACATAAAACGAAAAGCGGAAGACTTAGCTCAATAAATTACAAATCTTGAGACTAAAAAGGACTAATAAAACAAATACAACCAAAACCAACTTCTAAAGGAAATGAAATAGTCAAACATAAATCTGAAATAAAATCCAAGAATATTAAGGTAGGGTTGGTCCACTAAAAGCTCCTACTCTCATCACTCGATCCCAGCCTCCAACTTGATACCTGCCGTAGGGAAAAAAAAATGCGGCTGAGCTAACGCTCAGCGAACAGATATAAACATATGAAAGATAACAGAACATAAACGAATAAATAAACAACCCAATGTGAACCTGCTAAGAACAATGTCATAAAAAATATGAGAATGGTAATCAAAGAATAGTCCAAAAATGGTAAAGGGATAATAACAGAATTTGCTCAAGTACCAAAACAATCAATCAAACATTTCATTTCACAATTCATTATACGGTCAATTCCTTTATTGTACATGGAGCTGCAGACTCCAATGTACCAGATTGTGATGGGGTGTAGGGTCACACACCTATCAATCACTAGATATCATTTCACATTACCTAGGATGCATCCATACGCTCCCCTGCAAAATAGATTAGCACATACACTAGCTCAAGGCTAGCATACATACTCAGATAACAGCCACAGATACAGATAAGGAAAACGTCATGGATCAATCACACCTCCACAGAAAGTGTCATGCCATTGGTGCCTCAATGACATGGCCATGTTACCTTCATGGCTAGGAATAGTACCTTGAGCAATGGGTCAATTCAAATGGATCAAAACAAAGGGTCATATAATGGTTTAGATCAGATATCAAAGGTTCATATCAGGGTAAACGAATCAAAGTCAATGAATACGAATCATGAGAAATGAGTAATCAAACAAACGAACCAACCGATATCGATGTAAATAGAAATGGGTATCCAGAATATCTGTACCATACGAAATGCAAATGAAATAATGTTTAAAAGTAAGACTGAATATCCGTACCTTAATACAATTGAGCGGAAACAAACGAATCAATGGACGTTACGTTATCTTCAACGAATCTACACGGGTTAGGGTTCATAATATATTAAGTGAGTTTCTACATTTAGTCAATTTAGGGTTTAAAAACATATTAAATGCCATTTAATGATCAAATAGAGTTACAAATACGTATTAAATGTCATTAGGTTTAGGGTTTCCATTAAAGTCTCATTAATGACAACATAAATGTCACCACTTAGGGTTTGGTTAAATAATTTCTATTTAGGTTTCTAAACACATTTCAATTAATGTCAAAATAAATATTACCATTTAGGTTTCAAAACATTAATAATTGTGCCTAGAGTTTTAAGACATCATAAATACAATTAGGTTTAGGGTTTATAAAACTCATTTCCTTTCATAAATAACCAAACATTATCAACCATTTAGTCATGATATGTATCGGATTAATTTAACTAAACCTATCAATATACTATATTGCTATTTAATTTATTTGCCATGTACATCCTTAGTATTATTATCCTTTTTTTAATTGGTTATCACCAATCCTACTAAAGTATTGAATTAATGACATAACCTACGTATGGTTATTATACTATATTAGTTACATACATATATGTTTCTATTTAACCACTTTTATAAAATGTAATTCCATTTCCTACGTAGTCCACAATGAGACCCATTTCGCTATGCATATTAAAATTTTAGAGTCTTCGTCATTGAGACACATTTTCAAAGTTCATTATCAGACTTCTTTACTAGTTTCCATGCAAAAATTCTTGACGTTAGTAAAGCATGCATAATCTTATCCATGTTTTGTATACATTATATATATCTCATAATATCATATACAAAGATTACTTAACTAATATGATACTGATGTGTATTTTTGTGATTTATATGTAGTAAACACATGTTAAAGATATACCTCAAAGCTAAGAGGAGTTAGATCGATATCGAAAATAAACACGAATACTATCACAAGAATTAACGAGACGTGATTGAACCCCGAAACCCAATCGAACACGGACCGCTAAACGTAACCCAAGAATCTGCCAACTCGCGAACCGCTAATGAAACCAAAACTTTAATCCCACATGAACTTGAACTTAATTCAATCACGAACCACAACCCCGAACGAAACTCGAACTAGAACAAGTTAAACAGAACACCAGGACACAAAAGCAAGGCATGCACGATTAATTGTGTGATGTGTGGTGTTGTTTTTTCTGATTAACGAATGGAACAAAAAAAAGAGAGGATGTTTTCTTGTTGATGTTTCGAATGGAGGTAAGGAAACAAGGGTCTGGTTCTCGATATATATAAACCGAAGTACCATAATACCGTTATACCTCATCAGTGGGCTTTCAAAGGCAGTTAATGCAATTCATTGGGATTTTAAAATGTTTAAATGTTTTTCAATTTGGAGGTTTTAGAGGATCCGAATAATTGGGTCAAAGGTTTAAAAAGGGTGTTAACTATTTTCGGTTACTACATTTTAAAATGATTTAATTTTAAATTTTAGTGTTTAATTATGATATGATTATTGAGACTTAATAGTTTTAGGGTTATAATAAATGTAATGTTTTCGCAAATTTCTAATTTTATACGACTTTTAGGTTTTGTGATTTTTCGGGTTTTACACCCACACCCTACACACTAAAGAAAATCTTCAAATTATTATGTGTTTTTTTTTTTTTTTTTTTATTTTTTTTTATTTCACCTTTAATGTTAATATCTTTCCGTTTAGCATTTGTTTAATATCTTTCTGATTGGAAAGCTAAGCGGATCACTTTAAAATAGGAATTAAAAAGTCAGTTTACATATAATAAAATAACAGTATAAAGTCTTCTTTATATATCTACATATAGCACCATAAATTTGTTAGCAGCATCGTTATTGATGAAACATATATAATCGAAAGACATTCGCTTGCCAAAAAAATTGGTTACACAGATACCCGTCGTCACAATGCGCATGTACCCGACTTGTTTTGTAAAACTGCAACAATAACCTACCTAGAAGATAATTATTTGTTCAAGCAATATTAACTTTGAAATATGTAGCTTCTTACTTGTTTATCAAAATATACATATACTTATTTCACATTCAAATAAGTAGATTAGCAAAAACATTGTGAAGAACACAAAATTGATTATGTTGAAATTAGTAATAAGCAGAAAAAAAAATAAGCAAACTCAAAACCCACTAAATCTTGAGGAAATAATACAAAAACAATGCTATAGGAGGGAATATATGTGACGAAAAAGACATGAACCGACTTATGATTTATATATCATGAGCTCATAAGCATTTGCTAAGTATTTGATTTGTCATATATATATATATATATATATATATATATATATATATATATATATATATATATATATATATATATAGGAGGGCTAATGTAAGATTAAATTTAAAGTTGTAAAAATAAGATCTATTCTAAACAACCACTAAAACCATTTTTATAAATAATCATATTAGCAATAACACAAAAAAAAATAAAGTATTAATACGAATTAACATTTTAACAACTAATAACCAACTGATACATGAGTTTGAATTAGTGATACACAATTACAAATTTACATGTCGAATTAAAGTGTATCACTTTAACCTGATGCATTACATGTCGAATCAAAGTGTATCAATTTGGTTTCGTCAATTTAAAAAAGAAAACCAATGGAACTTTAACAATTTTAATTGTACTCAATAAAAAATTTAATTTTATCTTAACGAGAGTGTCACTTGTCAAATTTTAGTTGGATCTTATTTTTACTTTAAGATTGATCTTATTTAATCGAGATTATATATATATATATATATATATATATATATATATATATATATATATATATATATATATATATATATATATATATATATATATATATATATATATATATATATATATATATATATATATTGTGTGATTATTAAATGAGAATATAAAAGTTTCTTTTATATAATATCTTTATATAAGTTCGTCTCATCTCAAATAAGCTACAAAGTTTGGACTTATCAAAATATTTTTCTATTGTTATTTTATTTTATTATTATTATTATTATTATTATTATTAATTAAGCTAATAAGCTCGTAAGCCCTCTAAATAAGCTTAAACAAACACCCCCTATATTTTTTTGGGTAAAAGGGAACTTCCACCCTGGAAAAATATATTATCCAAAAGAAACCGTTTAAAGTACAATGGAATGTGGCTGAAACGCCACATTAACCTCAAGCAACCGCTTGAACAACCACTAGATCATTTATGACATGTCATAAATGAACAACTAGCTACCAACAACTAGAACAACCACTAAACGTAAAAAGACATGCAAAACAAATAAACAAATCCAAATAAAAGATTACTTCCTCGAACGGCCTTGAAGCTTGAAATCAAACTGATTGTTAAATTCCTCAAATTGCCCAGGTAAGTCATAAACTTGGGCCGTATAATCATCAGAAAGATAGCCTTCAAGGTCGTTATGTCCTCCGGCTGATGAAAAGTAACTGTCCATAGGATCATTTGGCTCAAACACCTCATCATCACTATCTGAATCAACCACTTCACCCACCTTAGAGAATGGGTTGCCCTTCCTTATACCATCAGCCATCGGAACAGGTTTACCATTATCATCCACAAGGGTGCCTTTCCCATCAATAATAAGCTTTTCAAGCTTCCCAATTTTCTCATCAATAAGAGTGGTCTTCATAGGCGATGGAGAATTAGTTTTGGAAGAACTAGAAATAACTTCAGGGGTACATGTAGTGCCAATCACAGGTTCCAAAACCGAATCTTTTCCTTTAAGAACGTCAAAACTGTTCTTCAACTCAACAAGGTTGATATCCTCCACCCAATTATTATTCTTACCTAGGTCATCCCGGGGAGGAGCCGTACTACTAGTAGGATCAGTAGAAGAACCTACATTAACCGTTGGAGAACCTGTATTCGATTGGACAGAAGGCTTAGACGTCGATGCTCCTCCATTCTTTGGCTTATTAACCGGCCTATAGTAATACGAAACTTTAGGCTTTTGAAAACGAATCCCATCAACCTGACGATTAGTACCCTGAAGCCTATCTTTACCTTTCTTCTTATAAGCTTCAACGAAACCCTCTTCATCAACCAATGATTTATCTTTCACAACCGGCTTCACTCTCTTAGGACATCCATCATCATTGTGATCGAATACTTTACATGTCTCACATCTTGGTGGCTTCCACTCATATTCAATATCAATTTTTTCCAATGAATGACCTGACCCATTAGGGTAGGGGATAGCAACCACAAGAGAGTCAAGTAAGGCTTCCGTTGATGACACTTCCACAAGGGCCCTAGCATAGGAATTACGACCCCACGACTTAAGGCACATCATACTCGTGTAGGAATCAAGCATGATAGGACGACCAATTTGCGTTGTAATCAAACTAAGACCAACCTCAGAATACGCAACAACCGGAATATTATGAAGTTTAACCCAAACAGGAGCTAAAGTTATATCATCTTTTGTAAGTTTAGTGTTCGGAGTCCAAATATTCAAAAAGATTGGAACCAATCGTATCAACCATGGACCTTCTTCCAACACCCTTTCCATACCCTCTTTGGTTTCAAATTGGAAAAGGAAAAAACCATTATTAAGCATAACCCTTTGTAAACCAAACTTTGCCCAAGTATTTCTAACGTAATTTTCAACTACCGGGAAAGCGAGTCTCTTACCAATGAAAGAACCATACAACGTATTAGCGAATCTAGATCGTACCTCATTGACAGCTTCCAAAGGGATGGTGACATTAGCGCCAGCCACAAAATTTTCGTTTCGCATCTCCGAAATCTTAACGGTCTTCTTGGGAGTTTTATCTTTAAACATATCCGCAAAAGATACGGGAGTAGAAACAGCAGCTCTTGGACTATTCGAATTATTACTAACCTGTTGGGGACTTACCTCCACATGTGATTTCAATTGTTCATTCAAACGACCATCTACAGTACCTAGTGACTCATCTTGCACATTAGCCATGTCATTCGAACCCAAACTAGCAGAGGAGTACTTATTCGCATCACCGACATTCTTCGTAACCTTGCTCGCACTATTATTATTCAAAAAACCTTTTTCCATCTCTCGTAACCCACTAACAATAATATCAAACCAGCATACCACAAATAATATGTATCGAACACTACTAAAGAAGAAAACCCTAACAGAAAGTTAGGGTTTAATACGATAAGGCTATAACCCTTCACATAATAATTCCAAGTAACAACTTCAATGCATGCATGAATCACTGACCCACACCAATTAATTAAAAATCAATTATATGGGGTGAATAACCAATCAGGTAGAGAGTTAGATTGCAAGCATTCAGATATACGACAAAACAAAAAATAGGCAATAACAATCACAAAGCGAATATATAATTTCACCGACCCACGATATAGAAGTAACCAATTAAACGGTTAAAGATCGATTGTAAAGGAATTGTAGGAGGGTGAAATCGCTTTTGTCGCCAGAGAGATACTTTTTAACACCCCCTATATTAAGGATGCGTGTTTTTAAAGTATTTGGTCAAACACAAGATTACTAGTTTTGACTGTTGAAATTAAAGCAATATACATGCACTCAACTAAGAGCTCACAGTTTTACACGTACCACTTTATCGAATTAAATATAAAGGCCAAAAATTAACGTCTAGACTATGCCTCGAAGAGCCGACATGCATGTACATAAAAGTGTTGTTGACGACGTTCCAAAAAAAGGAAACGACATCGACTTTGTGTACGTTGACAAAACCTTTTTAAGAATTAGTCGAGGACCTCATACACTTGTTCACTTCAACATTGTAGACTGCGACCTTTAAAATTGATGTCATATGTTCACACAAAGTTTTATTTTATATATTTAAGATATATTTATCATTGATTCAGCTTATATTGGACATGTTCCCATCAAACATGCATACGGCATACAATAATAGACTAGACCTCAGAACTAACAATTAATTCATATTGTTAAAGCAAAGTCAACTACTTGGACTTAAAAATCCTTTTCAAAATTTTAAAACCAAATCTATTTGAGGACTTTACAAGAGTTTGTGCATATAGTCCTCAAAATAACGAATTTAAGTATAGTTGGCCGGTTCGAAAAGAGGTGAAAGCAATCAAAACGGATTAAATGAATTAATGTATGTCCATGTCTTCACCTCAGTTAAAAAGTTCCAAAACCCTCTATAGTTACCACGACACTCCATTACTTAAAACTTTTTAATTATAATTGGAGTTTAATAAAGGGTTTTGGTTATAAAATAGCAACGTATTTTTTTAAATGTATTGATTTAGTACATGTACTATTATTTGTTTTACTCACTTAATGTAACGTACTTTCATGTTTTGTTGCTATTTTACGACCAAAACGCTAAATGATTTAATTCATTAAGTTTAGTTAATTTATACTACTTATAAAGCATGTTGCACATTCTCTCATATTTAATTTTTAATATTTTCATATTTAGATTTTAATAAAATAAAAGTGATAAGTAAAACATAAAACACAAGCATGTAAAGCTCAATATTTTAAAGTCAACATATCTCTTACATATGTACAATTAATACACCCCATCACCAATTAATACAAGTTAAAAAGCATAATTTACAAGTACTTAAAGCACAAATAAAACTTAAAAACAATATTCGAACATATACAATTAATACACAATTTAATTCACTTATTCACCAAAATATACAACTATTAAACCACAATATACAATCTAATCAAGCTATTTGGTATAACTCTATTATTATTTACTTCAGACTTAAAATAATTAAATCAACCTGGACTAAATTAATACTATAGAAAACAAGATTACGTCAGCAAAAAATATAAGTTTGAAGTTTTATACTGTATCATATTAAAATGATATCGAGATCATATGTACTTTTTTTTTTTTATCTTGAATAATAACAAACAAACAAGACAAAAAGATACTAAAGTAAATATCTATGAAGACATGAGAGGATTGAATTTTACAAAAAAATATTTAATCATCAACAAAATACTCTCATGCACTAAAAAAACTTTAAAGCTCTCGGTACCCCATGCCAAGAGTGGCGTTTTCCCCACAAATGAAACGCAACGGCACGAGCTCCACACTGTGGCTCGTGTTTTCGAGTCATGTGCCGTCGTGACCAAGTTGAGTTTTCGAGTCATGCATTTTCGAGCAATTGTAAGAATAAAATCGTTTAGGGTTTGGGAACAAGTTGTTTTGCTTAGGTTCTTCAGGTGCTTCATGTGTGTAGATGTGAGTGTAAGCTGGTGATTTACTGTTGGCCTTCCTGATTATTTTTAAATAGAATTTATAAGATTGTCTTTTATTTTAGTGCTTGGGTTTTCTGAATTTGAATTTAATACGTAGAAGGTTTTTGTAAATGAAATTTGAAAAATTTAAAGCAAAATGGATTGTATAACTTTGAGTTTTAGTTTGGTATTTGGGTTTTCTGATGTTGAGTTTAATATGTAGAAGGTTTTGATTCCATGGTTCAAGCAACTGAGTATATTTGTTAATCGATTTAAAATCTTTAAAAGATGCCGTTGGTAGCAACCTGCTGTCAATAGGCCTTGCATAGTTTTTAGATTTGTAAAATAATTGCTTAGTAACTGATATGTAGCCAGTGATTTTGCTTTTGTATGTTGTGTATAAGTTGTGGTGATGACTGTTAATTTTATATGTAATAATATTGATTAAAATACGAGACTTATTCTTTGTTTTACAGTCCGGCGTATGTTATGGAAACAAAGCATCTTTGTATAAGATAAATTCCTAAAAACAAGTGTACATATCCTATGATCCTTTGCATTTAATTCTTATTATTAGAATTACATCGATCTCTGAAAGTTTTGACTTGATACCATATGTGTAACACTTTGTTTTAGTTTACTTCATGAATTTTATGATTTTGAAGTTAATATGTGGAATTTAAGGTTTATCTAACTATGTGTTTAATGGAATTGAGGCTGCAAGTACTTTGGTTTTCTAATTTTATGTTTAATAGATAGAAGGTTTCGATCCCGTGGTATTGTAAATTCAGTTTGAATTTTTAAAGCAAAATGGATTGTATAATATTGAGTTATAGTTTGTTGCTTAGGTTTTCTGATTTTGAGTTTAACATGCGGAGGATTTAGATTCCGTGGTTCAAGGAACTGAATATTCCGTAATTCAATTCGAAATCTTTAATGGTAGCCTTTCGTAACAACCAGCTATTTATGGGTCTTGCCTGTTTTATTGGGTTTGGTATCATTTGAAGAATGATTTGTAGCTGTAAGTTTTGTTTTATGTATGTTGTGTATAAAGTAAGTTTGGACACGATGTATCTTTGTATAAAATAAGTTTCTAAAAGCAAATGTACATATCCTATTATTTTTTGCATTCGATTCCTGTTATCATAATTACGTTTATCTCTGTAAGTTTGACTTGCTACTACATGTGTAATACTCTTTTTCTTTGGTGCATAACTTTTATGACTTTGAAGCTGATTTTGTCGAGTGCTTGGGTTTTATCTGACCATATGTTTAGGGAATTGTGCCTGCAATGAATACGTTCTGGAAATTTTAAATAGACCCGTTATAGATTATTGAGGATATGTGGTGGGTTTGTGTTTTAATAATTATCATATTAAGTTTGATATGTTTCCATAGGCTTAGATTTTATGCAACTTTTATAAGATGCATTCCTAAAAGAGTTTTGTGGTATGCGTTAGTTTATGGATTTTTTTTATTCTGTTGTTTAAGGAACTGAATTTTCTGTAAATGCAGATTAAAAATCTTTAATTTAGGCCGGTGGTGATAGGTTGCTAAAAATAGATGAGGAGGATGGGAGAAATCGATTGAGGGATTCTGTATGGTGCTTGAAGTAGGCGTTTTACTTACACTTGAATACATATAACCAGAGTACAAATAAGTCTCAGATTATAGACTAGGAGACCTTAGTATGATAAATGTTATCTTGATAATGTTTACTGTGGACGTATGGTCCGGACTGGACCCTACATGGGCCAGGCCCGGCAGACAGCGGCCCACTCTACGCCCTAACCCTAATCCATGTCCTATAAATATAGGGCTGGGGTTCTCTTCTTAACATAAGATAACAGGTTACCCTAAACCTAACTATTATATGCTACATCGCATCGACACTAACTTGACCGTCGGAGGTGGATCCCGGGGCTACGGCCTCGGGTCCACTCCTAACGGGTTCTCTTTGTTGACAGGTCTACTTAAGGCTTGAGAAGACGACTAACGGCCCAAGGAGAGTCATTGGATCAACCCGCGCCAGATTATGCATCAACAAGTGGCGCCATCCGTGGGACCACGAATAAACAATGTTTCGTGTTCTCATATTACCGAAAAGCATAAATCAGTTTCTAAAGTCGGTAACTCTAAAAACCCTTGTGTTTTTGTTTTTTCTGCCATGCGTGAATTTAAAAGAACTGGTGAATTTATTCTGCCATGCGTGAATTTATTCTGCCATGCGTAATATATGTTCCTTAAATCCATGCGTTCCTTAAATCCAGTTAACAAAACATGTGGAAAAGAAACTGCCATGAATGCGCATCACCATCGCATAAGATATTATGAATATTTTCTAAATATTTAATAAATAATCCTGATATTTTTGTGTATATCTTTTAAGTTGGTAAGATATATTATCTTTTAAATATTAAGAAGATTTCACGTAAATCTTTTAAACTTGGTAAACACGATTTTACCTATAACCGCACTTAAGTCCGCACGATCGGACCTACTTTATCTTTTAGCCGCGAACAGCGCAGTCGCGATAAATCTACCCGCGTTAGGCCATGCGTCCGGAAATCTTCGCAGATTGGCGCCATGAGCGCACTGTCACGTACAGGCACCACGATGCTAGTCGATCGCCATGAGCGCACTAAGACAAAAAGTCATGGTCCTCTGCGATCATCCACAAAATGTTAGCGTCTATGCGGTCACGATACATCCATCTGCGTCTGTGCGTGCAACAGAAACTATTAGTCGCGGTCATGGTACGTCCATCCGCGCCATTATTTTTATTATAATAAAAAAGAAAAGATCAATCAATCGCCATGCGCGCACTGTTTTTATTATTAGCTACGTGCTACTTCTTTTATGTAGTTTGTAAAACCTCACGATAGGTGTAATTCGCACTACTACTTCTCTTATGTTTTAATTTCCTATGCTATGTGCTATATATTGCTTAGCGCTAATCTTTTACTTCATTACGTTTTATATGTTGCGATTCGCGGCATATACTTTTAATATTTGCATTAAGTGTTTTTCAAGATTTGAATAACTAAGTTTAATGCTCCTACACGAGTAGCACCATCAAACTTGGGGGGCTACCAGGGTATATAGTACCACTGTTTCCGTACAAGTCACGCAGGTATATTTGGAAGCAGATCGTACGTAAGAGGTATTGCAAGCCCTGTACAAAGACGGATTTAAATATTCGCACCATCTTGCCGCAGGGGAGACGTCCTCTGACGGTTGTAAAGACGAATGTAATGTTCGCGCACAACGCGCACCTCTGTTGCGTACAGCGCGCATCCTTGTCGCGCACAGCACTCATCCTTGTCGCGCACAGCGCGCACTTCTGCCACAGAAGCACGTCTTCTGTCGCACCATGTTGCATCGCTACTGGTACAAAAGGTACGCCCTTACCCAGGATACAGCATGCGGAAGTCACCTTCACTATTGTGAGACAATCACAATTGCAATCCTAGTGCGCACTGTCGCATGTGGGCTGCACAGTATGGTCCGTCCCATGTGCACACCTAAGTTGCGCACACATGGGCCATGTCGTCATGGTTGATTGGGCCTACGCGGCCATGAACAGAATTTAAGTTTAGCATAACATAGCCACGCACTATGTCATACTAAACTTGGGGGGCTTGTGGACATATGGTCCGGACTGGACCCTACATGGGCCAGGCCCGGCAGACAGCGGCCCACTCTACGCCCTAACCCTAATCCATGTCCTATAAATATAGGGCTGGGGTTCTCTTCTTAATATAAGATAACAGGTTACCCTAAACCTAACTATTATATGCTACATCGCATCGACACTAACTTGACCGTCGGAGGTGGATCCCGGGGCTACGGCCTCGGGTCCACTCCTAACGGGTTCTCTTTGTTGACAGGTCTACTTAGGGCTTGAGAAGATGACTAACGGCCCAAGGAGAGTCATTGGATCAACCCACGCCAGATTATGCATCAACATTTACGAACATAATATTTTGAGTGGATCTTATTTCATCTGATATGTAGCCATAAGTTTGAGTTTTATATGTTGTGTATAGGTTTTGGCCATAACTATTGCTATAAGCTGCATAATTATTTGAAAACAGGAATATATTCTTTGTTTTGCAATCTGATGTGTGTTGTGGAAATTATGCGTCGTTGTATAAGCTATGTTTTAATAGATGAACGTGCATGAATTACTTTCTTTTGTAGTAAATTCTTTTTATATAGCTTTTTGATTTGTTTTGCTTCTTCAATGTTCGATAAAGGCTTTTTCTAATATTTGAATTCATCTTTTTAGGTTGCTATTTATGCCTGTATCATGGGGAATTATGGTCCAAACCTAAAGCTATTGACAGGGAGATTGGCAGTGTCACAAGTTGTGGTCTTTTTATTTTTAATTTTTGATAATGTTGGTACGTTGTTTTATCAATGTTTGGCTAATCTGATGTCAAAAAAAAAAAAAAAAAAAAAAAAAAAAAAAAAATGTTTTGTACATAACATGGTATCTCACTCGAATCATCAATATCCTTGATACAATATGCTTGGTGAGGAAGATGAAAGAAATCGATGTAGGTTTCATCTTAATGCTAGAAAGATGGATTTTCATCAATAAAGACTCTAAGTTGGTGTCACTTACTTGATGCCTTTGTTGAGTTATATTAATTATTTGTTTTATTAATGGTTTTACCATAATACTATTCTCAATACTTCACTATTCTCGATACTTCAGAGTACAGAAAATCAAATTAAATGTTTTGTATAGTAATGCATATGTGTTCTTGATTTATATTCAGGATAGATATTGAATAATATTTTGACTAACACTTTTGTCGTACAGGTAATGTGGATCCGGTTGTACAAGTCAAGGTAAAGGATGTTGCAGATTTTGCAATGTCAATGGTGTTTTGTTCAACAAGAGATAAGCATCTACTGAACAATGCATGTAGCAGTTATGTTATAACGTGGTTCACCAAATAGAAAGTTTCTTGGCCTTGTAACCATGATGGATTGAACATCAATGTGCTTACGTAAACGCAAGAAAAAGTGGCCTAGAGAGAAGAAGAAATCCATGCAAGATGAAAAAGATACTATTGAATATGTGGTTTCATGTCTTAGATTTTTGTGGTCTGTGCTGCTGTGCATATGTACATCCTTGAGGATTTTTTTTAATACGATAAAAAAAATTTACACTTTTAAGATTTTTTAAGATCCTCAAATTATGGATGACACGTGTAATTCAGATAGAAACTATTAACATGACCCAAAACTATAAATAAATATACCACTTGTGAGATGCTACAAAGAAAACATCTAACATTGCTAACTTATTAAAGTAGCCACCACATGCCTCGTTTAACCCAAACTATAAACATGCTAAAATTATAAAGAGAGCAAATACCCTTTTTCATATCAATCACTTACAAACATCAAAGGCACACATGCACTAATGAAGTTGGTTGAATTTTATCGACCCATACCGGAATTGATTTGACACCTTACCTGATCGACTGTACTTATATCATACATAACCACATTCCAGTTCTCTTACGCAAACATAGAGTAGTTTGCATTTCCCTTTAAGAAAAGAATATGTGAATATATCTAACAGAATTTGGTTATAATACATTAATGTAGTAGTAATTGAGGAATGATGTTTTTAGTTGAGTGAACTCACGTTGTCTTCATGTTTGAACCCCTTAGCCCTATCTATGTAAACAGACAAACGTATAATGTTTAAGTTTCATGTAAACTTTCATATTTTTTTCTTGGTTTTTTTGGGCTCATACTTTCGACACGGCTAGCAAGATGTCTGTTTCTGTTGGATCCCAGAATGGGTTTTCGCTTACCTCTTGCTTTGTCCCTCCTGCTGATTTTGTTTCTGTTTATCGATGCACAAAAGTTTCCTTCAAACACACACGCAGTGGTCTTTGTTCCCATATGCCCAATTCTGGTAACATATTCTAACATACCGAAAATCTTGCACAACTTCGGTTGATACATGTTCTATTAAAGTCAAATTGCATGTAAAAGATCGAATACACTAACAAGTGTATAGATATAATATTTTTGTGACACATTTATGAATCTGTAGTAGTTATATGGTAATATATTTCCTTATTAAAGTCAGATATTTGGTTTTTGAGCTGAACTTTAGGTAAACAAATAGTTTTGGCATATCAACCATCACTCGAGCCTGAAGGGAAAAGCAAACATCCAACAAAAAGACGAGTAGTTGTGACAGGCATGGGCGTGGAAACCCCAATTGGACGAAATCCAGATGAATATTACAATAATCTGCTTGAAGGTGTTAGTGGCATTAGTGATATCGAGGCATTTGATTGTTCAAACTATCCAACTGTATGTCATATACTAATGCTTCATTTCTCATAAGTGCGTATATCATTTTGGATTAGCATAGCCGTAACAAAGTTTTAATAACAGAGAATAGCTGGAGAGATCAAAAATTTTACAGCAGATGGAATGGTTAAACCAAAGCTCTCTAAGCGGCTTGATAAGTTTATGCTTTACATGCTGACCGCAGGCAAGAAAGCATTAGCTGATGGTGGCTTGACAGAAGATGGAATGGAGGAAATCGATAAAACCAGATGTGGAGTTCTGATTGGATCCGGTATGGGTGGTATGCAGGTATATTCAAAGAACACTTTCGTGATAAGACTAGTTACTGTTTGATTTTGACGCATAATGGAAGTAAAAGACTGCGGATAAAACACCGGCCTTTTACCAAAAAATTTCAGATATTTCAATATGATTGCAAGGTTACAAAAGTACACAGAAGATTCTATCTTTGACAAGGTCACCAACATTTCAAATTTAACACCCGCTCTTATTATTGGAGGTTAAACGACACGTGAAAATTACATATAGTACTGATTCGATATACCTCATCTAATAACTAAAATTAGAAAATAAACAGAAAAGTTCCAATTTCGATTCCGGACCGACAATTGGGTCAATAAGGTTTGGTATGTTGAGCTTTCATAAAATATATTGTAGGCTCCGTGACTTTTCAGTATTCAAGGTAGAAAATTGTGTTCTTTCGTTGTCATGCTCCCACTGTTCTATGAAAAAGTTAGCTAACCGGCCATTAATCTACTCAGCATCATATCATGTTTAGTCATTTTACTTCTGTTTTAGATTGTGAGTGATGCTATAGAAGCTCTAAGAGTGTCATATAAGAAGATGACTCCTTTCTGCGTACCCTTTTCAAGTACTAACATTGGTTCATCCTTGCTCGCCATTGATCTGGTTAGGTCCTGTTAATCTATCATCTTTCACACCAGATTAAAAACATTGCTATATCTTTATAACAGAATAATAATTTTAATGTTTTACTTCAGGGTTGGATGGGTCCAACTTATTCTATATCGACAGCTTGTGCCACAAGCAATTTCTGTATATTAAATGCTGCAAATCACATAATCGATGGGGATGCTGTGAGTATTGTTTTTGCAGTCATAATTATTCTGTGGTGCAAACATTGATTTTTATGGTGTTGAGAATCTTGCAGGACATGATGCTTTGCGGTGGTTCTGAATCTATCGTTACACCATTAGGTATTTTTCCCTTCCTTTGTATAAGTCTCGTTGAATCTTGAAGATCACGAGAAAATTTTATGCAGGAGTGGGTGGTTTTGTGGCATGTAAGGCTTTAAGTGAGCGGAACAATGATCCTTCCAAAGCTTCACGTCCATGGGATTCGGTATATCTTCTTGTGTCATTTTTTCTATATTCTGAAGCTTGCAAAAAATTTCTTTGATGTTTTCATTTAACTTCAACAGGGGCGTGATGGATTTGTTATGGGAGAAGGATCTGGAGTTCTGTTGCTGGAAGAACTTGAGCATGCTAAGGTATTAAATAACTGAAGTTTGCTGTATCGTAATTATGTTTCCATTTTCTACTCGATACTTACATGTAATTGGTGGACAGAAAAGAGGTGCTAATATATATGCAGAAATTTTGGGCGGAAGCTTCAGCTCTGATGCATATCACATGACACAGCCTCACCCTGAAGGTAAACCAAATAACTGTACCTCTTATATATGTCTGACATATGAGCAAGATTAACTTATTATCATTGGGTCAAATGTATGAACTATTATTAGGTAGTGGTATCATATTATGCATTGAAAAGGCGTTATCACAGTCCAGGGTGGCTAGGGAAGATGTTAACTACATAAACGCACATGCTACATCGACCCCAGCTGGTGACATTAAGGAATACCAAGCTATTGTTCATTGTTTTGGCCATAATAAAGAGGTTGACTTAATCGATACGTTACTAATAGTCATTATAATACCTAATTATTAGCATTAATAATTTTCGACCTGAACTTTGATGTTAGTTGAGGGTGAACTCTACAAAATCCATAATAGGCCACCTTATGGGAGCTGCCGGTGCTGTGGAAGCAGTTGCAGCTATACAAGTAACAGAAATAAAATACTTTTAGTTATGTTTCTCTTGGACCATACTTTTTAATTTTTGTGTTGGTATGCTATGTAGGCGATACGGACAGGTTGGGTACATCCAAATCTTAATCTTGACAATCCAGACAAAGACGTGGTATGAATGTGTTATACTATTACATGCTATCGGTTTCTTGTATTGTAATTAAGCTAATCAATATCATTAATTTATCTGCAACAGGACATGAATTTGCTTGTGGGGCAAAAGAAAGAAAGACTCGATATCAAAGTGGCGCTATCAAACTCTTTCGGGTTTGGGGGTCACAACTCATCAATATTATTTGCACCTTTTCAATAGATGTTGCATATGTTACCACTATTATCACTTTTTGCACAGCAAGATATTTATCAAACTTTAGCAGTTATGTCACCAGACTTTAAACCATGTGATATATATGAACACATTATTTATATCAAACCAATAACTAGAAAGACTAGTTACAAAATATTAACTTAGACCACACACATGACACAGTAATTAACCATCCTATCCATTACGTACTAAACTATATACTATAACAATAACATAGCAATCAAGTAACATATATATAGCATAATAATCACTGGCATAGTTGATAGCTAGTGAAAGCAGTAAGAACACAAGATGGCTAATGTGCTCAGGGGTGATCAAGACGATTAATAAGATAAAGAGCATTACTAGTAACTTTCGCGACATTTGTGACCTTCTTTTTAACATCTGATCTCACTGTCCCTGTAACCTCTTTAAACCCATCAAGACATGTATCTTCATTAGTCAATGCTGCACTAACCCATGTCTCAGCATTACTCATTTGCCACCTAAATGTCCCTCTTTTAAGCGCCTTGATCTCGCTCAACGTTTTCCTCAGATTATCAACAGAATCTGATATCTGAGAAGCACAATCCTTTACAGCTCCTTTCTCCCTCTTGTTGGCTTCCTTTTGCATGCCAGAAAGATACTCAGACACTTCTGAGGCTTTAGAAATGCTGACTTTGATGGCAGCTAGTGCTAGTTCCCTTGGGGTGTTGGCTGGTGGATTGCAAACTGATAAGGTGTGGACACAGACTTGTGGGAAGGTGGCATGCTGGCACGAAGACCGGACTAGCTCCGGTAATGGGCCTGCCATGATGGCTGCTGAGAATGTGAGAGCAAAGATAATGATTAAGAAGATGGAGTTAGCCATGAGGAAGTGAAATGAGCAATGTGTGAAGTGTTACTAGCTAGAGTACTAGTAGGTGGGAAGCAACTAAATAAGTGACAATAATATTTATGAGACATAAAGCATGATTGGTTGGACATAAATGTAAATATTGGGTAAACGTTATTTCTGGGCGCTCCAGTCAAGTGGTCCACGTACCATCCGGTCCACGTACGATCTGGTCCACGTACGATCGACATAGGAGAGGTAAATCGACATGTATCCAAAGCAAAGAAGGCGTTGCTCGTATTTGAACCCCGAGACCTCGCTTATTATCTCTTTTACAAATCTAGCTAGTTCAAATTCCACAAGTTTTATTAGGCTTTTAATGGTTGCGCGTTTTTGTTTGATGGGAAGCAAGTTTTGATTTTAGTGTTCAAGTTTGTTATTTTTTTTCTTTTCATTCATATAGAAGTGGTATTTTATAGAGACTCTTACATTACACTGTGTTCTAAAATTTCATATCAAAACAAAAAAAAAAAAAAAAAAAAGGTAAATAAATGAATGTATTGATGATTGTATAAATGGAGAATGTGCTACTAAATGAAAAGAGGAAGCAAGGACAACAAAAAGAAACTCTAGCAGTAAATGCCCACCTACATTTGTTGGCCCTTTAACTGTGGATGAAATAAAGATAAGAGGGGTCAGGCATTCGGGTTCGGGTTTGGTTGCGGGCCACGTTCATATGAGTAAAATTAAAACAATATCTAACTAAATTAGTTAGATTAAATTGCAGCTGGTCAGCATGGACATGTGATTGTGAAACTGGGCTGCCATAACTTTGTAGGTATAATTGGACAAACATCATTAAAATAAATAAAACTTTGTAGATAGATTTTACTTGTTATATGAGTGTCATCTTGCTGTATTATCTGACCCAACCCAACATCTACATGTTTTCCATGTCCTACTTTTGACTTGGAGCCAAATTGGCCGAGTCCCAATAGCATTCGACACTGAGGCGGTGGGGCCTCGATCACATGTTGATCGTAGAAAACACATGAAATACCATTTGAACCAAACAAATAAGTGTGGTTGTCACAAAGAGCCAACAATACACAAGTAAATACAGGCAACCATATATGTATAAACTTGCAGTTTAGAGTTTTCGCGTGATGGAATGCTTAACTGCTTATGACTAATTGTAGAGACTCAGGATTCTTGTGTCTCTTAATTGTATACTCTGATTATACACGTCGGCCTACACTAGCTGATGTATAGTGTACAAATTTACATTTTTTGTAACGTATGGTTTGAAATAATATGCAAGTACATAAAATGCATACATGCTCTCATACTTCAGAAATACTCCTTGTGGAACTCAAACCGTGTTGACGTCTTACTACTCATTTCGTATGAAAGTTTCTTTAGCTCCTTTGCCAACAATGGCATCCCACAATAGAACACTCCTGCACAATCACAAGCTTTATTACCTTTAAGCCACAATTAACAATTTGATAAACGACTAAGGAATTTTGAGGATTACTTACCTACGGTTGTATTTGGATTTTTTGATGCTACCTTACTGAATACCTCTCTCCAGTTAGGCCTAGCAAAATGTGTCCTTACCTGCAACAAAACTTAGTGTTGAAGTAAAAAGCTTTGTGACATATTATAATGTAATGATTGTAGTTCTGATATCATACTCTAGTGCCAGATAGGATGTCAACACCATGTTTGGCATGTGTAAGTGCTTGGACCATAGTGATTAGTGTTGATCTTGCATCACCCTCCTCGTAAACACTAGTAAGATAATTATGCATCTCAATTTGACCCTGTTTCAAATTAATCAAAATGGAGTCAATCACTAGATCATTAATGGTAAATTTTTATCATCAAGATTTGAACATAAAAATTACTTTATGATCCATTTCGGCAACTTCATTCATGACGCCTTTAAACCACTCGAATGATCCAGGCTCCCTTGTAACCCAATAGAAATTTGCACTTGTTGTCTTTTTGGATTTCTTTTTATCTGTTGTTGATGCCATACTTGAAGATCCTATACTCGTAAGACTATCACCGGATATACTCGTCTCTGTGTTTGAATCCTATCCACCATCAGCAAAAGACACGTTAAAAGTTTGACCGTGAACTTGGTCATAAACCTAAATAAACTTGCAAAACTTAAGCTTTTTACCGTTTGGTCTTCCAGTGCCCGATTGTTGTTTAAAAGATCTCTTAGAATGCTTATAAAAGGAGTAGCTCCAATACCTAGCCCCACAAGGAGTAGTACATCATAATTCCTGTAGTCTTGTGCTGGTGCACCGTATGGCCCATCCAACAGTAGCCTTGGTAATCTGCATTATTTAACTATCCGTAAGTTTCATCATTCAAATAAGGACACTGAGTCTATTATGCCATAACTAATTACCCTTTTGAATCCATTTCGCCTAGCTTCTTAAATTTGGCCCGTCCAATTGTACATCTAGAACCACTATCGTCAGTCAGTACTTGCTTCAGCTCTTGTGTCCAGTCTCCAACTGTTCGAATGTGAACACTGAGGTAATCGTCTCCTGGTGATGAAGTAATTGAAAATGGATGCCTGAAAGTTATCATAGGTAAAACTTAAGCAATAGCATTCTACTGGCAAATGATGAAACCATAGTCCAAAGTATTGTACAATTTATAAAACGCATTAAATCTCTTTCTTTCTTACAAAATTTTCGTGCACACACTTATGTATTTTTAATAGCTACAGTACTTCAATTTTGAGATAATTACACATCAAATGTAAAAATATGTAAATTATACCATTCAAATGGAGATATTGAAGGGCATTGCAGAAATATATACTGTCCACTCCTGTATTTGAATCCATTCGGCTTGGACATAATTATGCTGAATACATCTCCTGGTAGGATCGAAACCTGAAAACAACTTGTTATCAGTCTGCTAACTTTTATAACCACAAGCTAAGTATTTACAGTGTATGGTCACCTTTATTATTTTAGCTGAGTAATGTTCTGACCGTCCTGTTCTCAGACTCCTCTCTGCTGCGTATATTAAGAGTGGAATGGAGATGTACATCCATGTCTGTGACATTGAAACATATATGTTTAGTGTAATTTTAAGGTTAAGTATATATTGCTAAAAACATCTTACCGTTTTCTGAGTCCAGTTATGGACCAAGAACAGGAATGATCCATGAACCAAAAGCAGTATGTACACCAAACCAAAAAGATGATGTGAAAACCAAAAGGCATTAAATCCCGTCAATCGGTTGAAAGGTGACGGCAGCTTCAAAATATTCCGCCTAAAATATCGTGAAGCTAATGTGAAGGCGATGGCCATCAATATCAGCATAGAAATGCCGGTCACACCTTCAACCCCAAGTATTAAGTCCTTGTAAGTAGGCTTCTTATTATGGAAATCTGATGCTATAAGAGCAAAAGATTCTGCTGAAGCGTTGACCAACCGAGGGAAATCACAAATCATATGGTTCCCGGCATGTAGCACAATCCCAATGGCTATAGCAATAGCAATTATCTGCAATTCAAGTTCATGGCATGTAAAAATAGTTTCTACGGCTTCCTTTGTGGTAGTGACCTAAAAAATCATGGTGTAATATTTAAGGGGTGGTTAGTCACCTTGTGGAAGTTGATATTTTCATCGAATGGGATGAAAAGTCGAGCTCGGGTAGACCTAAGGAAAGTTAGCATATTTCTACAAACGGGTAAAAGTATAAGAGCCATATTGAGCTTGAGGGTCTCGGCAGCTCCTTTGGCAGTGGTCAAACAATATCCCATTACATGAAATGCTGCCTTGTTTCTATATTGCTTGAATTTCCATGTAAAAAGGCACGCCATTGCTAAAAACCATAGCAGTAAGATCCATGATCGTTGCCAATGTTCTAACAAAGCCCATCTCACAAAATGAGTTAACCGATGGAAAATGCTGGTTGGCTTCAATGAATTCAAATTTTGGCTCCACCCTCCACTTGCTATGCTTAGAGGTCTACTGTAGTTCATGTATGCGTCCCTTTGTAGTAAAAGCGTTTCCAACTGCCATAACTGAAAAAAATAAAGAAGGCCGTAAGCGTCATCTCTTAACAAATCATTTTCATTCACTCATGGATCCTAAGAAGCCTAAGCTTTAGTTTTAACAGTTTACCTCAATATAGCCAAGATTTTCGGGGTCTAGTTCTTCCATAATTAAAGAAGCATACTCCTCTGCTTGTTCTTTCAACTTCGACAATCTGTTTGCAGCAGCGCTAAGAACTAGCAACTGCTCCAAATTCAAAACATATTTTTGTTAAAATAAGTATCCCGAAGACTGGACATACATATGGTTATATAAATTTTTATCCATTAGCAAATGCCGTTTAATTATGACATATGGATCATAGAGCTTAGAACTTGACCTCTTGTATCTCATCTCTTGTGATCCTTCCATCTTCATTGCTATCTGCCCTGAATTTATATGAGAAAAACAAAATACTTAAACTTGCTCAGCAGTAAAAAGGATAAGTTACCAATTGGTGAACTTCATCATCAGAGGTGTTCAAGAATATTACACATAAAGGTGTAGATTGGCGGGAACACCCTAATCCCGGGTGCCTTTTTAGGTGTAGATTGGCGGGAATATTCCACGTAAAGGTGTTCAAGAATATATTATAAGCAACTTGTAGAGGGTCAACTCATTCAATATTAATTTGTCTTTCTAGTTGTTTAAAACAAATTGGAACATTTGACTTCGTAGTTAGCACCTATGTATATAACTTGTAACGATTGTTAATAATCAAAAACATTATTCCAGACTGAATGTTTCTCACCAACTTTTATTCCTTTATATGATAAAGAAAATTGTAGCGTATCTTTAACACCAAACAACAAACTAGCTATTATATATGGTCAACTATAAAGGACTAACTCTTTGAGCACACAAGAAGTATCTAAACCCACAAAACTAAATCAAGTGAAAAATCGACAGGGCGGTTTCGGTGTAACAAGACTTTAAACGAAGGCTTGGGTCGATTTTTGGTTGCGTACGTATGAAAACAGAACGAAAAAACCGTAACATATAATTTAACTTAACTAACATTTATATGCTTTGATGATTCACATCACGAGTTTAGACTTTCAACAATCAATAATACAAACTTAAGAAGTCTAGTACGCAATGATGAAATAATTAATGTTTGTTAAGACGTGTTTAATTAATCAATTTTGTTGCTCTTTTGTCAAGGTCAAATGAATCGAGTGTCAAAGTTGATAATTTTCATTTGGGTTTAGGTTATTTCATAAAACGGTTGCGGCTTCATTTTCACCATAAAGAGTATCTTAACTACATATAAAGCACATAGAATTACCCAGAGTCTTAATTCAAGCCAAGGTATGGAGTATTTGATTTATAAAAACTAGTAAATTTTAATGTAAATATGAAAACAAATTAACAAAAGGGAATAGTTTACCTACAATTTTTTAGTCAATTGGCTACAATCCTCTAAGAAAATACAAAAGAAAATGAATCAGAAACCACAGAAAGAAGTCAAAGACCCACAAAATGACTCAGGATCCATAATTTATAGCACAAATTATAAAGAATTTGCTACAATTCAATTGTAACTAATATATTCCCTTAACAAATTTAAGAACATTTAGTTTACACTTCATTAAAAAATTATTGACAGGAAAGCTATAACCAAAAAACTCTGCCGAAAAATCTAATTACATCTTTCTCACCATGGCAAGAAGTCGACGTCTTACCAGTAGATAATACTAATAATGCATGCAAATGACCACACTAATTCCTTGAACCAAAATCACAATTCTTTTCCCATGTAATTTCCTTTTTAAGTAATCCCTCATGTAATTATTAATTATTTCTTGTGATATTGCATCATATTCACATGGAACCCACTATGTTAAATAACATCAAGGCCAAATCAATTAAATAAAACGTCATGAAACACAAAATTTGATGGAAGAAACACAGGGACTTTTGTATGTCCTTTTCCAAGCTTGGATATGATATGCCACCAAAAACTATCAATTATGTACTACATGTTTCCCGCGAATCAGAATTTTTGCAACTTTAACATTATTTTGAGCACATAATATATGTTCATGATTATATGATTAAGAAATAAGCTCATAGATATAGGGACTTACATATCAAAGAAGATCTGTAGACGAGCATCGAAGCTTTGGTCCGAAATCTGTAACCAAAAATCATAAAGCTCAGCTTTCGTAATTTTCCCCAATGTTTGTTGTCGTCTTCGTGCCAATGCATCGAATACTCCCAATGCAAATTCCTTCGAGTCCGACATTCCTACAAAAAATTGTACAAAATTACAAGTGAATTTAAACAATTCTGAATCCGCCATTGAAGTAAGGCTAACGACCAATTAATTCTAACTTTTACCTATGCATTCGGCGAAATCTTCTCGAGCAAGTAATCCATCATCCTTAGCAAGACACGCAAACCGCGATTCAACATTCTTCCACATCTCACTAACATCAGATGCACTCGTACTTTTGCTAATAAACCTAAGACCACCAAGAGCTCGTTGCGCGCTAGATTTATCACGAATTAATTTAGCCTTCAATTTCCTCACATTTCTAGACGCTACCAAACGGTCCATACGATCAACACTATTATCCGAAGAACACGAAGCTCGTGAAGAAGACGACGTCAGCCACGAAAACTTCCTTCTAAGCCGGTTAGACGTGGAACCTAAGCCTCCATCCACACGTGGCGACTGCGAAAGAAGATGTGAATTAATGTTGTTGTTTTCCGCGGTAGGAGTAACACTACATAATATAATGTTGTCATCTTCTAATTCCAAAGTTACTTCAACTAAATCTTGGTCGTTGTTTCGTTGTAAATCCTTGAGAAACATAGGAAGCATTGCTCCTCCTATCCCGTATACGTCATTTGAGTCGTCTAACATACGGCTCAAATTCGACATTCTGTCGGATCGGCTACTCATTGGTGAATCAGAAGACATGGGCATGTTTTTTTTTTTTTCAAAAGTTTTGGGGATTAATAAGCTAAGAACATTGTGTGTAATTGTTACATGCGTAAATTTGCATCAAATGAAAACAAAGAAGTTTCAGCTGATTGTTGGAACACATGAATTCAACGTTTGTGTGTGTGTTGAGAGTAGTTGAGTCTTGTTTCTTAACCCCTCATCTTTTCCAACTCCTACCTTACCAATTATAAACTATATATACATACAATACACCCACTCATTTCATATTTTTCTATTTCAATATTATTATTTTACAATTTCACTCCTTAAGCTTACCACTTTTCGGCACATTTTATGCCATTTCACTCTCTTTAAAGATGACAAGAACTATAAATATTTTCTGTTGTAGTTTGCTCGTATGTTAAAGGGTGTAAGTGAGTCGAGCGATTGAAACATGACTTGAACTCTAGCTAAATCAACAGGAGCTTAGCTTAGAGAATGTTTAGTTGATTAATTAGCTCAAGATTGAGCTCATAACTACTTACGAGCCTAAACAAGTTGTTACATATATAAATAAAAATATAATTTTAATTTTTTATACGTAAAATAATTAACAAGTAATATTGATAATTCATATGGCAGAACCTTTTTTTTTTTTTTTTTTTTTTTTTTTTTTTTGAAGGGTATAGTTAAAATAAAAATTACAAATATCCGTATATTAGATAAAAAGATTTTTTATTATTATTTTTTTTTAAGTTCGCGTAAAAAATCAAAAAAAAAATTCCACAAGATCAGGTATCTTGGGGCATAAAAATTTTGTGAAAGAAGTTTTTCTCATTTTGAGTTTTACACGTTTTTTTAATGCACAAAAAACGAATTTTGATGCACAAAAAAAAATTGATGCACAAAATTTTTAACTTGTTTTAGTTTGATGCACAATGTTATTTTGATGAAAAAAAGTCAAAAGAAGTTGGGTATAAAAAAGAATTTTTGATATACAAAAAAACGATTTAATGTACAAACGTATATTTTCATATTTTTTTTCCCCGGAAAAATATCCACTTTTAGAAAAACTTCCTTTACAACTTTTTCATGCACCAACATACCCGGTCTTGGAATTATTTTGGAATTTTTTTAGAAAATTAAAATAATAATGAATAAATAAATAAAATTACCTAGTGTACGGATATCTGTATTTTTATTTGATCTTTATCCTTTTTTGGAAAGCAACTCATATGGCAGAACTAATTTGTAAATTTTAAGTATGATCCAACTCTTTAAGATGCTCAAGTTCAAATTTAATTAGTATAGGACGACCTTAGTTTGGATCTTTAAAATCACTCTAGAAGCTGAGATAAAGCTTTACACTTAAATGGAAGGTCGAGGAAATTAACAATGAAAAAACTATGACTACAAAATATTAGAAGATAAATTAGAGGTCTAAGCTCAATTGTGGATTTAGGCTTATTACGGTTCCAATTAATTTTTACTACGGGGTTTCAATGTTTATTAAAGTTTCACATTTTTGGCCAAAACCCTAACTTTAGAGTTCTAGTGTCACCCGCATGGCCAATAAAATATGCAATAGCGGAATAAAACAGATAACATGGTCATGCTACTAGATTGCCTTGACCAATCTGATCTTAACCTAATCATTGATATAAAATAATCCTAAACACGTAAGAAGGGTATTTACAAAAGAAATACTTGATATCCTGCTAGTGTAAGCTCTTGAATGAATATGTTGTGCGGGTTCGCCTTCCTTCTGAGTTGATCGAGCAAGTTAGGGTTTCGGGAGAAAACCTACTTCGGGTTATGTCACGTATCCACCGATATTGCAAAAGTAGAACAGGGCTCGAACCTAAGCTAGTTAGGCGAGATACCCCGGGTAAACCCTAAATCGACTACAGGTCAATTAGGGATGTTTAGCGATCAGTTTTAGGTTTGGGAAACCCTTGATAGCCGATCTTGGGATGAGAGGAGGAAAGGGGAGACTTTTAGGGGTATTGTATGAGTTATGAGGATCTTTCAAAGTCCCTTTGTATTTATAGGGAAGCTAGGAAAAACAACCCTTAGGGAAGGGTTGTTTTTTTTGCTTCTTGTTATTAATTACCTCTTAATATTTGTCCTTTGATAAATATTAAGTTTTGGGTGATAACCGTTTAGTCCTAAATGAAAATACTGCTAGATTTTCATTTCCATTTCCATCTCATTTCATTTCGTATACTCATTTTTTATTTTCGCTTGCTCATTTTGTTTACTGTGCATCGGTGTGACCCTTCGGCATTTTCGTGAAGGTAAGTTATGAAAGCTTGTTGTGTTTTTGCATACATAAATCCTTTCAGACTCCCACTTGTGCAAACACAGCAACGCAGGAACTTATTTTATTGTACCAAGTGGTCTCGAGCAAGACATTGCAATACCTCACTCACAGAAACCGATTAAATACCCGTGTATTGATATTACCGTCGTTAGCTACGGCCAACTAAGTCCTTCTTCAACTTTAGGTTTAAGTCCGTCTCAAATTTCAGGTTGAGCCCAGGGTATATGATTGTATTCCTTAGCACTTTCTCGATATTTTTGGAAGGTACTCGGCATGGATATATTATCCTTCAAGATACTCTCGTCCTTTCTTTTTCTCGTGTATGATTTGAACTCCCACAGTGCTTTAGGCACATTTGTCGTACGGGCGTACTCTCCTCAAATCATAGCACACAAAGGGCCCAGGAAAAATATCATTCTCTTCAATCTATTTCAATTTGGAGCTACAGAATCGCCCTATTAGCTAATGAATCATTTTTCTCCACTTCCCATTGAACTTGACCTTAGCACACAACACTACACTTTTATGATGTAACTGGAAACCAAGTCTAAATTCGGTGAGAAACAAAATCCAACGTTTCACATCCTCGGATCATTGGGATAGTTTGTCACGAAGAGAACGCCATTAACTATTATCCATGTGGTTGCTTCTTGATCATAGTCACATCCAACATTTCACGCCGCAAATACGTATGAAACTCACCATCTTCGACTAAATGTTTCTCGTTTCATAATAGTTGTACAACATTATCTTGGTATCCCCCCATGATAATCAGCTAAGGATCCTTTTAGAATGAAATGTCTTTCATTCATGAATTCAAAGGACACTAAGTAGAATCTACTCGTAATGTCTCGTCGATTTGCACGAGTATGCTACATGACCTCGATTGTTATGCGATTGATTTAGCTCGTATCAGGAGATGATGTGAGAGAATCACTACTATATTAAACCCCCTAAAAATTCTCTATAAAAGAACCCTTGAGCCTCACTTATTATACCTTGTCTTACTGTTAACGAATCTAAGTGAGTTTTGGTAGAAAGAAATTTAGTATTACTGGATGACAGACTTAGCTAAATTCGTGACACACTCAGCTTAGTATTCAATGATACACTTCATTTTACTGGATTAGTTAAAATGGAATTATACCAACAATTAAGAACCATGACTCCTTGTTATAGATTCTCCTAAGTCCCTGAGAACTTCGATACAAGCCTCCTTCGAACCGCAATGTAGTTGCGCGTTCCCTAATTTGTTGTCCTTCAAATATTTTAAGTCACATGGCTTCTTTAATTGTTCCCTAACAACTCAAAATCAATATGTTCCCCTGTGCCAGACTATTTTGCTCTTCTGGGCAAAGTACGTCTCGTTTAGTGATTTTGGCACCTCTCACTGAATCTTGCAATACTTGGGAATTCCTGCATAGATCAACCTTGATCTATAATTCCTGTCATGCTTTGTACTTTTTAGTTAAATGATCAAAACTTAACTTTATCATTTACTCTCTCTTTTATTGCTAACTCTGAGCTGAACTTTTTAACCCTCTGTCCTATTAAGGACGCATTGGCTTGAGTACATTAAATTGATCAATTTAATAGTTGTTAACTGCTCCTCCTATAAGACATATTCTAGTCTTACCTAAGCATTGCAAGTTGCAAAACAAATTTATTATCACAAAACAGCTTTACAGGAAGGCTGATATTAACATTTAAGTCCTTTAAGCAACTGCAAGACCTTAATCATGTTCTGCAAACTCATGCCCTTCTGAGTTTGGTTTATAGATCCTAAGATTTACCTAATCTCTATATAAATCTCAGGATCTGTAAACCAAACTAAAAAGGGCATGAGTTTGGTTTACATATCCTTAGATTTACTGGATTTCTTGATAATTGGAAATACTATTACTCATGTGTTTCTCTTTTACAAGAAATCTTATCCCTCAAACACTTCTGGTATTTGAATGTATTGCACGTAGGGTTATACGCCTTGATGTCTTTCAAGACTTGAGGCAGACAACCCCGTAAGACCATTTTGTATATTGGTTATCTGGTAAAAGTGCTTTTTTGATTCCACTATCCCCGATAGGTTTGAATCAAAGTTTCTCTTGTTACTACTTTGAACCTCCATCCCAGATGGATTCTTCAAAGCTTACTTCTGCCTTTAAGCCTAAAGGTCTTTCAAGCACTTCATTCACTTCACCGATTCCTCTTTAGAGGAACCCATAAAGAACGATCACTCATTTGATCAAACCAGATAAATTGATGTCTTAGTTTGCAGTTATATTTAGGATTCCTCTAAGTTTTGTCCAAAACTTTTAATACTAGATTTTAAATTATAAGGTGTCAAATAAATATAAATTCCAAAAAAAATAAAAAAATAAAATAATAATAATAATAATAATAATAATAATAATAATAATAATAATAATAATAATAATAATAATAATAATAATAATAATAATAATAATAATAACCCTTTAAAACCTAAATCTTTAAAATTTAAAACAAGCCCTAAACGGGCAAAAAAAATGTTTTAAATGAAGGGTTAATTGCTTGAAAATGTATCATACTTGTCACTTTTTATTATTGTGTGTACGAAACTTTACTTTTCTTATTGTGTGTACTAAACTTTTAAATTTCGATTATTGTGTGTGTTTTGTGACCATTTTACCTGTAGCAACCGCGAATTTACAGGTCCTTACTCAACCTTAAGTTCAAAATATTTTCAGTTTAATTATGTTTACATGTTTACCTTGATGTGTATTGTGAGCTAGACCGCACGACACGGCATAACCAAAAGTCAAAATCTACGTTTTATAAAATGATTTTAACATTTTTACGAAAATATACGAATTTATAATCAAGTTTAACGGAAAAACATTTTTTTTAATTCATGGAAATAGCCTCGGGTGCTCGGGAAATAAATATAACACGTTTTAGTTATCTCGTAAGCGTATCGTTAAAAATATCACGGAAATGGCATAACTAGTCCCTAAGGGCGCACTAGAGTTTGATAATAGTCCCAAAAAAATGAGCACATAAATACTCCTCTATACCACTTCTAGGGTTGGAAAAATACTTCTCCCTTCTCTCTCTCTTTTTAGCCGCCACCCTCACACCTCTTCCACACCAAATCCGGCCAAACTCCGGCCAACCATCACCACACCACCACACGCCACAACACACCGCCACCACCACTTTAACCACCATCCTCTCCTCTCCATTTCTGTGTAATTCACGCACTCAAAAACATCAGCAATCATTTCCTTGACCACGATTTAGTCACGAAATATCACCATAACCCCATCTATTTTCGTTGTTCTTGATTTTCAGAGACAAAGGTAGGGAAAACCATCATCTTGGGGTTGTTTGTACCACGGGTTGACCCAAAACCCATGGGTCTTGCGGTTTTCTAAATATTAACGGAAATATAATAAGTAAAAACGAGCCTAATGATGTTTGGTATCAAGTTTGAGTCTTGTGTTGTGTTTGTTTTTGGTCGTACGTGGTGATGCCGTGAGTCCTAGACTCATGACCTAAGATTTGTTGTCCTTTTTGTTGTTGTTCCTCGGATTTAGGCACGGGTTTAGAGTTAGGATTGGTTTATGAGTGATTGAAGATGTTTGTGTATTGTATGAGAAATGGGATCCAGATTGGATGAAGGATTTGGTCGTGATTGGTGTTGCCGAGAGGTGGTGATAGACTAGGGATGGAATTATTGTTGTCGATAGTTGTTGTTCTGGTCATTTGAATTGTTGTAGTTCTTGTTGTGGTTATTGTTGCCGTTGTTAGTTGTTGTTGTTGTTGTTGTATGGGTTGGCCGAGACCTTGGTGGTCCGTTTGGTTGCATTGGCCGAGAGCTAGGGAGCCGAGACCATTAGGGTCTCGGCAAGTCGTCGGTTGTGAGTTGTGATTATATTGGTGATGAGATAATTAGATTGACGGAGTTTAGGTTAGTCGGCATGCCGTAGACGGCCGTCGTTTGTTGTAGTTTGTGTTGCGGAATTTGGATGATTAGACGATAATATTTCTATTGTAATGATGTAGGCCGTGTTGGGCGTCACCGAGACTTTCTAGTCTTGTGTGACAACCGACGAGCCAAAATGGACTCGAAACGAAGAGTAACTCGTAAAAAGGATAATATTGATTAAAATTAAATGACACTCATTTTTTTATGTACATATGAAAGTAACTTTTAAATATTAACTAACAACTAACAATCATTACTTAATATTTTTAAGTTAATGATAACTATTAAATGACGATAAGAACATTATATAACGTCTTAGATTAATAAGAAATATTAGTTAACGTCGATGACGTTGTTGATATTTCTAAGTTAATTCGGAAACGTTAAATAATGATAAAAACGTTATTTAATATTTATTAATAATAATAAGCCAAACACCAAATAAATATGAACAAAAACTGGTTACTAATCGTTTCGAGGGCATGTTTATCGATATGCTAGTCTTAGAGATCATAGGACCTAGTTACTCTTACAAGTCGTTTGAGTCTTGGTCTTTGTCTTGGCGTGCGTTCACTCGAGTTTGAGTCGTGTCTTCACCGCGCACAAACGATACCAAACATTAATAAATGTTTATAACGATAGATATTGAGGCTAAAATGAGTTTTTTTTTTTTTTTTTTTTTTTTTTTGGAAATAGTTAACTCTTAAAAGTTTATATGTTTCGAATTAGATACTAAGACAACTTTATTTTAATAGGTTGTGCCGAGTCCGTTGCGCCGTGACGTTCTATTTACCGTTTTGCTAAACTACTCTTATATCGTTGTGTTGTGCGTTGCTTGACTAAGGTGAGTTCTCGTAGCCCCACTTTTTATATGCTTTTCCTTGGGGGAAAATGGTACTCAATGTTTTTAAATTGTTTTTCATGCTGTGACTAAATGTTTTCATGCTATGTTTTGGACAATTATGTGCGTTTGATTGCGATTATGTGCTATGTGGTATAACTTGATTTCATATATGCAAGCATGCGCAACTGTTTAACTCCGTTTGGAGCCGAAGCGTTTGATAGTACTATCGGGGTAGCTCCCCTGTGCATCCTGACTGTATGTCGGAAGACCTTTGTGGTGTGTTGTTTCTATTGGCAGGTTCAGTTGTCGCAATAGTAACTATTTCGTTTCAATATGTGCCTATAATTGTGAATCACACTCACATTGTCCTACACTATTGTTCACAGCTTCGTGGTTTAACTTTCAAACCTACGAGCTCACCAACTTTATGTTGACGTTTTCAAGTATCTATTTTCAGGTGTTAAGAATGACGTTGCTCTAGAAGGTTGAATATTGGCTTGGCCTAGCAAGACTTAAGACAAGACCCTCCCGAGTTGTATCTCGAGGAGTTGCATTTTGATATTTCCCTAAGTGATGTTATTTGACTTTGAGACTTATGTTTAGTATTTGGATCTTTGTACTTATCTCGGTTGTGGGAGTTTGCGATTATTATCTGTATGACGTTATGCATTTAGTACTTCTCTATTGTGAAACCTTGTGTTCTTGACTAATAAGTCATACCCCGTAAATGCCTTTCCGCTACGCCATTTTTGGGGTGTGACAGATTGGTATCAGAGCCTCGGTTATAGAGAATTAGGTGGCTTAACCTAGACTATAACCTAGGAACCCTCATATAGTTTGCATTATAGAATCTACGTGTACGATTATGCAGGTAATATGACATGAAGTGATGATGATAAGTAAATGCAGCATGATGCAATCTTAAAAACGCTTAGCCAACGTTTTTACGATAACATGATGTGGCACGGACTTATCAAAGTCATGGATGGTCTATAGGAAGTTGAGTGTAGTAATACGACGCGTATACCGACCCACCCTGCCTATCTCCCATCTAACGTTCACCAATGTCCTGTTTTGTAGGAACATGCCTCCAAGAAGGTCGACTCAAGTCAACCGAGGTGTTCCACCAACGAGGGGTGGAAGGACTGGTGGACGAGGAGGTAGGGCAGGAGGTCGCGGCACAAGAAGCGACGATGCCAGTAATGAGACGCCCGATGTTGCTACCATTATCGCTCAGCAACTACGGGAACTGCTACCCACTATTGTCACCCAATTCGGTGATCATATCAGTAACCAAGAGAACAACGTGAGCAGAAATGATCAAGTGGACAACGGCGATGGAAGCGATCACGTCAATGATAGGAACCATACCAACGGCCATAAGGGATGTAACTACAAGGAATTTACCGCATGCAAACCAGTGGACTTTGATGGAAATGGAGGTGCGATAGCTTATACCCGTTGGGTGGAGAAGATGGAGTCAGTGATTGACATAAGCGAGTGTGCGGATCATAAGAAGGTGAAGTATGCTACCTGCTCATTGGTTGGAAAAGCGTTGACCTGGTGGAACACGCAAGTTCAGGCTAGGGGCAGGGAAGCAGCCATGGGAATGAGTTGGGATGACTTTAAGGCGTTGTTGAAAGAAGAGTATTGTCCAGATAATGAGATGCAGAAACTAGAACATGAACTCTACCACCATACCATGATAGGAACTGGTCATACAGCTTATACAGATCGGTTCCATGAGCTCGCTAGGCTGGTACCTTATATGGTCACTCTTGAATCCAAAAGAATTGAAAGGTACATCTATGGGTTGGTCCCCGAAATTCGTGGAATGGTGAAAGCGACTGAGCCTGCTACAATCCAGAGCGCGATACTGAAAGCTGCAGCCTTAACAGATGAGCTAGTTAGGAATGGTGCAACGTCTAAGAGTGGTGATAAGAGAAAGGCCGTGAGTGAACCAAGTAAGCAAGGTGATGCAAGGAGTGACAATAAGAAGCCGAAATGGGGAAAAGGATTTGTGGCAACAACCTCAGGTAAGGGAGGATATGAAGGCCCTCACTCTAAGTGTACGAAGTGCAACTACCATCACCCAGAGACAAAGCCATGCCCAGTGTGCTTCAATTGCAAGCGAGGTGGCCATATAGCAAGGGATTGTAGGGTAGTGGCTAAACAAGTTACACCAGTTAATACCGTTAACCCTAGGCTTGTTATGAATGTGGAAGTCCAAACCATCTTTGTAATACGTGCCCTAGATTAGGTAGGGCACAAACACCAGTGCATAACAACCATAATCCAACTTTGGCAATTGGTGGAAACAATGCAAACAGTGGAAACAATGTGTATGGTGGAAACAATGGTAACCCAGCTCGTGGTCGGGTATTTGTGATGAATGCTAAGGAAGGACGCCAGGACCCGAACATCGTGACGGGTACGTTCTCTCTAAATGACCACTATGCTATTGTACTGTTTGATTCTGGTGCCAATTATAGTTTTGTCTCCACTAAATTCATGCCCCTGTTAGATATAGAACCTAGTAGTCTAGGCTTTAGTTATGAGATCGAAATAGAAAGTGGTCAACGGGTAGAAGTCAATAAGATTGTTCGCGAGTGCAGGCTAGAATTAGAAAACCATACTTTTGGCATCGACCTAATACCTTTCGGCCACGGGAGCTTCGACGTGATAGTAGGTATGGACTGGTTGTCTAGGTATAAGGCTGAAATAGTGTGCCACGAGAAGATGGTCCGTATCCCACTAGAAAATGGTGAATTACTTAAGGTATATGGAGAGAGACTCGAAGAAAAGGTGAAACACCTCACGAACATGAAAGTAGACGACCAGAAGCTAGAAGATATTCCGATCGTTCGAAATTTCCCTGAGGTATTTCCCCACGACTTATCCGGATTACCCCCTTCACGAGAGGTTGAATTTCGCATAGACCTAATCCCTGGAGCTATGCCGGTTGTAAAGTCTCCCTATCGCTTGGCACCTACGGAAATGGAGGAGTTGTCTAATCAACTCAAGGAACTCCAAGACAAAGGTTTCATCCACCCGAGTTCTTCGCTATGGGGAGCACCGGTATTGTTCGTCAAGAAGAAGGACGGTTCACTCAGGATGTGTATCGACTACCGAGAATTGAACAAACTAACCATTAAGAATTGTTACCCTCTCCCGAGAATTGACGACTTATTCGACCAACTTCAAGGTTCACGATACTTCTCCAAGATAGATCTCCGTTCCGGCTACCATCAGTTACGAGTACGTGATACGTGGGAATCGCACCAGGCTTTACCTCTCAAGGGATCTTGAGAAGCTTATAACCCCCACCAGGCAGTGTAGCTGATTGTTGTAGTATAGTATAGTGACAAGTACCGGGGGATTGATCGTTCAGCTAGGAATAGTGTCGCTAGGATTAGAAAACCTAAATACTAGTTCTAAAAGGTGAGGGATGATTATTTTTGTATTTTTATATTTTTTAGAAAGCAATTAAAAATCTCGGGTTTGAAGGATTTGGGCGGAATTAGTTGCTAATCAACTAACCCAATACTAAAGATGCAATCAAAATAAAATACTAAAAATGAAAATAAACTAATTTATACTAAGGTTGTGAGCACTAAGTGGAGAAAATGTGTTTACTTAGATTTCACTACTCCCTAGACATCTTTTACACGTTAATTACTTGTTATAGTTGCATGGATGACGGATTGTATTCCTTAATACCATTCATGGGGTATCGCACATAACTCCCCAATTCTATGAGCTCTTATCTCCTCCTACACCATGCCCAGCACAACTATAGGGATTGTAAACAGTGGCTCATGCATTAAATACAACCAATAAAGACCTTAGTGCAATAGGTTCATG
This sequence comes from Artemisia argyi, assembly GCA_030686995.1. Taxonomy (NCBI): domain Eukaryota; kingdom Viridiplantae; phylum Streptophyta; class Magnoliopsida; order Asterales; family Asteraceae; genus Artemisia; species Artemisia argyi. Next base: position 171,162,010 of record CM060676.1, on the reverse strand, counting down.
TTTCCTAAGACGTTCAAGCATGTTACCATTTGGAGATCTGCCAGTTTTCTTAAGCCTAACATATAAAATTCACTCATCCACAACAAACTATAAACAAGTAATCAACATATAATTAACATCTAGGTTTCATTAGATCCAAGCAAACACAAGATAGATCTAGCCTAGCATGATGGAATTAAGACAAGAACAAGATATAGACAACCAACACATAGACATATTGATTGAATTAAAAGAACACTTATCTTAATTACACATGAAAGGTATCAAGGGGTTGGAACCCTTGGAAAACCTGTAAAATTCGCACCAAAATCGTACTTAGGGTTTCTCCAAAACTTCTCTTCCTTTTAATGTGAAAATTAGAAAACTATATATAGGAAAACGGGTCTGACGGCGTCAAGACAAACATTGTGACGCCGTCACCTCACCGCCAAAACTCTTCTCGGACTGCCTTGATCTACATTTGACGCCGTCAAGACTTAATCATTTCCAGGCCGTCATGACTTTAACTCTTGACGCCCTACCTTCGTGACGCCTTCAAATCTGTACTGGATCGTCATGGAATTTTGCTCTTGACGCCGTCACCTACTGTTCCCAGCATGGAAAATTAAGACTTTGGCGTTTTCTTCACTTTTATGCTTCAAAAACGTCCGAATTGCTTCCTTTTCCAGATTTCACTCCCAAAGTACCTAAAATCACAAAAGGAACGATTTAGGGCAATATTTGATCAAATAAATTCGAATTCCGGCTTAAATGACCCCCTAAAAACGGATCATTTTTCGCCTCATCATATACCCTTACACTTGAGATTTGCTTGTCCTCAAGCAAATGCGCTTTTATTCTACTCAAAAGACAAGTTAGAGGTCATTTAACACTAATATAAAAGTAATTACAATAAATAATCGTTCCACTAAAGACCAATAGACAAGCACGGAGGTCATACACTAGCACCTCACAAATAGTGTTTAGATACACACATCTCTCGGGTGTAATAAAGTGTAAATTACAATATGGAAACGGAAGATATCTCTCACTACCTGTCATAGCAAAATAGATTACCATAGGCTTGGGAAAGGATCAAACCTCCACCACATGGCGTAAGCACCTAGGATAAACTATCAAAGAGGTCTTTTAAATGGTTGTAACGTTAGGTGTAGGGATATGAAATACACGGTTTTGTTGGATAAAGGAAGTTTTACTGGTGGCGAGTTAACAATCTTGGTTAATTACATGTATAATGTGGCGTTGCTAAGCCAAGACTAGACTCGACTTAAGCTAATAAATAAAACATAACAAAAACATAAAATGAACATAGAATGAAAAGGGATGGTAGTCCGTTTTTTTTTTTTTTTTTTTTTTTTTTTTTTTTTTTTTTTTTTTTTACATACACTCTTACCCTACCATCCAAAATAATACATCATAGGGGATGAGAATTCCCCTTACACTTGAATCTTTACATACTTTACAATTAACTAAACTAATGACTCGAATTAAGAAAATCAAAACACTTGGAGCACTTTTAAGATTAACGCACATATGGGGGTAATATATGATGTTCTTCCCCATTACTCCATAAAATAAGTACTTACCCAATCGTCCCAATCGTCCCAAAACAATATGTACAAGGATATGACTCGACTTAGCAACCATGTAATCAATTAGAAAGTTAACTTAGGGTTTAACAAATAACAATAATGCACTAAAAATGAGCGCATACACGGAAGGCTAAGGCGATTTGGTTGTACATTTAAGTGGGGTGTAACAAATTCTTCCTTTAAGTAAAATGCTTAAAGTTAGAAACGAAAAGATAGGCTCGGATGGGTGTACTAGGGGTTTCGTGTACTAAAAATGAGTACAACGCTAAGAGTGTGGGAAAAATTAGTTGACTTAACTAGCCAAGTAATATGACTTAAATGGTCAAGTAATTATAATACGGGTTTAACACAAGGGTGATCCTAATGCCTCTTATCATGTAGTAAATCCTACTACACGAATGTAGTCTCACTAGCGGTCTCGGGATGCATCACTAACGCAAGTTCTAGAATCTAAATGATACCGGTACACTCATAAGCACTAATAGTAAATGCTTTTCCTATCAAATCTAAAGGCGAACCTCACATATTTGGGTGGAAAATTTTTTTGAATATACGGTTATGTGCTAGTTATACAATCTCCTATCCATCAGACGCTTGCTATAGCTAAAGTTTCACTACTAAATGTTGTAAAAAAATTTAAATTTGGCGCTAAAATTGCACTAACAAGTATTTCTCATAGTTTTATTACACATCTACCATTAAACAAAACAAACTCAAGCGAAAGTGCATATGTAAGGTATCATCTTTTTACCCTCCCCTTACACTTAAGATGAACATTGTCCCCAATGTTCAAGTAAAGAATATAAAAGTGAAAAAGTAAAAAGAATGAAATCAAATACTCCCCTGATTCGCTCGGTATGGATAATAGGGTGGCTAGGTTAAATCTTCCTCCAAGAAAATGAACAATCAAAGCTTCCCTTCCAGAATATAAATCATCTTCTTGTCATACATAACCTGTAAAACCTGATAAAATAGACAAGACAACCTCGCGTAAAATCGGCGGCATCCTATATAAGTTACTAAATCCTAGAAAACAAGATAAGATATAATGCTTGTGGAATGAAGTTTGCAGATTTCCTGGAGATTATAAAACTTAATAATTCACAAAAACCATAAGACTCCGTTAGAAAAACAAAACTGGTAAAATTTCCAGATTTTTACACTTGACGCCGTCAAGAGTAAACTCGTGACGCCGTCAGAAGTGACCTGCAGAAATCCTTATGTTAAGTTTCTGGAAAAACTTGGTCCTACTTCCTGGAAAATCCTGCAAAACTTCATTATGACTCAATACAAGCATTTGACTCTAACAAATACGAATATACATGTTCATTTAATATTGTAGAGAATCATGATCGGTTTGTTTCTTGAAAACATATTTGGGGTTTCCCCTTACACTTATCTTTTGCAAAATACCTTTATATGCAATTAAGACGAAGTTAAAAACAAAATAAAGCATTTTCACAATTTACTTTGAAACATGAGCCACAAACAATAAAAATAAAACATGCATACGGAAATAAATAAAATCAAACAAACAAACAAATAAAAACACACAAAACATGGGTTGCCTCCCAAGAAGTGCTTGTTTTTGTTCGAGTCACGAGCCTGACTCTACCCTTATTTAACGGAAATAGGGGAGGTTCTCCCTACACTTAGGATTAAGTGTGGGTGAAAGTAGCGGTACACACCCTTAGGGTGGAAGTATGCCACGTGAGAAGAGAGTGGTGGATGAATTATATGCTCAAAGGGGTGTGCTCCTATCATCATAACCTTACCTAATTCAATCGGGTTAATGGGTGGATTAAGATTTTCTCCTAGAAAGGGATCATTTTCAATCAACTTCAAGAGATTCCTAGTTGGGAATCCATCTTGACCTAATAAACCCGGTTTAAACCCATAATGTTTCTTGTGATCAATCATAAATGGGTGATGTAAGCATGTAAGGTCATTTTCCACTCCTATATTGGTTTCCTCTCTACAAGGCTTAGAGTCCACTTCCTTTGTCCTAAGACTACCCGGACTATATGGTTTGATGGGTGGATCGGAACCTATTTCAATTCCTAAATTTTCATCCAAAGATGGAAGATTAGGTAACGGTTTTGGTTGAGGCTCCGGTTCATCAAAATTAGGAACTTCCCTAGAACTAAGAGTAAGGTTATCATTATAAGTATTCAAACCTATATCCTCTAGTTGTGTTTGGTCCAAGGGCTCTACCTCTATTGGGGTTCCTATTGTCTCCTCTACTTCATCCGAATAAGTCACGGGTGGTGTGTATGCCTCAAATGATGGTAGGACTTGTGGGGTATTTGGTGAGCTTAGATTTTCTACTTTATCATCCATCTTATCAAGATCACCTATATCCTCAACATGTGTTTCATTATAATCCAACCCTAACATTTTCCCAAGTATCTCACGTACTTCTTTAGGCATCTCAACTTCTATGTCCGAATCATATGGATCATCCTCAATATTCTGACTGCTATATACATATTGCCCAAAAGATTCATCATATGTTTCTTGTGATTCATCATCATCGATCATAGGACCTAGGTCTTTTTGATCAATGTGATCATGTTCGGCTAAATCCTTCATCACATCAAGGTCACCTATGTGTTCATCCTGTATTATGGTAGGGCCTAACCAGGACATGCAGCTTGGTGGCTCATACGAAACTATCCTAAGTGAAGGCTCATATGGTGCATAGGTTTCACTAAGTGAGGCATTTTGAGGGGTTGATGGAGCTCCAAAGGTGAATTCTTTAAAAGTCTTATGTACTTGGTCTCTTTTCTCAAGGTACTCAATAAAATCAATATAAGATCCTGTCCTCCTCATTTCGTTCCTCCATCTTGTAATATCCAAACTAGTGTAATTATATTTTTTCTGGTTAAACTCTAGTGTCGGACTTGGTGGATTCGCGTTCTCCATAATGGCAAACGGAATAGTCAATGAACTTAGTTTACTAACAAAGGCACAAAGAAAAAGATAGACTAAAGAGAACCTAAAAATAAAAATAAAATCTTACTAGAAAGGAATCTAGCAAGTAGACCTAATAAAAAGAAATCCTAACCTAGACAATAACTATTCCCCGGGCTGCGGCGCCAAAAACTTGATACGTGGGAATCGCACCAGGCTTTACCTCTCAAGGGATCTTGAGAAGCTTACAACCCCCACCAGGCAGTGTACCTGATCGTTATAGTATAGTATAGTGACAAGTACCGGGGGATTGATCGTTCAGCTAGGAATAGTGTCGCTAGGATTAGAAAACCTAAATACTAGTTCTAAAGGTGAGGGATGATTATTTTTGTATTTTTATCTTTTTTAGAAAGCAATTAAAAATCTCGGGTTTGAAGGATTTGGGCGGAATTAGTTGCTAATCAACTAACCCAATACTAAAGATGCAATCAAAATAAAATACTAAAAATGAAAATAAACTAATTTATACTAAGGTTGTGAGCACTAAGTGGAGAAAATGTGTTTACTTAGATTTCACTACTCCCTAGACATCTTTTACACGTTAATTACTTGTTATAGTTGCATGGATGACGGATTGTATTCCTTAATACCATTCATGGGGTATCGCACATAACTCCCCAATTCTATGAGCTCTTATCTCCTCCTACACCATGCCCAGCACAACTATAGGGATTGTAAACAGTGGCTCATGCATTAAATACAACCAATAAAGACCTTAGTGCAATAGGTTCATGTTTCCTAAGACGTTCAAGCATGTTACCATTTGGAGATCTGCCAGTTTTCTTAAGCCTAACATATAAAATTCACTCATCCACAACAAACTATAAACAAGTAATCAACATATAATTAACATCTAGGTTTCATTAGATCCAAGCAAACACAAGATAGATCTAGCCTAGCATGATGGAATTAAGACAAGAACAAGATATAGACAACCAACACATAGACATATTGATTGAATTAAAAGAACACTTATCTTAATTACACATGAAAGGTATCAAGGGGTTGGAACCCTTGGAAAACCTGTAAAATTCGCACCAAAATCGTACTTAGGGTTTCTCCAAAACTTCTCTTCCTTTTAATGTGAAAATTAGAAAACTATATATAGGAAAAGGGGTCTGACGGCGTCAAGACAAACATTGTGACGCCGTCACCTCGCCGCCAAAACTCTTCTCGGACTGCCTTGATCTACATTTGACGCCGTCAAGACTTAATCATTTCCAGGCCGTCATCACTTTAACTCTTGACGCCCTACCTTCGTGACGCCTTCAAATCTGTACTGGATCGTCATGGAATTTTGCTCTTGACGCCGTCAGGGAGTTACTCTTGATGCCGTCACCTACTGTTCCCAGCATGGAAAATTAAGACTTTGGCGTTTTCTTCACTTTTATGCTCCAAAAACGTCCGAATTGCTTCCTTTTCCAGATTTCACTCCCAAAGTACCTAAAATCACAAAAGGAACGATTTAGGGCAATATTTGATCAAATAAATTCGAATTCCGGCTTAAATGACCCCCTAAAAACGGATCATTTTTTGCCTCATCAGTACGCGAAGATGACATTCCAAAAACAGCGTTCAAGACTCGATATGGTCACTTCGAGTTCACGGTTATGCCATTTGGACTAACAAATGCGCCTGCGGTCTTCATGGATTTGATGAACCGAGTGTACAGGCCATACCTAGATAGATTCGTCATCGTATTCATCGACGACATTTTGATCTATTCCAAAACAAAAGAGGAACATGAAATGCATCTGAAGTTAATTCTAGAGTTACTAAAGAGGGAGAAATTATACGCCAAATTCTCGAAGTGTGAATTCTGGCTACAGGAAGTCCAATTCCTTGGACATGTGGTTAACAAAGATGGTAGTCATGTGGATCCTAGCAAGATCGAGGCCGTGAAGAATTGGGAAGCCCCTAAGTCCCCAACGGAAGTTCGCTCATTCTTAGGACTGGCAGGCTACTACCGACGATTCATCGCGAATTTCTCCAAGTTTGCCAAACCACTTACCTCATTGACTCAAAAGAACAAGAAATAAGTTTGGGGCGAAGAGCAAGAGAGTGCCTTTCAGACGTTGAAGGATAACTTGTGTAATGCACCAATTCTAGCCCTTCCCGATGGACCCGAAGATTTCATAGTATTCTGCGATGCGTCATGTCAAGGTCTTGGGTGCGTGTTAATGCAGAGAGGTAAGGTGATTGCCTATGCCTCTCGACAACTTAAAGTTCATGAGAAGAACTATACCACTCATGATCTGGAGTTGGGCGCTGTAGTTTTCGCTCTCAAGATGTGGCGACATTACTTGTACGAGACGAAAAGTATTATCTATACTGATCACAAGAGTCTCCAACATATCTTTAATAAAAAAGAATTGAATATGCGCCAGAGGAGATGGATTGAGCTTTTTAGCGATTATGATTGTGAGATTCGCTACCACCCAGGTAAGACGAACGTAGTAGCTGATGCTTTGAGTAGGAAGGAAAGACTCAGGCCTAGGAAAATAAAAGCCATGAGTATAACCATACAGTCGGGTATCAAGGATAAGATACTAGCAGCTCAGGGAGAGGCATCTATAAATATGGATGCACCCACAGAGAAGATGCGAGGTTTAGATAAACAATTGGGTAAAAAGAATGATGGTGGACTATACTCGTTTCTCCTTAAGAATCACCTTAAAGGAAAACCGAATCAGAAAACGTTACGATATGTTTTGTTGGTTTTTTACTTTTTTTGGTGTTTCAACACTTTAGGAAAAGTGTCAATGACATTTTTATGTGTTTTGATTTTGAAAATATTCACAAGTGATGGTATTTGTACAGTGAGTGAGGTGAGATAACACTAATATCGAAAGATGCTACAGAAACGCGCACACCTCCCTGGCAGCGGCGCCATAAATTGATTGAGGCTAAACCACCAACTTAAATTAACCAAAGAATGGTCAACTAAGTCAAATAGCTTAGATCAATACTCCGGGTAATATAATGTATCACCGGGTCGTTAAATCCCGTTGAGGTGTGAAATGTGACTTTAGCGTATTCGTAATCGGGTGTTATTCACAGAAAGGGTTCGTTGTGAGAATTATTTGGAGATATTTAACAAAAATAGCTTAGGAAAGCTATTTGAATGGTTACGGGAACTGAGATCGAGAAGAAATCACCTAAAACTTAAAACCGTACGTTTGCCGAAGACGTGGACAAACGTACAAAAACGTAAATACGGTGATCTGGAAAGGCTACTGGTATGAAAATTACTTTTTTACAAACCTAATAATAAGAGAAAATTTTTTGGAAATTTAAAATTAATTTTTACACTAATTTAATAATTACTATTAATTAAATACTATTTTTCTAATTACTTTTAATTAACTAAATTAACCTAAGTTATAAATAATTATTAAATTAACTTGGAAAAATGAAAATTAAACTTAGAAAAATCTAAAATACTATAAAACTAATTTTAGAAATCAAAATATATTTTTAAAACTATTTAATTAACTATTACTAATTATTAACTAATTAATAATTACTTTTTAATTATTTAAAATAACCTAAATTCTAACTAATTATTAAATTACACTAGAAAAGTGAAAATAAAATTTGGAAAACTTAAAAATAACTAAAAACTAATTTTAAAATTTAAAATATATTTTTCTGATTTACTAATTAATTATTATTAATTATTAACTATTTATTAATTACTAAAAACTATTTTAAATTAAGAAAAGTAGTAAATGATAAAAGAAAAATCTGAAAAAATTACAGAAATAGTTTTTACACACCAGAAGCCTAGGAAAATTGTAAAAATGGAATTTGCTAATAAATAAGCTGATGAATAAGCCAAATGGCTTAAATAGAAGCTATCACTTCTATTAAAGTGGGCTTATTTGAGATTTTCTTTTTCCAAACTGCTTATTACAACTTATTAGACAACTTTTGTGAAGTGAGATTGACTGAGGTCAAGAAAATAAGCACTTTAAGTGCTTAAAGCCTCAACAGTTGACTTATATTGACCAGAAGTGAAATAAGCTCAAATGAGCTAATGTGGGGTCCACTTTGGTGAAAACAGATGTAAACAAGTATATTGCACAAGTTAAAACAAGTATGACACAAATAAGCCAAGGAAATAAGCTAAAAAACCAAAATAAGCACTTGGCTTAATTGATTCTGAGTCAGTCCTGGGGACAGACTTTGGGGGCCAAATAAGGTGGGGTCCACTGGTCTTATGGTCAAATAAGAGGTCAACCCTTGATCCTGGGTAGGAGGGGGTTGAATGGTGCAAAGTAAGAGCTGTGGGACCCATTGGGTCAATCACAAAACACCACCAAAGGTGGGGATGTGAAACAAGTCTGCTGAGACAGGGCAACTAGCTTGCCCTGCAAACTACTTCCAAGGGCATTTTGGACCTTAGGAAAAATTCACAAAAATATAAAAAACTTGGGAATCAAAAATACTACTGGTAGAGATAACACACAATAATTTTCAGACCTAGAATCACAACACAAAATTCAAATCAATTCATGCCATTTTGGCAAAAATCTGCATATGGTACTTTTGACTTTTAGAGAAATTGTAAGATTTGACTTTTGTGAACTTGTGTAGCTGATTTAGTGACTTAAAATGATATGTTAAGCTGTATGAAAGGTAACTTAAATAAAAACATTCACTTATGAAAAGGTTTGATGAGGTTTGAGCTTGAAAAATCACCACAGTTAACTGTGGTGATTATTTTTGAGTGATTTTGACTTTTGCTAACTTTGGTACCAAGTGACTTGTTTCCCTGAGCTTGTATTCAACTAGATAACATGTAGAAACAAAGACTTGCACAAATGAACAAGTAGAACAAGGCAAACAATCTAAAACCAAACACCCCTTAAAAATCAGTTTAAGATGAAAACTTGATTCAAACAAGTGCCCAACACAATCTAATGCATACAACTACTATATTAAGCAATAATTGAGTAAGTTAAACAGTAACAAACAACTACACTATATCAGAGAGTAAAAATCAAAGGTAAGGCTTACATAAGCCTTCCAAGCTATCTGTTAAGGACCAAAGAACCCAATGTACCAATCCTAATGCCCTCCCATGAGGTACCTAACCCACAACCATCCTAAATACACTGTGCTCCAAGCTTCTTCAACCATTGCCTTTCATTTTTTATTTTATTTTTATTTTTCTTGATTTTTTTTTTGTAATTTTTGCAAAATGAGTTTAAGGTGTTGATGAAAGCCTGAAAGGCTTTCAAAAGGTTGTTGTCTGAGTTTGTGAGAGCTTAAGAGTAGCTTAAACACAATTTAGATGCCTTAATTAAAACTTGGAAATTTGAAATAAAACTTGAAAAGTGCAAATGAGAATCAAACTTCAAAACAGAATTTCATTGATAATAAAGTTACAATACATTAAAATTAAACTAAAAAAACATTTAAAACTAAAAGATTACACACTTTTCAGCTTCCAAGAACTAAACTATATATAACGAGGCCAAATAAACTCTAGGACCTCCCACATGGCACTTTTTTGAAATCTGGATGACCCACATGCTTCCTGCTGACCTCTTGACCAAATCCCATGCGTTGAATTAGCTTTTGAATGATCCTAGCCTTTGATTGGCTTTTTGGCGCCAAAACTTATACGGGCAAGGATGAGTGGTTCTGGTGGGGGGTTGGTGAGGAGAGTTATTGTGGTGGGTTAGTTAGGTGAAGGAATTTATTGTGGGTGGCTTTTGGTTGGAAAAAGGTGAGGAGGGGGGATGTGAGTCACCCTGGTTTTGCGCTCTGGTGTTGGGGGGAAGAAGGCGGTCAAAGGTCGTATTTGACCTTCGTTGACCCTTTGACCGGGGGTGGGATTCTTAATAAAAAGGGAATGGGCCTGGACATGGGCTGAGGTTTTTGGGTTTGGCATTTGGATTTGGATTATGGGTTTTGGTTTTGGTTTAAGATATAAATAAGGGTCCGGTTGTGTAGTTAATACCCATAGGGACCAATTTTGTAATTCTTCCAAAACTCAAGGGCTGAAGTTGCACACTTTCCAAAGCTATCCAAAGGATCAATGTTGCCAAGTACCATAACTCCAAGAACCATATTTGTATTTTTCCAATTTTCAAAATTTCAAAACTTCCCAGGGACTTATTTTGCCATATTTGGATTTTCTGGGACTAAATTGTAATTTTAGAAAACTTGCAACCCAAGTGTAATATTTTGTGATTATCTGACTTTTAAAACCTTGGGTTGACTTTTCCTTTCAAAATAAATACATAGGGACTAAAATTGACAAGTTTTGAAACTTGGGGGACTGAAACTGCCAATACTGCAAACTTTGTACGTTTTTTCTTTGTTTTTGCACATTTTGCTTTTAAAACACATAAAACACAATCCCTGGGATAATTTAAGTATTTTGATATCTTTTTGATTGTTTTTGTGCGTTTTGGCAGCTTAAATATATCAAAAACGATGAGTGTTTGAGCACTCATCAATCCCCCACACTGAACTATTGCTAGTCCCTAGCAATCTTTTTAGAAAACTTGATGGATTTTAAGCTCTTTACCAAAAGCCATCACTTCTGGAGTAGCCAGGTGTAAGAACTGTGGCACACCTGATAACCGTGTGATTTTGAGCAAACCACCAGCTTTCAACGGATTTGTTAAGTCTTTACCAAGAGCCGTTTGCTCCTGGACTAGCCAGCATCTTGATGGACAACGTCAACATCTTGGTGAGCTGATTACCAATTATGGATTTTCCACGGCCTTTACCACAAGCCATAATCTTGCGGGCTAGCCAACTCATTTGTTTTCGGGGAGTTGAGGAACCATACAATTTTGGGTAAATTGCCAGCCGTCAACGGATTTGATTTATCTTTACTAAGAGCCGTTTGCTCCTGGATTAGCCAATCCCTTTTGTCGCTTAGACAAGGCGGACTGATTACCACAAAAAAATTTGAAATAAAGTGAAAAATTTTTGAAAATTTTGGCCAAAAACGGGGGTACTTGAAAGATATTTTGATAAAATTCGTTAGAATTTCCCCCCCACACTTAGAAATGAATATTGTCCTCAATATTCAAAGTCCCGGCTATTATGCCGAAGCTATGAATGTAAAAAGCCAAGATTCGAATCTAACTGCGGAAATACCAAATTTCACTTTATTTCTATATATATACAACTTTTTTTTTTTTTTTTTTTTTTTTGAGACTTATATACATATATACATTTTTTCTCAAACAGCGGGGGGTTGGTCATTCCCCCACACTCGGTGGTAGAAAATAGAAAGAATCAGAGATACGGGTGAAAACCCGTATTGTTGCTAATTTTTGTTCATCGAGTCGCTAGCTTGACTCTATCCCCGAATTCAATTGTCCTTGGGGAAAGTTTGGAGATCCGGGACGACCATGGATGGTACGTCCTCTCCAAAGTAGTGCTTTAACCGATGTCCATTCACTTTGAAGTTAGGACCGTCATTTTGAGATAATTCGACGGTACCATAAGGATAAACTTTTGTGATAGTGAATGGACCAGTCCATCGGGTTTTGAGCTTTCCCGAGAAGATCTTGAGTCTAGAGTTGAAAAGAAGGACTCGATCACCAACGTTAAAAACGCGGTTTTTGATTTTTGAGTCATGGATCTTCTTTATCTTTTGTTTATAGATCAAAGAGTTCTCGTAAGCTTGATCACGAAGTTCGTTTAATTCATTTAGTTGAACTTTTCTGTGATCACCCGCCGTTCTGAGGTCGAAATTGGCATGCTTGAGGGCCCAATAGGCTTTATGCTCAAGCTCGATCGGAAGATGGCACGCTTTCCCGTACACAAGTTTATAAGGCGTACACCCAATGGGTGTTTTGTAAGCCGTACGGAAAGCCCAAAGTGCATCATCTAATTTGTCCGACCACGATGCACGATTCTCACCTACAGTTCTTTCCAAGATTCTTTTAATGCCCCGATTGGACACTTCGACTTGTCCACTCGTTTGAGGGTGGTACGCAGTAGAAAGACGGTGAGTCACACCGTACTTTTGCATGACTTTGTCAAATTTGTCATTACAGAAGTGCGTACCACGATCACTAATAATAGCACGTGGAGTTCCGAATCGGGCAAAAAGAGCTTTTAAAAATTTCACAACTACTCGGGCATCATTTGTGGGTAAAGCTTTCACTTCAACCCATTTTGACAAGTAGTCAACTGCCACGAGTATGTATTTGTTGCCGTGAGAGGATGGAAATGGCCCCATAAAGTCGATGCCCCAGATATCAAAGATTTCACAAACTTGAATTGCATTCTGAGGCATTTCATTCTTTTGTGAAATATTCCCGTGGCGTTGACAAGCGTCACAGGACTTGACCAAATCTTGGGCATCCTTGTAGATCGAGGGCCAATAAAAGCCGGAATCAAACACCTTTTTGGCGGTGTAGTTGGGATTGTGGTGGCCCCCCGTGGGACCAGCATGGTAAGCCTTTAAAATTTCAGCGGCTTCCTGACCATATACACATCGCCGGATGACTTGATCCGCGCATATCTTGAACAAGTAGGGGTCGTCCCAAAAGTAATGTTTTACATCTTTGAAAAATTTATTTTTTTGTTGGGACGACATCCCTTTCACAACGAAGTTACCCGCAAGATAGTTTGCAAAGTCGGCAAACCATGGGGTAATCGAGTCTCCACGAAATGAAACCACATTGAGGGTTTCGAGAGGAAATGTTTCATTTATTTCCTTTTTCTCGAAAGCATTTTGGTGAGGGTTTTCAAGACGGGAGAGATGATCAGCAGCTAGGTTCTCAGCTCCTTTTTTATTACGAATAATGATATCAAATTCCTGAAGGAGGAGAACCCATCGGAGGAGTCTCGACTTTGCATCTTGTTTTGCAAATAGATACTTCAAAGCCGAATGATCCGTATACACTATGCTTTTAGTCAGAATCAAGTATGGCCGGAATTTTTCAAAAGCATACACCACAGCTAATAATTCTTTTTCAGTGGTGGTGTAATGACTTTGAGCCTCGGTCATAGTCTTGCTGGCATAGTGTATAGGCTGAAAATGTTTTGTTTTGCGTTTCCCCAAGACTGCCCCCATAGCATAATCACTAGCATCACACATGAGCTCGAAGGGCAAGTCCCAATCGGGGGCAACAAGAATCGGTGCCTCGGTAAGCCTTTTCTTCAATGTTTCAAAGGCTTCGATGCACTCAGGGGAGAAGATAAAAGGAGCATCCTTCTCGAGGAGATGGGTCATAGGCCGGGCGATTTTAGAAAAATCTTGAATAAACCTACGATAGAAACCGGCGTGACCCAAAAAGCTCCTAACACCTTTCACAGTTGTGGGATGAGGCAATTTTGCAATGACGTCCACTTTGGCACGGTCAACCTCCATCCCGTTTTTTGAAATTTTATGGCCGAGGACAATGCCCTCTTTGACCATAAAGTGACTCTTCTCCCAATTTAGACATAACTTTGTGTCTTCACAACGTTTTAGCATGCTGTCTAAATGGGAGAGACATGATTTAAACGAATCCCCAATGACCGAAAAATCATCCATGAAGACCTCCATACTTTTCCCGATCATGTTGGAAAAAATGGCCATCATACATCTTTGAAACGTACCCGGAGCATTACATAAGCCAAATGGCATACGTTTATATGCGAAGGTTCCATAGGGGCACGTAAAAGTGGTCTTTTCTTGGTCTTGCGGGTCAATGGGAATCTGAAAGTAACCCGAGAAACCATCGAGGAAGCAATAGTACTCATTCCCCGCTAATCTCTCGAGCATCTGATCCATAAAGGGCAGAGGAAAATGATCCTTACGGGTGGCGTCATTCAATTTACGATAATCAATGCAGACGCGCCAACCCGTAACCAAACGAGTTGGAATTAACTCATTTTTCTCATTTGTGACAACAGTAATGCCACCCTTTTTTGGAACACAATGAACTGGGCTGACCCAAGGACTGTCCGAGATAGGGTAAATCAATCCGGCATCATGAAGTTTTAAAACCTCTTGTTTGATAATCTCGTGAATTTTTGGATTCACCCTTCTTTATGTTGGACCGCAGGTTTGAAGTCATCCTCCATTAGTATCTTGTGAGTACAAAACTCAGGGTCGATGCCCTTGATATCGGAGAGACGCCAAGCAATTGCTCGTTTATGAGACTTCAAAACCTGTTTAAGAGCAGCCTTTTCCTCAACACTTAAGTCTTTAGCAATAATGACGGGTAATTTATCATCACCCTCCAGAAATGCATATTCAAGATGAGGCGGCAAGTCCTTAAGTTCAACCGCGGGAAAGTCATCAGTTTTCTCAACATTTTTGACTTCCTCCTTATGAAGTGTTTGTGGTAGAACAGGAAGATGAGAGGGATCTTCGTTTAATAACTTTTCAAGCGTGAGAATATCCCCCTCGAGGTCAATCTCTTGGTTATCGATTCCATCGGGAGTCGAATCACTGTTGAGATAGGCCTCAATTTCTTCTAAGATGAAGTCACTTCCCTCAAACGGAGTGAGGGAAGGAGAAGAATTGGCAATAATGGGGTGAGAAGATGGAGTGAAGTTTTCACTCGGAGAATCATCGACAAAACCTAAAACCTCTTGAGCGTACTCCTCAGACGCAACATCGATGACATCAATTCGGTTAACCGTTTCGGCGTCATAATTAGAGGAGTACCTCGAAGTTTGATCGAGGTTGAAGGTTACAGCTTCATTACCAACACGAAGAGTTATTTCCTCTTCGTGCACATCAATTAACGCACGACCCGTCCGTAAGAATCCTCTCCCAAGAATGAGAGGAACTCGTGGGTCAGCATCGAACTTAACAACAACGAAGTCAGCGGGGAAATGGAACTTTCCTACTTTCACGAATACATCTTCGGCAATGCCGAGAGGATGAGAGATTGAACGATCGGCAAGCTCAAGAGTCATGCACGTAGGAGTGAGTTGAGGAAAAGAGAGTTTCTCCCATACTGAGTAAGGCATCAGGTTGATGCTAGCGCCAAGATCAGCTAAGGCGAAGCATTCAACCATCCCAGGGAAAACACATGGAATGAGAAATCTCCCAGGGTCTCCAAGCTTCTTAGGAAGCTTCTTTAAGATAACTGCGGAGCAGTTTTCGTTCAATGGAGTCTTTGCCATTTTGTACAATTTTTCCTTGTTGCTTAACAAGTTCTTGATCATCGATGCGAATTTGGGTATCAGGATGATAGCATCCGCAAGGCTAACGTCAAAATGCAAATCTTGAAAGATTTGATAAAACTTATCCATTTGGTGACTAGCCTTTTCACGGAGCTTTTGCTCATTAAGTCTTGACGGGTATGGTAGTGAAGGTTTGGATTTAGGGTTCTCTCCAGGAGTTGTTGATGGTTCAAATACAACTCCCGGTTTTGGTACAAGTCCAGATTTTGGCACTATTTCTGGAACAACCTGAGGGTGGACGTGTGCGGTACTTCGTGGGCTAGGAGATTGCACCTTGTCCGTGGTTGTCTCAGGCTCAATTTCTACTTCCTCGGAATAAAGAGGAGGAGGCATAGGAGGAACTGGCGGCTCTTCATAAGCTTTACCACTGCGTGTAGTAATAGCTTTGAGTTCACCCTTGGGGTTAACAACTGTATTAGCCGGGAGACCTCCTGATGTAGAGGGTGGAGTGAGATGATTCATAAGACTGGCAAGCATATTTTCAATCTTGCCTTGATTTTGATCAATTTTGTTGTTTGTTTGCATCAACTCACTCTTCAGCTCTTGACCCTGTTTGGCTATTGATGATTGGAAATCATTTTTCAAATTTGAGATTTGATTTTGCATTGCCCTCATTTTGGTCTCATTAACTTTGATGTAGTTATTGAGCTCGTTTGGGAGGGGATCTTGATCATTTGGAGCTGAATACCCTTGATTACCCCTTTGGGGTGGGTACTGATTGACGGGGGCAGGATTTTGGTTTTGCACATTAGGCCCCCTTGGTGGATTAGGATTAAACCTATTTGGATTTTGAGGAAAACCGGGTGGTCCACCCTGATTGCTAGCCCGGTAATTTGGTTCCACTTGAGGACGGTATTGGTTACCTCCTTGGTTGGAATTGCCGGCTATTGCATTTACTTCGAATGGATTGCCTTTGGTGGCAGTGCAAATATAATATGAATGTGGACCACCACACGTGACACAAACTTCTATCTTTTTGATTTCAGCTTGTGGAGAAGGAGAAGAATCTTTCTTGCTTTGGGCTAGAACAAATGCATGGACAGCTTCCGTGAGTTTGTCAAGTCTAGCATCGGTGCTAGACTGAGCCACGGGCGATGAAGAAGAAGGAACAACATCCCTTTGGGAAACAACCGATCTGCTTCGGGGAATGCGGACCTTAGATTTATTCTCAATGATCGCTAAAGCTTCCTTTGTGGTGCGATTCAAGAAGTTACCTCCAGCGGAGGCATTTAGAGAGTCTTGATCGGATTGACTTACACCATTGTAGAAAGTATCAAGTGTCATGAGATCAGAGAAACCGTGGTGAGGGCATTTTCGGAGCAATTCCTTGTAACGATCCCATGCCTCACTAAAGGATTCATCAAATTTCTGCGTGAATTTCATGATCTCGTTCTTGAGACTTGTGGTTTTGGAAGGAGGAAAGAATTCATTCACGAACTTTTTCACAAGATCTTCCCATGTCTCAATAGATAGTGGAGGTTGTTTTTCAAGCCAAATCCGGGCTTGTCCCTCCAGGGAGAATGAGAAGAGAAGAAGTTTGATTGCATCACAGGGGACATCTTTGCATTTGATGGTGTATGTGATTTTATTGAACCATCGAATGTGATCTTGAGGATCGTCCCTCTCATATCCGTAGAATTGACGTGATGTGGCCAGATTTATCAATCCTGTTTTAAGCTCAAAATTATCGGCCATGATTGTTGGAACAACGATAGCATCTCCGTAACCCTCGACGGGTGCTTGGAGAAGCTCGTTCATAGTGGGTTCAGCCGCCATGATGACAGCTGGAGGTGGAACAGTACGGATCTCAGATCCGACTGTTGGTGTAGAACGTCTACGAGGTCTTCGAGGTTTCCGAACCAGCTCACGTAATGGGCTAGTGGACCTTGAAGAACGAGTGCGCATGCACTAGGGATAAAAACTTTTTGGACAATATTTTTGTTATCGTCCCGTAATCCAGACTCGTTTCTCCTTAAGAATCACCTTAAAGGAAAACCGAATCAGAAAACGTTACGATATGTTTTGTTGGTTTTTTACTTTTTTTGGTGTTTCAACACTTTAGGAAAAGTGTCAATGACATTTTTATGTGTTTTGATTTTGAAAATATTCACAAGTGATGGTATTTGTACAGTGAGTGAGGTGAGATAACACTAATATCGAAAGATGCTACAGAAACGCGCACACCTCCCCGGCAGCGGCGCCATAAATTGATTGAGGCTAAACCACCAACTTAAATTAACCAAAGAATGGTCAACTAAGTCAAATAGCCTAGATCAATACTCCGGGTAATATAATGTATCACCGGGTCGTTAAATCCCGTTGAGGTGTGAAATGTGACTTTAGCGTATTCGTAATCGGGTGTTATTCACAGAAAGGGTTCGTTATGAGAATTATTTGGAGATATTTAACAAAAATAGCTTAGGAAAGCTATTTGAATGGTTACGGGAACTGAGATCGAGAAGAAATCACCTAAAACTTAAAACCGTACGTTTGCCGAAGACGTGGACAAACGTACAAAAACGTAAATACGGTGATCTGGAAAGGCTACTGGTATGAAAATTACTTTTTTACAAACCTAATGATAAGAGAAAATTTTTTGGAAATTTAAAATTAATTTTTACACTAATTTAATAATTACTATTAATTAAATACTATTTTTCTAATTACTTTTAATTAACTAAATTAACCTAAGTTATAAATAATTATTAAATTAACTTAGAAAAATGAAAATTAAACTTAGAAAAATCTAAAATACTATAAAACTAATTTTAGAAATGAAAATATATTTTTAAAACTATTTAATTAATTATTACTAATTATTAACTAATTAATAATTACTTTTTAATTATTTAAAATAACCTAAATTCTAACTAATTATTAAATTACACTAGAAAAGTGAAAATAAAATTTGGAAAACTTAAAAATAACTAAAAACTAATTTTAAAATTTAAATTATATTTTTCTGATTTACTAATTAATTATTATTAATTATTAACTATTTATTAATTACTAAAAACTATTTTAAATTAAGAAAAGTAGTAAATGATAAAAGAAAAATCTGAAAAAATTACAGAAATAGTTTTTACACACCAGAAGCCTAGGAAAATTGTAAAAATGGAATTTGCTTATAAATAAGCTGATGAATAAGCCAAATGACTTAAATAGAAGCTATCACTTCTATTAAAGTGGGCTTATTTGAGATTTTCTTTTTCCAAACTGCTTATTACAACTTATTAGACAACTTTTGTGAAGTGAGATTGACTGAGGTCAAGGAAATAAGCACTTTAAGTGCTTAAAGCCTCAACAGTTGACTTATATTGACCAGAAGTGAAATAAGCTCAAATGAGCTAATGTGGGGTCCACTTTGGTGAAAACAGATGTAAACAAGTATATTGCACAAGTTAAAACAAGTATGACACAAATAAGCCAAGGAAATAAGCTAAAAGACCAAAATAAGCACTTAGCTTAATTGATTCTGAGTCAGTCCTGGGGACAGACTTTGGGGGCCAAATAAGGTGGGGTCCACTGGTCTTATGGTCAAATAAGAGGTCAACCCTTGATCCTGGGTAGGAGGGGGGTTGAATGGTGCAAAGTAAGAGCTGTGGGACCCACTGGGTCAATCACAAAACACCACCAAAGGTGGGGATGTGAAACAAGTCTGCTGAGACAGGGCAACTAGCTTGCCCTGCAAACTACTTCCAAGGGCATTTTGGACCTTAGGAAAAATTCAAAAAAATATAAAAAACTTGGGAATCAAAAATACTACTGGTAGAGATAACACACAATAATTTTCAGACCTAGAATCACAACACAAAATTCAAATCAATTCATGCCATTTTGGCAAAAATCTGCATATGGTACTTTTGACTTTTAGAGAAATTGTAAGATTTGACTTTTGTGAACTTGTGTAGCTGATTTAGTGACTTAAAATGATATGTTAAGCTGTATGAAAGGTAACTTAAATAAAAACATTCACTTATGAAAAGGTTTGATGAGGTTTGAGCTTGAAAAATCACCACAGTTAACTGTGGTGATTATTTTTGAGTGATTTTGACTTTTGCTAACTTTGGTACCAAGTGACTTGTTTCCCTGAGCTTGTATTCAACTAGATAACATGTAGAAACAAAGACTTGCACAAATGAACAAGTAGAACAAGGCAAACAATCTAAAACCAAACACCCCTTAAAAATCAGTTTAAGATGAAAACTTGATTCAAACAAGTGCCCAACACAATCTAATGCATACAACTACTATATTAAGCAATAATTGAGTAAGTTAAACAGTAACAAACAACTACACTATATCAGAGAGTAAAAATCAAAGGTAAGGCTTACATAAGCCTTCCAAGCTATCTGTTAAGGACCAAAGAACCCAATGTACCAATCCTAATGCCCTCCCATGAGGTACCTAACCCGCAGCCATCCTAAATACACTGTGCTCCAAGCTTCTTCAACCATTGCCTTTCATTTTTTATTTTATTTTTATTTTTCTTGATTTTTTTTTTTGTAATTTTTGCAAAATGAGTTTAAGGTGTTGATGAAAGCCTGAAAGGCTTTCAAAAGGTTGTTGTCTGAGTTTGTGAGAGCTTAAGAGTAGCTTAAACACAATTTAGATGCCTTAATTAAAACTTGGAAATTTGAAATAAAACTTGAAAAGTGCAAATGAGAATAAAACTTCAAAACAGAATTTCATTGATAATAAAGTTACAATACATTAAAATTAAACTAAAAAAACATTTAAAACTAAAAGATTACACACTTTTCAGCTTCCAAGAACTAAACTATATATAACGAGGCCAAATAAACTCTAGGACCTCCCACATGGCACTTTTTTGAAATCTGGATGACCCACATGCTTCCTGCTGACCTCTTGACCAAATCTCATGTGTTGAATTAGCTTTTGAATGATCCTAGCCTTTGATTGGCTTTTTGGCACCAAAACTTATACGGGCAAGGATGAGTGGTTCTGGTGGGGGGTTGGTGAGGAGAGTTATTGTGGTGGGTTAGTTAGGTGAAGGAATTTATTGTGGGTGGCTTTTGGTTGGAAAAAGGTGAGGAGGGGGGATGTGAGTCACCCTGGTTTTGCGCTCTGGTGTTGGGGGGAAGAAGGCGGTCAAAGGTCGTATTTGACCTTCGTTGACCCTTTGACCGGGGGTGGGATTATTAATAAAAAGGGAATGGGCCTGGACATGGGCTGGGGTTTTTGGGTTTGGCATTTGGATTTGGATTATGGGTTTTGGTTTTGGTTTAAGATATAAATAAGGGTCCGGTTGTGTAGTTAATACCCATAGGGACCAATTTTGTAATTCTTCCAAAACTCAAGGGCTGAAGTTGCACACTTTCCAAAGCTATCCAAAGGATCAATGTTGCCAAGTACCATAACTCCAAGAACCATATTTGTATTTTTTCTAGTTTTCAAAATTTCAAAACTTCCCAGGGACTTATTTTGCCATATTTGGATTTTCTGGGACTAAATTGTAATTTTAGAAAACTTGCAACCCAAGTGTAATATTTTGTGATTATCTGACTTTTAAAACCTTGGGTTGACTTTTCCTTTCAAAATAAATGCATAGGGACTAAAATTGACAAGTTTTGAAACTTGGGGGACTGAAACTGCCAATACTGCAAACTTTGTACATTTTTTCTTTGTTTTTGCACATTTTGCTTTTAAAACACATAAAACACAATCCCTGGGATAATTTAAGTATTTTGATATCTTTTTGATTGTTTTTGTGCGTTTTGGCAATTTAAATATATAAAAAACGATGAGTGTTTGAGCACTCATCAGACTTCGTTACTAAGTTACATAGGACCAGTAGTGGACACGATTCGATTTGGGTTATCGTAGATAGACTGACTAAGTCTGCACATTTCTTACCAATCCGAGAAGATTATGCGATGGAAAAATTGGCTAGACTTTACATTAAGGAGATAGTGGCAAGGCATGGTGTGCCATATCAATCATATCTGATCGTGACAGCTGTTTCACGTCAAATTTTTGGCAAATGTTGCAAAAATCACTGGGGACAAACTTGGATATGAGTACGACTTATCACCCACAGACCGATGGTCAAACCGAGCGTACCATACAAACCTTGGAAGACATGCTCAGAGCGTGTGCCATAGACTTCGGGGGAAATTGGGATACTCACCTCCCATTGGTCGAGTTCTCCTACAACAATAGTTATCATGCTAGCATAAAGATGGCGCCATTCAAATCACTTTATGGGCGAAAGTGTCGCTCACCTATTTCTTGGGCAGAAGTCGGAGAAAGCCAAATGATAGGACCTGAAATAGTGCTAGAAACAACCGAGAAGATCATTCAAATCAAGGATAGGCTCAGGGTTGCACGTAGCCGTCAGAAGAGCTATGCCGAAAATAGAAGGAGACCCCTAGAATTTAGCGTTGGTGATCAGGTATTACTTAAGGTATCACCTTGGAAGGGTGTTGTACAAATTGGTAAGAAGGTCAAGTTAGCACCTAGATATGTAGGACCTTTCGAGATCACTGAGAGAATCGGTCCAGTAGCTTACCGACTAAGACTACTACCAGAGTTGAGTGACGTTCATGATACGTTTCACGTATCAAACCTTAAGAAGTGTCTTGCTGATCCAACCCTACACATACCTTTGGAAGAGATTCAGATAAATCCTAAGTTGCACTTTGTAGAGAAACCAGTTGAGATTCTAGAGCGTGAGATTAAGAAGTTGAAGTGTAGCAAGATACCAATAGTAAAAGTCCGCTGGGAATCAAAGCGTGGGCCAGAATTTACTTAGGAACGAGAGGATCAGATGAGACAGTATCCACACTTGTTTGACCATAGTACTAGCTGAATTTTGAGGACAAAATTCCAAATAACGGGAGTGAACTGTAGCAACCGCGAATTTACAGGTCCTTACTCAACCTTAAGTTCAAAATATTTTCTGTTTAATTATGTTTACCTGTTTACCTTGATGTCTATTGTGAGCTAGACCGCACGACACGGCACCACCAAAAGTCAAAATCTACGTTTTATAAAATGATTTTAACATTTTTACGAAAATATACGAATTTATAATCAAGTTTAACGGAAAAACATTTTTTTTTTAATTCATGGAAATAGCCTCGGGTGCTCGGGAAATAAATATAACACGTTTTAGTTATCTCGTAAGCGTATCGTTAAAAATATCACGGAAATGGCATGACTAGTCCCTAAGGGCGCACTAGAGTTTGATAATAGTCCAAAAAAATGAGCACATAAATACTCTTCTATACTACTTTTAGGGTTGGAAAAATACTTCTCCCTTCTCTCTCTCTTTTTAGCCGCCACCCTCACACCTCTTCCACACCAAATCCGGCCAAACTCCGGCCAACCATCACCACACCACCACACGCCATAACACACCGCCACCACTACTTTAACCACCATCCTCTCCTCTCCATTTCTGTGTAATTCACGCGCTCAAAAACATCAGTAATCATTTCCTTGACCACGATTTAGTCACGAAATATCACCATAACCCCATCTATTTTCGTTGTTCTTGATTTTCAGAGACAAAGGTAGGGAAAACCATCATCTTGGGGTTGTTTGTACCACGGGTTGACCCAAAACCTATGGGTCTTGCAGTTTTCTAAATATTAACGAAAATATAATAAGTAAAAACGAGCCTAATGATGTTTGGTATCAAGTTTGAGTCTTCTGTTGTGTTTGTTTTTGGTCGTACGTGGTGATGCCATGAGTCCTAGACTAACGGCCTAAGATTTGTTGTCCTTTTTGTTGTTGTTCCTCGGATTTAGGCACGGGTTTAGAGTTAGGATTGGTTTATGAGTGATTGAAGATGTTTGTGTATTGTATGAGAAGTGGGATCCAGATTGGATGAAGGATTTGGTCGTGATTGGTGTTGCTGAGAGGTGGTGATGGACTAGGGAAGGAATTATTGTTGTCGATAGTTGTTGTTCTGGTCATTTGAATTGTTGTAGTTCTTGTTGTGGTTATTGTTGCCGTTGTTAGTTGTTGTTGTTATCAGTTGTTGTTGTTGTTGTTGTATGGGTTGGCCGAGACCTTGGTGGTCCGTTTGGTTGTATTGGCCGAGAGCTAGGGAGCCGAGACTCGGCAAGTCGTCGGTTGTGAGTTGTGATTATATTGGTGATGAGATAATTAGATTGACGGAGTTTAGGTTAGTCGGCTTGCCGTAGACGGCCGTCGTTTGTTGTAGTTTGTGTTGCGGAATTTGGATAATTAGACGATAATATTTCTATTGTAATGATGTAGGCCGTGTTGGGCGTCACCGAGACTTTCTAGTCTTGTGTGACACCCGACGAGCCAAAATGGACTCGAAACGAAGAGTAACTCGTAAAAAGGATAATATTGATTAAAATTAAATGACACTCATTTTTTTTATGTACATATGAAAGTAACTTTTAAATATTAACTAACGACTAACAATCGTTACTTAATATTTTTAAGTTAATGATAACTATTAAATGACGATAAGAACATTATATAACGTCTTAGATTAATAAGAAATATTAGTTAACGTCGATGACGTTGTCAATATTTCTAAGTTAATTCGGAAACGTTAAATAATGATAAAAACGTTATTTAATATTTATTAATAATAATAAGCGAAACACCAAATAAATATGAACAAAAACGGGTTACTAATCGTTTCGAGGGCATGTTTATTGATATGCTAGTCTTAGAGATCATAGGAACATAGGAACTAGTTACTCTTACAAGTCGTTTGAGTCTTGGTCTTTGTCTTGGCGTGCGTTCACTCGAGTCTGAGTCGTGTCTTCACCGTGCACAAATGATACCAAACATTAATAAATGTTTATAACGATAGATATTGAGGCTAAAATGAGTATTATTTTTTTTTTTTGAAATAGTTAACTCTTAAAAGTTTATATGTTTCGAATTAGATACTAAGACAAGTTTATTTTAATAGGTTGTGCCGAGTCCGTTGCGCCGTGACGTTCTATTTACCGTTTTGCTAAACTACTCTTATATCGTTGTGTTGTGCGTTGCTTGACTAAGGTGAGTTCTCGTAGCCCCACTTTTTATATGCTTTTCCTTGGGGAAAATGGTACTCAATATTTTTAAATTGTCTTTCATGCTGTGACTAAATGTTTTCATGCTATGTTTTGGACAATTATGTGCGTTTGATTGCGATTATGTGCTATGTGGTATAACTTGATTTCATATGTGCAAGCATGCGCAACTGTTTAACTCCGTTTGGAGCCGAAGTGTTTGATAGTACTATCGGGGTAGCTCCCCTATGCATCCTGACTGTATGTCGGAAGACCTTTGTGGTGTGTTGTTTCTATTGGTAGGTTCAGTTGTCGCAATAGTGACTATTTCATTTCAATATGTGCCTATAATTGTGAATCACACTCACATTGTCCTACACTATTGTTCACAGCTTCGTGGTTTAACTTTCAAACCTACGAGCTCACCAACTTTATGTTGACGTTTTCGAGTATCCATTTTCAGGTGTTAAGAATGACGTTGCTCTAGAAGGTTGAGTATTAGCCTGGCCTAGCAAGACTTAAGATAAGACCCTCCCGAGTTGTATCTCGAGGAGTTGCATTTTGATATTTCCCTAAGTGATGTTATTTGACTTTGAGACTTATGTTTTGTATTTGGATCTTTGTACTTATCCCGGTTGTGGGAGTTTGCGACTATTATCTGTATGACGTTATGCATTTAGTACTTCTCTATTGTGAAACCTTGTGTTCTTGACTAATAAGTCATACCCCGTAAATGCCTTTCCGCTGCGCCATTTTTGGGGTGTGACATTACCCTTACTTTTTTCAAATTTTGAAGGGTAAAATAATCATTCTACATGGCTGAATAATTATAAAATACACCCAATAATCAAAATTTGAAAGTTCAGTACACACAATAAGAAAAAAGATAAGTTCAATACATAAAATAATAAAAAGTGGAAAGTACGATACATTTTCAAGTAATTAACCCTTAAATTAAGACAGATGTTTGAATTGTTTTTAAAATCCTAAATCGCAAAACCAGATGCACGCTCACAGTCGGCATCTTCCGCAAACTTCCCAGCACTCTTTATTAGATGCTTCCACAGCTTCTGTCCAACATTCCTCTTCACTTCTCATATACATTGTATATTTCAACAAGATCATGTTACTTTCGTAACAAAGTGAGAGACAACAATATTAGTTATGTACTAACCTGAGGTCCTAGCAGTATTCTCCTTATCCTTTTTGTCATGACAAGTCCTTGACTAGTGCCTTTCTTTCCCTCACTTAAAGCAAGGAAAACCCTTCCGGGATTTACCACCCTTGAATACTGCCTGGGAAGATTTGTCTTTCTTCTTCCTACCGCTTCATCTCCCTTTCCACTTGCCCTTTTACTTAGGTTTGTACCCATTCACCACCAACACATCTTTCGACTTCTGCTCAAGACCCCTTTCGGCTGTCTTGAGCACGTTATGCAGTTCGGATATGGTCGCGCCATCAACATTATTCATGTTGTAGTCGAGTATGAACTTCTTATACTCCTTTCTTAATGAGTTCAAGATGAAATCAATAACAAGCTCGAGTGCAATTGCTTGACCTAGCCTTTCAATGCGATTGATATGCCCAATCATTTTGATTACATGGGCACTCACCGGTGATCCCTCTATAATTACTCAGATTAACAATTGCATCGAACTTTTTGGTTTGAGCCTGCGCCTGGAAAGTAGTGCGCAGCTGGTTAGGCAGATCAAATGCTCCAACGTCCATGTAGTTGATAAATAGACCTAGTTTGGCTCCTATTATTCAGTAACATATTATATGATTAATAAATAGTCCTAAGCATGCGCTTAAGGTCTCTTTATTAATCATCTAATATAACAATCCCTGTATATGTTTGTTGCAACTTTTGTTAATGAATTAACTTCTTCATGTACTTATCAAAGTCCTTATAAGGTAAATTTCGAAATAAAAATTGTACGCTATTTCTTGTGAACAAAAAAGTTATGCAATTCTTTTCTATCACACAAATAGAAAGCAAACAAAATTCAACAACTCTTAATCTTTGCGAACAGTTTTTATATTTTGTGCAACGTATTTTCTTTTTTCTTTTCCTTTTAAGTGTTAATTATCAAACACACATGTCATCTTTTCTTTTTTAATTATGTTTTATTTTACATCCTATTATGAATATGGTTCGTTTCTTAATTAATAAGATTATGAGCGTTGCTAGTTGCTACTATACATTTTTCTAATGCCGGATTTATTAAAGTTAAAAGCACCAAGTAACAAATTACAAAATAAAAAGTCTCATACAAGAAGTACAAAAGGATCACGAGCGTTGCTACTAAAAATGTATCGAGTTAATTAAGTAACCATTCATCTTAAGTTTTGTGATCTCCATTTCATATAAATTAGTAGACTGTAGAGATTGCAAGTAAAGTGAAAATGATAAACTGTATCAGTCAATTAAACCTTATTTGAAAGCAATGTTAAAACTAGAAACAACGTGAAACAATTATGGTTTCGTGATTTTAGCTTTTTTACTTCCTGAAGCAACTATAAATAGGTTATAAAGTATAGCACTGTAAAAGTCTATTGGCTATACTGTTAAACTTTAAGTATCATTTAATTTGTACGCACTTACAAAGTAGCACAAGTCTACAAGATATGTATTACTTGAGTTGAGATGTCTTTGTCTTGATTCCCTATCATGTTAAAAGAAACAAAACATGCATATTTGGTAAATTAAAAGCTGTGAGCTTCAATTGGGCACGATGATTTAGAGGCATGTGTCTACAATATCATTTTCATGGATTTACACATAAATCAAAATAAAAATAATTTGTTGGATGAAAATTTTAGGCTATAAAAATATATACACAATGTAATCTTCAGTAACATTTGAATTCTGTCCTTTTTAGTTGAGACATAGTTAATAAATATAGTTGTACAATATAAAACTTTAAATGATACAACTATTAAGAACTTTTTTATTTTATTTTAGAGTATGTTCTTTTTAGCAAAAATACATCGCAGTAAACAATTAAAAAGTGATTTCGAATATGTTGCTATTTATGCGAGTATATATATGACTATATGAGCTGTAAATAAATATACGTGCATGCTATCTTACGTACCAATATTTGTTATTAAAATGGTAATTTGGTAGCAACCATCAATTGTTTCTAATTTTTATTTTAGCTAGCCATCAGCTGTAGTCGTCGTGTTTGCCACTCTTCTGATTCACTACCATATATTTCATTCTTATATAAATGGTTGGTGCACTTTATTCTATCTATTTTTCTAGAAGCAATTGAAAAAATCTAACAAATATATAATATTTATCGACTGACACAATCATACTTATTAATCTTAATCAATATGTTAATAAATATGGAATGTAATCATTTAGAACTCTTGTACTCGTTTATGAATCGTGTGAAAGTTAGATTAAAAACAATTATATGAAAACTGACATGTACCATAATTATTAGAAATATAGCTTTGTCATCAAAGGTAATTAAGATGTCAATTGCATTTTAAGGAAACTAATGATGTTATTTAAAATGGTTAAACAAGTCGAAAAGTGAGGTGTTATGTTTAGGTTATCCGGAGAGGGTCATGTATTCAACGCGTATATACGTTTAACCGAAGCATCAATGTATGCACAATTTGCATAAATCACTCTCAAAATGAGTATTGTGATGATCAAACGAGAGATCTCTTGCAAGTTCATCATGAAGATACACAACTAGCCAAGTAGTTAAATTTTATAATATCAACATGAAGTTGGCAATGAGCTTTCTGTTAACTAGTTAAATATTATTTAAACACGAACCTATGACGGAGCTTGTTTCGTGTTCTTTTTTATTTTTTATTTTTTTTTTATTTTGAGCGTTTAACACACATTATTTACAACGGTTTTGCTTTTTATGTTCTTTTCTTATTTCAATCTTCTTAAGGAAGTATAATTTAATTTATTAAAACCGAAGTAAATAATGTAATTCCTTTGTACGGAGTATTAATCAGTGAGCTTTGATTCATGTCTTAAGATTTCCTTTAAATTTCGTGTGCAAATCCAAATATGTATCTATCTTTCTGTTGATATATAATCCAAAATGTTTGTGTAGTTACACTAAACAATGTTTACAACGTTAAAAGATAAAATATTAATTATAATAAAGTAACAAAACAATCACAAAGAAAGAAATTTGTTGCTTTAAGATCTTTATTAGTTGCAGATAACAAAAAATATTATAACAATCGTCGATAGAAAGTTAAATTTCTTTGAAATCAATCCTTTGAAGCCATCTAATTAGATGTCTGTTAGGTACATATACGACTAGTACTAACCATGTAAAATGTTGTGCATTTGTAGTACACTCTTAGTTTGTACTTCAAGAGCTTAACAAAAGCTATATCAATGTCCCCAAAATAATTCTCAACCAAGTTTCTATCAACTCTAATTATTATAAGTTCTAGATTGTATTTGACTAATGATCGGAGTTGTTTCAAGATTTGAATGGCATATATTAGTAGTCACAAGTCAGTGACGAAATCGTTCAAGAATAGAAAACAAAATGAAAATTGCAACTACTTACTAGTTTTTGATGAAATGCCGTTCATACAAGATTTAAAAATTGTGATGAGAATGATTTCATACCAGAGTTAATGACGAATCGATAGACACAATATATACAACTCTATTAGTACTATCTGAAATAGTTCATATCGACCTTTTGAATGTTACGTAATGAATAAAATGAAATTGCTGTCGCGGATTAAATATCCAACATATATATACGTATTTAATCCAACATTTTCTTGGTCGGCATAAGATCGTATCATATTATGATATCGAATCAATTTGTCCAAATGATTCAACTGCTTTTTTGTTTTTCGGCAAAGCCTAAAGACATGATATGCATACCATATTTAGATATAACGTAATGAATTGCAGACAAAATGTTTATAAGTAGTTGATAGAGAATGATAAATGTTTATAAGTAGTTGATAGAGAATGACCTTTTTGGCTTCTTAGGGATCAGTATTTGTAATCATTGAATATTTGTACTCAAAAGAAGAGAGACTTTTTTTATATACGGTAATGAACTTGATCGTATGAAGCATCTATGAGTTTGAATACTTTGGAATGACATTTAAGTTTCAACAAACATAAGAAAAGTAGACAAAGATGTGGAAGATAAAGGTACTTGTTTAATTATAAGTCCAATCTTCACCTAATAATTTACGTATATGTTTTGTCACTTTGTTACAAAAATTTATCACCACGAATTTTGCTTCACATCTACTTCCATCGAGACAAACGGTGGTTATCTTTGATGCTAGCTCTCATGTCATTATTTAGACTTTAAGCGACGATTTTAGTGGTTGATCGAATTTTAGTTTGTTAATATGTATGTCTCTAA
Organism: Artemisia argyi; assembly: GCA_030686995.1. Lineage (NCBI taxonomy): Eukaryota > Viridiplantae > Streptophyta > Magnoliopsida > Asterales > Asteraceae > Artemisia > Artemisia argyi. Next base: position 171,131,881 of record CM060676.1, on the reverse strand, counting down.
CAGAAACACATCACAAATTTTAATTCTCAAAATGATATTCTTCAAACTATAATTACTATGATGGATTTTAATTCATTATGTGCACCAAATGATTATCGTATTGATATAAACATCAGTGAAACTAGTTTTATTAAGTTACCATCTTAACATTAAACCAAAACCTTTTAGCTAGATGATGCTTTTGATACACTCTTAACACAATGAACCATAGCCTAAATAGTTATGATTTATTTGCACATGCGTTCAAGTAACTCAAAATTGGTATGAATTTTGATAATCGCATAAAGAGATTCTTAACAATAATAATGGAGAAAAACGACATAACCCTAACCTAAGGCTAGAGTGGTGTTAACGATCCGAGCCGAGTCGAGTTTTGGCCTAAACGAGCTAGGCTCGTTTATTAACTACTCGGCTCGAGCTCGGCTCGAGCTCAAATAAACTTTTATAAATTGGCTCCAGCTCGAGCTCGAATATTTTTTTGTTGTTCGAGCTCGAGCTCGAAGCTCGTTTAAAATTTTTCACTTAAGATGCTCATATAAAAGATCGAACTTGATAGGCTCGTTTATTAACTCAAGCTCGAGCTCGAAAACTCGTTTACAATTATAAAAGTTGTTCTAATGCTTAAACTAACTTATAATAAATACTAGTTTGCATTTGAAGCAAAAGAGTGTATAACAATTATACTTATTTTTTTATAATTTCAAGTATATGTGGTTTTTTATAAAAAGGAAGTGGGTTGTTGATTTATAGTGTCCATCTTTCTTCATTTTTTTTATTATTTTCAATGTGGATACTTTTCATCTTTTTTCTTTGATTAGACAATATACAACTGCTATACAAAATTTTCAAAACATCAATTTTGTATTGTTATATTTAATTAAAAATATGATTTTTTTTTTGTCTTTAAAAAAAAATGATATTTTTTTCATTAACTTATACAAACAAATTTACTAATTAAACTAAATAACAAAGTTAATACACTAGATCTAATAATATAAAAGAAAAACAATTTTGATTATTAATTAAGGTTCATAGATAACACATAATTGATATACTTGTATCATCTATGATTCCCTAATATATATTTTACCTCTTTCTATATACATGATTTTCGAAAGAGCATAGCGAAGTATATAATTTTGTAAGCTCGATTCATGAAATTGGTCAAGGAAATTTTGTTATTCGAGTTAGAGTCAAGATCATAAATTATTTAGTGAGCTCAAGTAATTATGAATGGACGCGACTTTTGTTCATATTCGTTCATTTAACTAAACGAACATAAAATATTATTCATGTTTGTTCATTTAATAAATAAACGAACATAAACGAACTTTTTACCGAACAGTTCATGAAATGTATATTGAACGTTCAGTTCGTTTACAGTCCTATGTGTATGTGTATGTGTATTTATGTATCTTCATGTGTCTCTTGTAAATGTATGTGTGAATCATATGTAAGAATGTATGCTAGTGTTTTTATGTATAAATGCTTATATGAGAGGCATTATGGCTATGTTTGGCAAAAGTAGCAGTGGGCAGTAGCAGTGAGCTGTGAGCAATAGCTGTGAGTTGTAGCTACAGCTCACTGCTCACCGCTCACATCTTCATAAAGAAGCATTGGAAAAATGAGATTTCCTAAAAAATAGCAAAGCTCACTGCTCTGTTGCCAAACGAACACTAAAAATAAATGATACGTGGGGATTGCACCCTCGCAACAGGTTTTACCTCTCAAGGGATCTCAAGAAGCTTACAACCCCCACCTGGCAGTGTACCTGATCGTTGTAATATAGTATAGTGACAAGTACCGGGGGATTGATCGTTCAACTCGGGAATAGTGTCGCTAGGATTAGAAAGCCTACTAAACTAGGTCTAGAGGTGAGGGATGATTCTTTTTGTATTTTTTATATTTTATGAAAGCAAGTAAAAATCTCAGGTTTTGAAGGAGTGGGCGGAATTAGTTGCTAGCCAACTAACCCAATTTACTACTAATGCAATAAAAGTAAAATAACAGAAATGAAAATTAAACTAATATACTAATGTGGTGGAAACAATAATGAGGAAAGTTGTATTTACTTAGATTTCATTACTCCCTAGATATCTTTTACAGGTTGATTAGCTTGTTACAATTGCATGGATGACAGGTCATATTCCTTAATACTAGTCATAGGGCCGTGTACAATATTCCCTAACTCTATAAGATCTTACTTCACTTCTATGTCGAGCCGTTAGAAGCTCCTAACATGGGATCATTAGAATTCTCTTACGCATTAAATACACTAGCACCTCACAAATAGTGTTTAGATACTCACATCTCTCGGGTGTAATAAAGTATATATCACAATATGGAAATGGAAAACATCTCACTACCTGTCATAGCAAATAGATTACCATAGGCTTGGGAAAGGATCAAACCTCCACCACTTGGCGTAAGCACCTAGGATAAACTATCAAAGAGGTCTTTTAAAGGGTTACAACGTTAGGTGTAGGGATATGGAAAACACGGTTTTGTTGGATAAAGGCAATATTTACTGGTGGCGAGTTAATCGTCTTTGTTAATTACATGTACAATATGGCTTTGCTAAGCCAAGACTTGACTCGACTTAAGCTAATAAATCAAAAATAACAAAAACATAAAACAAACATAGAATAAAACGGGATGGTAGTCCGTATGTTTTTTCTCTTTTCTTTTTCTATTTTTTTTCTTAATTTTTCGATTTTTTTTTTTTTTTTTTTTTTTTTTTTTTTTTTGCATACACTCTTACCGTACCATCTAAAATAATACATCATAGGGAATGTACATTCCCCTTACACTTGAATTTTTACATACTTTACAATAAACTAATCTAATGACTCGGATGAAGATAATCAAAACACTTTGAGTACTTTTTAAGATTAACGCACATATGGGGATAATATATGATGTTCTTCCCCATTACTCCACAACACAAGTACTTTACCCATGAGTTCCAATCATCCCAAAACAATATGTACAAGATATGACTCGACTTAGCAATCATGTAATCAATTAGATAATTAACTAAGGGTTTAAACAAATAACAATAATACACTAAAGATGAATGCATACACGGAAGGCTAAGGCGATTTGGTTGCACATTTGGGTGGGTTGTAACAAATTCTTCCTTTAATTAAAATGCTTAAAGTTAGAAACGAAAAGATAGGCTCGGAGGGGTGTACTAGGAGTTTCGTGTACTAAAAATGAGTACAACGCTAAGGTGTGGGAAAATTAATTGACTTTACTAGTCGAATAATATGACTTAAATGGTCAAGTAATTATGATACGGGTTTAACACAAGGATAATCCAAATGCCTCTTATCATGTATTAAATCCTACTACACGAATGTAGTCTCACTAGCGGTCTCGGGATGCATCACTAACGCAAGTTCTAGAATCTAAATGCTACTGGTACACTCATAAGCACTAATAATGAATGTTTTTCCTATCAAATCTAAAGGCGAACCTCACATATTTGGGTGGAAAATTTTTCTAAATGGTACGGTTTTGTGCTAGTCATACAACTCCTATCTATGAGACGCTTGTTAATGCTAAAGTTTCACTCCTAAATGTTATAAAAAAATTTTAAATTTGGCGCTAAAATTACACTAACAAGTATTTCTCTTAGTTTTATTACACACCTATCATCGAACAAACAAACTCAAGTGCAATTGTATCCTATAAGGTATCATTATTTACCCTCCCCGTACACTTAGGATGAAAATTATCCCCAATGTTCAATTAAAGAATGTAAAAGTAAAATAGGTAAAAGAATGAAAACAAATACTCCCCGAATTCGTTCGGTGTGGATAGTGTGTCAACAAGGTTAGATCTTCCTCCAAGAAAATAAACGTTCAAAGTTTCCCTTCCAGAAATATAAATCATCTTCTTGTCATATATAACCTGTTAAACCTGAGAAAACAAACAAGGCAACCTCGCGTAAAATCGGAGGCAATCTATATATACTAACAAATCCTATAAAGCAATTTAAGATATAATGCTTGTGGAATGAATGTTTGCAGATTTCCTGGAGTTTATAAAACTAAAGAATTAACAAAAACTTTTAAGACTCTGTTAGAAAAACAAAACTCGCAAAATTTTACACGTGACGCCATTAGGAGTTAAACCCTGACGCCGTCAGAAGTGACCTGCAGAAATCTTTATGTTAAGTTTCCTGAAAATTTCTAGAAAAACTTATGTCCTACTTCCTGGAAAATCCTGCAAAACATCATTATGACTCGATACAAGCATTTGACTCTAACAATTACTAATATACATGTTCATTTAATATTGTGGCAAATCATGATCAATTTCGTTCTTAGAAACAAATTTGGGGTTTCCCTTTACACTTAGTTTTTGCAAAATACCTTTATATGAAGTTAAGACAAAGTTAAACAACAAAATAAAGCATTTTCACAATTTTAGTTTGAAACATGATCTACCAACAATAAAAATAAAGCATGCATACAGAAGCAAATAACAATCAAACAATTAAAAATCAAACACACAAAACATGGGTTGCCTCCCAAGAAGCGCTTTTCTTTATTTACGAGTCTTGTAGCTAGACTCAAGGTCATGGGATATCCTATATGTGTGAGCTCCTCGTTGAGGACATCTTTGGGATCAAACTTGGGTTTCAACTTCCTATCGGTTTTCTTGGTATGGTACGACCTCTCAAACTTTTCTCCATCCGGTTCATATAAAATCATCTTCATATGCCATGATCCGTCACCTTCCTTAGATGGCTTGTCCCAATTCCATTTACACTTATCCCCTTCCTTTTTCCATTTGTTCATCTCTAGGTTGATAGGCATCACGCTTAAGAACTCAATCATTTTTCTAAAGACTAGGGGATCCTCAAAAGGGTCTAGTTCCTCATCTCTAGCTATGAGTTGTTCCACCGAATGTGTTTTATCGATGAAATCTTTTTCTAGATAGAATGGGCGTTGAGGTCCTATAAAATTTCTTTCTATCCAAGGCCCATATCTAGATGGTCTACTATTCATCTCTACCCAATGTGGTGTCGGTTCGTCCTCACAATCGTAGCTATGCTTCTTAACATCATAAACCGACCAAGTCTCACCCTCTCCTACCGCTATCTTAGACTTTACAATTTATCATGGCACTAGCGGTTGCTAAAAATCATTTTCCTACTAACAATGGGCATGTAGTATCACTAACCATATCTAGGACATGAAAATCCGCTAAAATAGTTAATTTTCCTACGTGAACAACTATATCCTTGATCATTCCGACCGGGTGGGCAATACTTCCATCCGTTAGACCAATTAGTACTTCCGTCTCCTCTAACTTTCCTAGCTTAAGAGTGGTGAAAAGGGATAAGGGAATCAAGTTGAGGCTTGATCCTAAGTCGGCTAGTGTGTCGAAAGCTTTGGATTTTCCTATCTTACAAGGCAAAACAAATATACCAGGATCATCAAGCTTCTTAGGCAACTTGTTTTAAACGAAGGCGGTCCCATTTTTACCCAATTTAAATTTCTCATATTTTTCTAGGAGGGCACTATAGGAGGGAGCACGGGCTAAGACATCAATGACGGGGCGTTCAAGGTGGAGCTCCTTGAATTCGTCGTCAAGGTCTTGTGTAGGAGGTGTTTCAACTATGTGATTGACCGGTTTGATATCGGATGTTTTATTCAATTGGTCCTTTTGAAGAATTTGGGTTTGCTTGAAACACGTGCTCATGGCTTTGACCGAGTAGTATTGTGGTAAGAAGTAGGTGACGAAATTGATGATATGGCATTAACTTTTAGCTTCGGGTTCTTGACCGTGTCGCTTGGGAGTGCTCCCATTTCTCGGTCTTTGAGAACTTTCAACAATGTGTCGATTTTGGTGGTCATCTCGCTTTGCTTTTGTTTGAAATCGGCTTCAAACTTAGATATGCGAGCTTCTTGAGATGCCATAAACTTGGACATCAATCCTTCAAAATTATTGGTACTACCATAGTTATTGAAAGGATTGTTGTTGAAAGTACGGTTAGAGGGTGGACCGTTTGGTTGGTTACGATTAGGTGGATTGGAAGAATTGTTTTGGGGCATGTTTAAGTTTTGTTTCCACCTAAGGTTCGGGTGATTTTTCCAAGAATGGTTGTAGGAATCACTGTAAGTGTTTGGCTCGGGTTTAAAAGTGTACCACTTGTCTCCTGCTTTGTCGGTACGCGAGGATACGTAATCCGCAAAAGCTTGTCCGGGGAGTTCCACGCAATCACGAGTGTTATGGGGACCACTACATAATTCACATGAAGAAGTGATTTTGTTCACTTGGCTTGAAGGCTTAGGAGCTTTGTAGGATTTCATGAGAAACTTGACTTGGTCCTCAAGTTCCATGATCCTATGGTTGGGAGTGCTAGAATTGTTCGAAGGCAAAGATATTGCCTTGACCGTTTTGTTCAAATCACGGGGGTCGTTCCAACTTTCGTTGTCATAGAGAGCAAGATCTTCTATGAGTTCCCATGATTCTTCCGCACTTAGATCACGTAGCTTGCCACCGGCCGATTGGTCAATGGTTCACTTTGTGGAGAGATCGATATGGTCATAGAAGATTTGTACTTTGAGCCAAAGATTTATGCCATGATGAGGGACTTTCTTGAGTAAGTCCTTGAAACGAGTAGTTCTCCCCGGTGGGAAAAATTGAGCAAGGAAACGAGTGGTGAGATCATCCCATGAGGTGATGACGTTCAAGCCATTGACTAGCTTGATCACATAGAGAGAATAGGAATAGACGTAATCGGGTCGACTCTCTAGTTACAACATCAAGGTCTATGGAATCTACGATTTTAAGAAAATCCTTGAGATGTTGGTTAGGATCTTCGGAACGAAGTCCATGGAATGTACATCCGCTTTGCACCAACCGGATGGTGTCGGATCGCAAGGGGGACACATTGGCTCCATGAGTGAGCTCAATAGTGTTTCGATAGCCTTGGTGGCTAAGACGGGAATACTCTCCTAATGTTCGGGGCTTAGGAGGTTGGTTTGCTAGTGGTGGGTTTTGTGGGTGGTTTTGTTGTGGTGGGTTAATGGGTTCAAAGATATTACCACCTTCCATGATGTCGGATGGCAAAGATTACGAACAAAGGAACGAAGAAATAAGATAGACTAAAGAAAACCTAAAAATAAAAATAAAATCTTACTAGAAAGGAATCTAGCAAGTACACCTAATAAAAAGAAATCCTAACCTAAACAATAACTATTCCCCGGGCTACGGCGCCAAAAACTTGATACGTGGGGATTGCACCCTCGCAACAGGTTTTACCTCTTAAGGGATCTCGAGAAGCTTACAACCCCCACCAGGCAGTGTACTTGATCGTTGTAGTATAGTATAGTGACAAGTACCGGGGGATTGATCGTTCAACTCGGAAATAGTGTCGCTAGGATTAGAAAGCCTACTAAACTAGGTCTAGAGGTGTGGGATGATTCTTTTTTTATTTTTTATATTTTATGAAAGCAAGTAAAAATCTCGGGTTTTTAAGGAGTTGGCGGAATTAGTTAGCCAACTAACCCAATTTACTACTAATGCAATAAAAGTAAAATAACAAAAATGAAAATTAAACTAATATACTAATGTGGTGGAAACAATAATGAGGAAAGTTGTGTTTACTTAGATTTCATTACTCCCTAGATATCTTTAACAGGTTGATTAGCTTGTTACTATTGCATGGATGACGGGTCATATTCCTTAATACTAGTCGTAGGGTCGTGTACAACATTCCCTAACTCTATAAGATCCTACTTCACTCCTATGTCGAGCCGTTAGAAGCTCCTAACATGGGATCATTAGAATTCTCTTACGCATTAAATACAATCAAAAATCGTAGTACACCTCCGATCATGTTTCTTAAGACGTTCAAGCAAGTTACCAATGGAAGTCTGCCAATTTTCTTAAGCCTAACATCGAATACAATCATCCGTAACAATTATAAACAAACAATCAACATTTAGGTTTCACTACATCTAAGCAAACACAGTAAAAATCTAGCCTAGCATGTTAAAGAGAAGACAAGCGTAAGATATAATCACACAACACTTAGACATATTGAATGATTTGAATGAATACTTATCTTCAATTGAACATGGAAGAATCAAGGGGTTGAAACCCTTGAAAAGCTAATAAAATTTGGACTAGGGTTTATTCTTTCAAAGTTGCACACTAATGAATGAAATTTGGAAAACTATATATAGAATTTGCACTTTGACGGCGTCACGTATTAGCTTGTCACGCCGTCAACTCGCCGCCTTGATAAAATCGTATTGCCTAGATCTATTTGTGACGCCGTCATGTGGAGAAATGCTCTGGGCCGTCACTAGTGTTTGGACCCTGACGGCCTTGGTGACGCCGTCAGGTCCATAAGCTTGAAAATACTCTGGGCCGTCACGTTGTAATTCCACATCCACCTTTTTTGTAACTCTTGACGCCGTCATGTGCAGATCTTTGACGCCATCAGGTACTATTCCAGCAAAGAAATTTGAGACTTTGCCGTTTTCATCACTTTTATGCTCCAAAAACGTCCAAAATGCTTCCTTTTTCAGATTCTTCCTCAAAAGTACCTAAAATGACAAAAGGAACGATTTAGGGCAATAATTAATCAAATAATCTCGAATTCGGGCTTAAATGACCCCTTAAAAGCGGTACACTTTTCGCCTCATAAATAAAAAAGCTCATTGCTCACCACTCATCGCCCCAAAAAGCTCTGCGCCAAACATAGCCTATATGTATATGCACAAACATGTTTGTATTCACATGTAATGGATTATAATTAATAAACCAATATGATAATTATCTCAACTAGTTAACATGATTTAAACGAGTATAAGAGTTAGTTAGTTCATAATTAAACTCAGAATAAGAGTTTCTACATGAATATTACCAACAACAATCTTCTATGTTTCATCATCAGATTGATCGAAGATGATAACGTTGTTTATGTTCTATTGTCTAAGAACCATGGATAACGTTGTTTATGTTCTATCGTTTAAGAACCATGGACCAATTGTTCTTAGCAACCTCACAATGAGTTTATGCTTATGCATATATCATATATGTGTCTTTATATGTAAATTTTGGTCGCACTTATGTATTTCATATGTGTGTCCAACCCATATTTGAATTTCATATGTACGTGTCATATGTGTCTATATATATTTGAGTATCATATATATGTGTCACATGTGATAACACATATTTGAATTTCATTGAATGTGTCTTTTGTGCGTGTAAGCGTGAAAATCATAAAATTGAATTGTTTATATACAAGATACATACATATGTTGTATTTTTAATCACAAAAACCTTGATATAACTCTCAACATCACGTGAGCTATACAAGTGAGATTCGTTGAAATCATCTAATGATTCATAATTCTTATTTAGAGGTATTTATGATTTGATTTAATTCATTTGTATATTTGATAAAGGTTTATTAAACATATTAGTTACTTCTTTATAAAAAAACTTAACTAGTATAAAACTAATAGTAACAATTATATAATCAATAAATATATATGAGTAAGAATTTATTTAACACATTTAACTTATTTATACATATTAGAAATTCAAGTAATACTTGTAAGCTTGAATGAAATAAAGAAAAGAAAAAAGATTCAATTTTACATCCCACATTGGATGAGTGAGACAAAAGGAATGAAACATGCGGTGTATAAAAACAAAAGACCAAGCTTATTACTAAAGTGTAGATCTTTGATGTGATTGAAGCTTAATATATTATTAGTTTTGGTTTTAAATTTAACCTTTAATACTAATAGTAATTAAATAATTATAATTAAAATATTTTGATACTACATATTAAAAAAAATATATGTAGTATCAAAATATTTTGATACTAAATAATTATAATTAAAATATTATAATTAAAATGTTTATTACCGTTAGAGCTAAATAAAAAATAAAACAAATATATAAAAATAAAAAAAATCCATCCGTTTGAAACTAGCCGTTTGACACCAAAAAAAAATAAAAAGTAAAAAATAAAAAAATAATTAAAAAAAATCCTTATAAATACACAACATAAACACACTTCAATTCACACAATCTCATTTCAAACACTCTCTATATTTTTGTCACACCATGAATTCTTTCGAGATATTTTTTGCCGATTCGTCTTCGGATGATGAAAATGATGTTAGTACCGAGTTTTTGATGTTTGCGCTAGATTGTTGGGAGGCTTATCAAGCGTCACAACCTAAAGATACACGTAACCATGTTACCAGGGATCGTGTGGGTGCTCATGACCGTTTAGTGACTGCTTACTTCTGCGCTAACCTAACATACGGCGATGAACATATTATGTACACATACATCATATTACATAACATGATAATTCAAGACGAAGGGCGGCCAATATCTCCCGAATTCTTTCCAGCGGAGCAACAACATTCTTATGATCCCTTAAGAACGCATGAGGAATCATTGGAAATTACTAGGGAGATATGCAATAGAACAACTTATCTTAGCCTCAAAGCCGATTTGGTGGAAGACATTTGGCAGCATCATAATCCAAACTAGTTTAGTCATGTATTGCTTCTGTGTCCAACCTAATGTTATTTGAATTCTATTGTAATGTTTTTATTTTATTTGAATTAATATGTAACGTTTTAATTATGAATGAAATTTTAGTTTGTGTTAAAAATGTTTTAAAAAATAGAAAAAAAATAAAAAAATGAACTTGGTCGCCCTTACTGGGGCACTGAATCGCTTGCAGGTCGCTGGAGAGAGAAAGCTAACAGGAGGGGGATTGACCCTCTCTTCTGTGTCTAGCCTAACATTAGTAATGAAGAAAAATCCTTTAAAAAAAAGTGATTAGCGTGTGCCTCTCTCTCTCTCTCTCTCTCTCTCTCTCTCTCTCTCTCTCTCTCTCTCTCTCTCTCTCTCTCTCTCCCCCCTCTCTCTCTCTCTCTCTCTCTCTCTCTCTCTCTCTCTCTCTCTCTCTCTCTCTCTCTCTCTCGATAATTGAGAAAAACGACATAATCCTAACCGACCGATTTTTTTTTGTTTTTCTTCTGATTATTCGTTTTGTTAACTGATCTTTATTGCTTAATTGATTGGTTGAGCTTTAAATCGTTCCTAATCCCCAACTTACCAATTGTTAGTCGAAATATTAATTATTGTTTAATTAGGGTTTTGTCGACTTAGGGTTTTTATCCGTCGATCTTAATTCCTGGTGTGTTACTTGTTGTTTGGTCGTTCATGCGTTTGGGTGTTTCAATTCATGTTGATTGGTTTCTAGTTGTGTACGGATCTTATATGCCAGGTATGAAGCGTGGATTTTTAAGTCATAAAGGGAGTGGGGGAGGGAGAGGAGTAAAGGAAAAACAACATGGTTTGCTTGACGATGTTAAGGTTACTGATTAGGTAACCAAGACCACCAACGTGGTTGATCAAGAGGTGTCTGATCATGGTATTCATGATAGGATGAAAGAGGGGATGATGGGGCAGGCTTCTGTGACAAGTTGTGTTGTCCCGAGTAATTCTAATTCGACTGTTGATTAGACCGAAGGTACTACTACAGCTAATGGGAACGTCAAAGATGTTGGTACCAATGTTGTGATGAGTGATGGTACGGTTAATATTGATTTAAGGGTTGCTAATGATTCTTCACGTGCTATTGATACTAATGGCGATGAAAGCTCTAAAGCTACAGTGCATGAAGGGGTTGTTCCAAGTGCGTCTATTTCATTTGCTAATATTTAGAAGTCGGTTCGCTCTACTTGCAAGATTAATTTCAGACAGTTGATCAATGAGTTTCATGTTTTTTTTTTGGGTAAAGGGCATTCCACCCGGTAAAATATATTACTCCAAAAAACCGTTTAAGTACAATGGAATGTGGCTGAAGTACCACATTAATCGCAAGCAATCGCTTGACACAACCATTAAATCACTTATAACAGGCCATAAATGACAACTAGCTACAACCAACTAGACCACCAAATCAAAACCAACATAAAAAGAAAATTTTATGCAAAAAATAAAAAACAACCTAGTTAAGACAAAAATCTTGAATTCCAGCAGCCTTTAATTGTACAGGAGAGAGGCCAAAATCATCATCATCATAATTGTTGCCGTCACCCGTATCCGCTTTCCATTGCTCATAAAGACTTTGCTCCTTACCTACACTTCCACTATACAACGTCCCAATGTGATCATCAAAAACTTCATCATCATCGCTGTCAGAAACTACCACATTGCCCACCTTAGAGAATGGGTTACCCACCTTAGTTGTAGAATCAACCTTTTTAAGAGGTTTACCATTATCATCCACAAGAGTAACTTTCCCCTCAATAATTAGCTTTTAAATCTTCCCAATTTTATCAACAATAGGAGTAGCACTAGTGCTAACATAATCGCCCAAAGCAGAATTACAAGGAGAGGAAGAAGTACTAGGTTTAGTAGTCGTAGTGTGTTCCTTCTCTTTCAAATCACACACAAACAGATCTTGTGTCCCCTTACAATTCTGTTGACCCTCATCCACATCCTCCTCTCCCAACGAGTTTAAAACATCAAAAGGATTAGAAGACTTATTGATTGTACCTGATTTAGCAGTAGAAGAAGAAGCCTCCTTTTGAACCTTAGAAGCCGAACGTTGATTGGTAGTTGTTGTCCCTATCGGTCCCCAAAATTTAGGTTTTGGCTTATTAAGCTTAACACCTCCAATAGGCCGAGATTGATCAGCGACCTTCTTCCCTTTATCCTTACGATTCTTGGCCTCAATAAAACCCTCATCATTCGTTTCCAAAGTTACAAAGGCCTTATTGATACCACGTTGCCTAAGGCCGCTATGGAAAAATTCTTCAACATATATGAGAATACCCTTATTGGGTATTTCATCGGTAAGACTATTGCATTTCCTATTGTTAAAAATTATGTGACTAATACGTGGGGTAGACTTGGCTTGAAAAAGCTAATGAAAAATGATGCTGGTGTGTACCTCTTTATGTTTGAATCTAAAGTTGGTATAGATCGTGTTCTTGATAGATGTCCTTGGTTAATACGTAATTCGCCCCTCATCCTAAAGAAATGTACCCCTAACGTATCTTTAACCAAAAATGAGGTAACTAAAGTTTCGGTTTGGATCAAATTGCATAATGCTCCTTTACTTACGTATTCGGAAGACGGTTTGAGACTAATTGCTACTCAAGTAGGGAAACCTATTATGTTGGATGCATTTACTAGCTCGATGTGTGCTGATTCTTAGGGACGTCTTAGTTTTGCTCGTGCTTTAGTTGAACTAAGCTCGGACTATGATTTGAAAAGCAAGTTACTATGGCTATTCCAAATGAGGAGGATAGTGGTTATACTACGGAGATCATTAAACTTGAATATGAATGGAAGCCTCCTAATTGTTGTGTGTGTAAAGTTTTTGGGCATAATCGTATCAATTGTCCAAAATATGTTAAGGAGACTGTTCAAAGTGATACTAATGTGGCAGCTAAGTCTTCTACTACTTTGAAAAAGAATGATGATGGTTTTATCGAGGTAAAGAATCGTAAAGATAAAGGAAAAAAGCTAGATGATCAATCTCGGTCTATTGGAGGTATGAAGCTTAATAAGTCAAAACCTAAATTTTGGAAACCGAAACTGACAGCAACTACCAATCAAAGTTCAGGGTCTAAGGTAAAAGGAGACCTCTTCTTCTAACGCTAAATCTGGTACGAACACTAAGTCTTTTAATTATTTTGATGTTTTGGCCACGTTGGGAGAGGAAGATGTAGATAGGTTTCAACCAAATGGTATGGGGTCAAAAGATCCGCTTGTGAGTGATTTGAAAGAAAAGGAGCGGGTTGCGACTACTAAGCCTGGCATCTCCTCCTCTCCTTGTATTTCTGCTTTGGGCGATTATGGTAGCACTAGTACTACTCCTATTGTTGAGAAAATTTGGAAGCTTGAAGAGCTAATTATTGAGGGGAAAATTACTCTTGTGGATGATGATGATGGTAAACCTCAAAAAATAAATAAATAAAAAATAAAAGATTGACCCGGGTGATCATGATTGTAAAGATCAACCTTTGAGTGATTTGAAAGAGAAGGAGCAGGATGCGGCTACTAAGCCTAGTATTTCTTCCTCTACTTGTACTTCTTCAACTAAGGTGTGTAACCCATTCTCTAAGGTGGGTAATGTAGTTATTTCTGATAGCGACGATGATGAGGTTCTGGAATATAATAACGAGACTACTTATTTTGGTAGGGATGGGACAAGAAGAGTCTTTTGGAGCAATGGAAAGATGGTACATGTAACTACAATGATTATAAATATGATTACTTTGATGATTGTGATATATCTGTTACCCAATTAAAGGTTGTTGCCATCCATTACATTAGACTCGGATATGTTGCTTCTCCTTTGTTTAGCATATTGGTTGATGTGTCTTTGTCTATGCTTGTTTTTGTGTTGGTTTCTAGTTGTGTGTAGCTAGTTGATCATTTCATTGTACTTAACTGTTTTTTTTAAGTAATATATTTTACCGGATGGAAGGCCTTTTAGAAGAGGGGGAAAAAAAGCCTAAATGAATTGAGCTCATATATATTGCAAAACCGAAATGCAAATTGGTTTTGACAACGTCTCTATTTATCTTAAAAATGCAAATATATATGTGTTAGGGGAGACCAACAAAACCGAAAAATCAAACCAAAACACAAAAAACCAAAAAAACAACCCAAAAAAAGAACCAATTCTAAAACCGATGGTGCGGTTTTGGTTTAAAAAAAATCAAAAATTTTGGTTCGGTTTTTGGTTTTATATGAAAACCCAAACCGAAAAAATCGAACCGCCAAATACTAATATTCATAAAACCAATAAAAATGTATACGTATTAGTTTTGATACAAGTAATCACCAAAGTCCAAAAATTCATAAAGTTAATTTTCTTTATTTCATATTTGTTCGCACATCTCATTTTTATATACATGTTATGTAATTTTATTATTTTGCGATAAATTATTTAACTTACATTTTGTGATTTCTTGATTCTGGTTCTGGAAGTTCAATAAATATACATATTTGGATATCTGAAAAATTGCTTAAAATTTATTAAAAGATTGGGTTTTATGAAATGTCAGTTTTAGAACTTAGATAAAAGTTTTTTGAAAAATAGATATTTGGATATTCGGATATATAAAACTGTTATCCGAAATTTCGGATATCCGAATTTTAAGAACTTAGTTAATATAATGGGTCTAACATAAAACCATCAACTCAAATTTTGGATTTCAGAAAACCGAAAAAAACGAAAACAAACCGCGAAAAACCAAAAACTAAACCGAACTTTTGGTGCGGGTTTAGTTTTAAAAATCTTAAAATCGAATTTTCGGTTTGAGGTTTGGTTTTAGCCTAAAACCGCCCCATGCTCACCCATAGTACATTTTGTAACTTTTATTATTTTTATGATACACGCTGTTTGTTACGGAACACTAGCTTTTCATATAATACTGTAAATACAAATGTCCATGGAACTATGCACATGTGTCTATCTTACCAAAATATAAACATTTGTTCTATTTTTTGTTGAAGAGGATTGGTTGGTAGGATTTAGTGTAACAATACGACAAGTTGTTACAACTATCAACCATTCGATCGACCTGTACTTTTTTAGAGAAAAATGAAACAATTATGCATGTAGTACGATCTTAGGTGAATCTCACTTCGCCATTAGACAAAACTACAATATAGATGTTGAGTCTATAGTAATTTAATGAAGTAGCTCCTATTATGATTGGGTATTACGTAATGTTTGAGAACGAAACAATTCTTGTACCTTTTAGGACGACAATACGAACATGCACGACACGGTTGTTAATTTGTGGATGAATGTCGTATCTAGAATACTGGTTTGTCCAGACCTTAAACTCAAGCATCATATTGTACATAACCTAAGTATTACTATTTTCTTCTTCCTAAATTATAATTCCGTTGTTTATTTTGATTTGTCCCAAAATAAGTATCTATCTTTCTTATTCCAACCAAACAAAATAATTTTCAAACGTGAATATGACATGTTATTGATGTACGATGTAATAGTTTCTACGTTTACTAAACTATTTGCAGTATGAAAATTGACTTACAGTTTAAGATGGGAGCCTGGGAGGAGTAATATTACTCGTAGTAAAGAAATATACGACAAACAAAAAAGAACCATTTCGGATAATTTGGCTTCCTATGCATTAATAATAAAACTTTTAAATGTTTCTTGATTTAGCATGGAAATGTTTCATAATGGAAAGGTGGTAAATTAACCGGTAATATTGAAACTTTTGAATGTTTCTTGATTTAGCATGGAAATGTTCATAATGGAAAGGTGGTAAATTAACTGGTAATTTGACATATGATAAAGCAAGCATTGGTTAGAATAGTATGGAAAATAGCCAAGTTTCAACCAACAAAATAAAAGCAAAGATAAGATGGGGATGGTAAAAGTCACTGATCTAATTTAAAATCTAATCTTCACCTAATTTACGTAAAATATTTCCCATCTTATTGACTTATTGTGAATTTTATTCAATATTCATCATGTCATTCGTAGGGGTGAATTTTATTCATCATTCATCATGTCGACAAAGATCATAAGAAAATCAAAAATCAAATGTACGTAGCAATTATACCTGCTCATTTTTCGATCCAAATTTAAAATTGTTTTCAACTAAAAAATACATATATTTTAAACGATAAATCATTAAGTGATCAAAAAATATATCATTGCGGCGATAATTTTTTTATCTTTTAATATACGGACACTTCGATATATTTTTGACAACCTTCTTTTCATTTTTTGTGATATCAAATATTAAAACGAAATCACATATAATTTCATAAAATCACATGTGACTTTACTAACCGTAATTTTCGACACTCAAAAAAAACTCGAAGATAAAGTTAAGAAATATGTAAATTGATTTTCTAATTTAGATGAAAAAATAAGTGGCTATATTTGTAACATTTGATGTTTATATAATACTAGACGAGTACCCATGCATAGCAACGGGATTTTATAATGGCATTTAATTATAATGATATTTTGGTTAAATGGTTTGTGTAACGTTTTATGTAACCAAAATATCACTATAACTATCTGCCTTGTTTTTATATACGTGTGTACGTGTGTATACGTGTGTATTCATTTTTAAGTTGATAAAACTATTTTACATTTTCATGTTTTCATTTAAGTTTTAAATTAGATGTATTAAGGAGTGGTAAATACATTAATTAAGGGTAATTTAGGCAAAACATTAATTTAAGTTTTTCACTTTTCACTTTTGACTTTTTGACCATTTTCTCTTTATAAATAGTATAGATAAACCTGAATGAATCCTTGGAGAAAACTATTTGCTAAGTTTCATTTACATATAGTTTATTGATTCATTTAGATGTTTATTTTACGACATTAATTTTAATCTTGGTCCTTGTGGATTTCAATGTTTTTGCAGTAAGTTGCATTTACATATAGTTTATTGTAGGAGTGAGCAAAACTGACCGAAACTTAGTGAACTGAGTGAATCGAAACCGAACCGACCATACTCGGTTCGGTATTAGGTTTAGGTTTTCTCGTATTCAGCTTCGGGATTTCTCTGCTCGGTCGGTTCGGGCCAAAAGCCGAGAAAAAACAACCAAAACCGACAAAACCGATCGAAACCGACTCGTCCCGAACCGAACCGAGTAAAACCGAGTAATTTTGGTTCGGTATTCGGTTTAGGTTCTCAAATATGTCATGGTCTCTGTAACACCCCCTAATTTGAAATGTGGCAGCGGAATAGTAATTAGGGTATTACGGTGAGGATCGAAGTCATAATGATAGAAAACGACTCGAAAGAGAGGTTTTAAAATATAAGTTCATTAATAAAAATTCAAATACAAGAGGTCACAATCAGAGTATTATAATAAAAGTCTTGATGTTTTAAAATTATAATAAAAGTCTTGATGTTTTAAACTGAATCAAACATCTTTTATTTTACACCATTATTTATATAAAGTAGATAAGTTTTAAAGTTTTTCCGCCTGTTCCATGCTTGCTTCCCCTGCTAATTACCTGAGATAACATGTTTAAAAGTCAACAAAAATGTTGAGTGATATCATAGAGTTTGAATTTAGTAATCATTTTGATACACAAGTAAGATTGTATTGGAAATACAATCAATTATAAATTGATATTGCAGTATATATATTGCTCTAAGTCTCATGACACGCAAACGTTAACAAATACCCTAAATACGGAGGTGTTATCAAATTAATGATAATTTTGCCCTCGTGTAATAGGTGATTTGCCAATTCCTATTTTTACTCAAATATAATATATCACGACTAATACGACTAACCACATGCATAATGGCATTTCGTCAAGTATTAATGGGATAGACTGTCAAACCTTAAATAGATCTGTTCATTATATTCGCGTTCACATAACAGTGATTAATGGCTCATGATCAAGGGTCTTTTGGCAATAGGTAACTTAGGCATATATCAAGTCAGGAAGCATACAGAAAATTACTTGTGATCTGTTTATAACATGTATCCCCCTCACGGAGTTTGAAAATAAGTAAATGTGAGGCTATGACTCACCTTAATTGATACTGAAATGAAGAAAATAAAGTCGGACAAATTTATGATAACGGCTTCGAAACACAACCTGATAAATATATTTATCTGAGAATTTGACCAAATACTATTTGGTAAATATGAACGAATAACGAATAATAATTATTCGTTATGACGAATAGATGATGTGCAGTGTAATTCTTATGATATGCATGATATGACAAAATATGTTATTTAAATTATCCATCAAAGTTTTACCTTTTAAATCGTAAGTAAAAATATTAATTTTTGTGATATCGTTATATATATTATTAACGTTACGTTAAATAATATATATATATATATATATATATATATATATATATATATATATATATATATATATATATATATATATATAGAGGTGGGTTCTTTAAAAAAGCTCACTTTGGTAGAAAAGTGAGAAAAGTGTACAAATCACCCCTCCTCTTCCCATACTTTTTTTCACATCAAACTACAAGGACCTTATTGTATCTTCCTTTATTCTTTAAGGGAATGTTTTTTAAATTCTCGCCTTTCATATATAATTTCTATTTTTTTTTCAATTTTTCCTTTTCTTCTTTTTTCTTCTTTCTCTGATAACGTCTTTTAGTTCCTCACCACCGTTCACATCCACCGGCCTTCACCACTGTTCCCCATCATTTACCACCGGCCTTCACAACCGTTCCCCATCATTCACCACCGTTTACCATCATTTCCCACCGTTCACTACCGTTCTCCACCATTCCGCACCCAAGATGTAATCAGATTCATCCTTCAAGTTTCAAAGTATGTTTCTTTAATTGATTTTTTACTGTTACCGTCGATTAATATTGATTTTTTACGAGTTATGGTTTTTTTACGAGCTTTGATTCGGTAATCATAATGTTTGTTCATAGATGTATCGATTTTACGAGTTTGTGACATGATGCACTATATAGATGAGTTATTTGAAACATATTTTAGAAAAAAAGATTTGGAAACGTGTTTGCAAAACCTGCACACAAGGTGTTTGATAAAATGCCTAAATCAAATTTCATAACTGTGATGCATTGATTTTACACTTGTTTTATGCTTTTGATTTTCAGGTGATTACTCTCGATATGGGTCTACTTGTTGTTGACACAAAGTATCGTGGAGAGTTCGAGGAGTTATGACAACTGGTAATTTGCTTTAGATGAATTGCCAGTTTTAATTCATGCTTAAACCTATCTTAATATAATTTGATTATGCATTCTTGAACTTAACCAGTGTCAACTCACTTAGTTTTAATTGCTCTTTTTTTTCATAGATTTAATATAGATATAACAGATGTAAGGTAATTGTGATTTGCATAAGGTTACCCTATAATAGATCTTATGCTGAACCGCTAACACATCTACGACTAACAAATTTTATGGTTAACAGCTGACACATCTGATGGTTAACCAAACTGTGAACATCCTTATTGCTTACTTTTTTCCCCAACGTGTCTAAGTTTCTCACTTTTTTATAACCAAACTGTGAACATCCCCGTTGTTGCCTTTTGTATTAAAGTTTATCACACCGCGTAATTTAAGTGATAAAAAATTTCATGATAAATAATCTCTGTATTTGAAAATTTCAAATCTATCTTTTTCATTGATAATTAGTGTCAGCTTCTTACGCGGTGTCCTATATCAACTTAAATTATTGTCAATAGATTTTTTCTTAATTATCAGCAAATATTTTAAATGCTCGTTCGAGTACTAAACTGCACATTTGATGTCTGAGTATCAGGTAGAGCTTCGTTTGATTTATGTCTGAAATTCATTCACTTGACCAAACGGATGCACTAAAGTGACTCAAACAGATGCACTAAAGTTTATCAAATGTATACATTAAAGTTGCGTCATATTTTATTAGTTTAATAAGGAGTTGCTGTATTCCTTGCTTGCTTACAATTATTGGTCATTGAATGAATTTTTATAACATTTCCTGCAACTCTGTTTTAGGATTTAACCAAAGATATGGTAATTGTATGAGCTCTTCATGTAATGAGGAAATGTCAAATGAAAGGAAGATGTGGCATGTCCATGTCATGGGGTGATAGAATTGTTGGCAGAAGAGAGCTGAAGACTTATGCAAAAGTCGTTTCTGGGCTGAACAGCGATGAATATGAAACGTTAGTCAATATTTTTGAAGGAGGTTGTCTTCTATATTGTAACATAACTTTTGAGGCACTTATAAATGTGAGGAAGCAACTATAAGAACTAATCCACCAAATGTGAAGCATCCATGTTGATATCGCGATCTCTCATGAAACAAATAGATGGTTTTCTGCATATTTTGTTGATATTTTGTGTTTAGTCATGTTAACCTTGCAGATACAAGTCAAGACATTGTGTCATATTTCTAAGGCCTTGATGCACTTTCTTTTTATTGATTGAAGTTAAAAACTTTTTGTTGTTCCTTGAGTGTCCAAGTTATTAGTAGTTGGTTAACATACCAGTCTACTTAAGCTCAGTTTGAAATTTGGTTTATTAATTTTGCTCAACGACTTGTCTTCACCCAAACACCATCTTATTCGCATTTATTGACTTGTGAGTTGTGACTTATATTGATCTGAACTATAAGGTTTTACGATAATTCAAAACAATCCAACATATTATCGCAAGATCATGAGCACTTGTTGAAGCAGTATTGACAATAAGTAGGGCCTATTTTTTTCTTTGTTTTAATTATGTGTCCAAATCATAATATCAATTAGATGAAATAATAAGCCAAAAAACTTGGATAAAAATATGCAACAAATAAACAAATAACTTAATACAAAAGCTAATTTCATTTCATTAAAAGCTTAATAAGTACTTGGTACAAAATAAAGATCTGGCCATACAACTTAAACCATTATCCAAAACAAAGTCTTATCACCAGCAAATCAAAGACAAATCAACCCATAATTAAGCTTCTGCAGCAGGATGGGTGACACCATATTACCAACATCTTACTTAACCTTCCCTAAAGTGACAAGAAAACTTGAGAAAGTTCAACCTTATCCGAGGTAAGACTAGTAATGTCCATCGTCTTGCTCAGAACTTTGAGAGCCAACTGCATAACCTCTTCTTTGTTGATGGCATCCTTATTGTCCTGTTTTAGCATTGATTGAGCTGCTTGATTGTTTGCACCAACAGCCGTCGTCTTGCAGCCACCATAATTGCTACTCGGGTCACTCATGTACCCATCCAACGAATAAAAACGAGACCCGAAAGGATGGATAAACATATTATGTGATCATGGGATATATAGGAATACACATTTTAAATATGGTTTACAGCAAAGTCCAAACATGACGATATTTACTTTATAGCTCGCGTGATTCATCACGTAGAATTGACATGAATAATCTTCCATAACTGAAAATAAATATTTCAGGAAAAAACTAATTAAAAAGGTTGAAATTATAAAGTTAAGAGTGAAGCTAGAGATATTATACTCTGTAAATCAAGAAGATTCAAAATGCATCATAGCCATTAAGAAACATGAGGTACCTTCGGTCCTTTGTAAGTTTGCAGCTTCTTGTTGTAGTATTTGTAATTAAAAACTACATTTCTACTTCTCAGCTTGACAACAAAAGTTAACAGGTTATGAGCTGCATGATTAAAAGAAGTACAAATTAACCATAAAAATGTAAAATGCAAACGGATGCACTAAAATGCAAACTGATGCACTAAAAAGTGTTTCTATTGAAGCCAACCCAACACGACCCATTTTGCCATCGATTATGCAGACCATGTAACAGAAACAGAATTCTCATCATGCAATCACGTATCAGTCACAAGGCTGTAATGCCTCCAACCCAAATGAGTTAAAGGCATAAGACTCCAAGTAAATAAATAATGGACTTTGGCCCTTGATCATCACTTGTTTTCTGAGCACTTTTCAGTGCTCATTACACTATCATCGCCAGTAGTAGAATCGATTGAGACATATACACTGATTATTTGATGAAAATATCTAATGATTATCCAGAAGTTGTATTTAATTGACTCTGATTGAAAACAAGGTTTAAAGCACTTCACAATAAATATGCCATTTAACATGTCCTCTAAGTTACAGTATACTTATCATGAGGTGCAACCTCGTGTGATTATAGACTTATTGTGATAGCAGCTTAAGTAATACTACTATGAGTAAAAAAAATGTTTTGGACATTGATGCAAAAAAAATCAGTTAACATGCAAGAATAGATAAAGAGTAAACTGAAACACAAAATCCATTTCATGCAGCACCATATTATAGCAATTTTAGAAAGTTAAAAAATATGTATATTATTCATAACACCATAGATGCCCTAATATATACCTTTTCGATGCACTAATATCTACCTTTTAGATGCACTAATCATACTCATAGATGCCCTTGTATCTACCTTTTCGATGCACTAATCAAATAGATGCAATAGGAAATTGTCTTCCTAATATGGTCATATCAGTAATGTACGACACATATGGTTCTCCTAAAAGAATATTTTAGTGATATATACAGCTCAAATATAGGAACACTAAAAAAGCATCATGAGAAAAAAAAAATCAAGATTAATGTGACCCACTAACCTGTTTCTTATTTGAGCAGGTTCCATGAGAGAACCGAAGCGTGTATGAGACAGCTGACCTTCAGCTTGCTCCAACCTCTCAGCTGTGTGACAATGCATAAAATACCAAATTAAAATGACAAACTAGAAGCATCCAAGTGATGTTTCGTGCAACGAAAATAAACAAATATCTATGAAAAATTAAGTGCCCAGATCTGATATATGTCCATAATCACCATTCCAAAGCATGGTGAAGAAGAAAGGGTATTCACCAATACTTGTTCCAAAGATGTCCACAGTTAACAAACACAAGGAGGGACTATGTGAAACAAGATGAGGCACAACAGTTAACAGGAGGACAAAAAAAATTAGGAAATTGGAGAAACTAAATGAGTAACAAGTAAAATATATGTCGTGGCTCAAATATATTATCAGCTACAAGGAAGAACCGCCTTACATTGAGCAATTCTATGGATGCACTAAAGTGCCTCAAACGGATGCACTAAAGTACCTCCCGAGCCATAGTTAACAAGCACAAGGAGGGACTATGTGAAACAAGATGAGGTACAACAGTTAACAGGAGGACAAACAAAATCAGGAAACTAAAAGAAATTGGATGAAGCAAGAGCTTGATGTTGATATATAACTACAAAACTATAATGCTAACCCTTTTAAGGAAATTAGATGAAGCAAGAGTTGTTAGACAGCATCTAACCCGATAATGATATATGTTCAACAATCTCACAGATACATGGTCATTAAGCCCTATAAACCACTACAATCACAATGTACACATAGGTATGCAGTAACAGGAATCACATAACTAGTATCATATACATATATAACATACATAATGCACGACGTTAAATACTGGATAAAAGCAGAGAACTTACATTGTCAGTCTTATTACTACGCCTTTGGTTGTTTTGATAATAAAAAACCAGGTATGTGCTTTTATCTCATTAGTCATAATTGTTTATTATTCAACAATTCATTATATAAAACCATAACCATCACAAACAATATGCTGGAATAATCATCATATATAAAATAATAACAGCCTAATACCTTTATAAGAGGGTGAATCGTTGACAGAAAGTTTATGTGAAACTTCTTTGGACTACAACCAGGTCGTCTCGCCACAAGGTGACTGTATTCTCCAAGCAGATAAAGGCTAACCTGTTCAACCAACGAAACCCATATTAACACATCTACAAATGCATGCACTAAACATATACATTGATGCATTAAAAGAAAACCGTTGTAAAGAGCATCAGCGGCTGAAACAAATCCAAATATTTTGCTACTAATAATCAAAGCATATACTTATGTGTTTCGTGCCTGATATGCGACCCCTTGCTTTATCCTTTTGTGTTATAAGCATATCGTACGTCTCATTGATGCACTAAACTATATTGAACTAATACTGATGCACTATACTGAACTAATACCGATGCACTATATCTATACTAAATTGATGCGCTAATTGATACTAAAATGATGCGCTAATTGATACTAAAACTGATGCACTATACTGAACTAATACCAATGCACTATATCTATACTGAACTGATGCGCTAATTGATACTGAAACTGATGCACTATACTAAACTAATACCGATGCACTGTATCTATACTGAACTGATGCGCTAATTGATACTGAAACTGATGCACTATACTGAACTAATACCGATGCACTATATCTATACTGAACTGATGCGCTAATTGATACTGAACTGATGCGCTAATTGATACTGAAACTGATGCACTATATTGAACTAATACCGATGCACTATATCTATACTGAACTGATGCGCTAATTGATACTGAAACTGATGCACTAATTGATACTGAACTGATGCGCTAATTGATACTGAAACTGATGCACTACACTGAACTAATACTGATGCACTATATCTATATTGAACTGATGCGCTAATTGATACTAAAACTGATGTACTAAATTAATGTATAGTGCATAAACCACACAGAAGCACTAACTGGTACTTAACTGATTTTGCACAAAAATAAAGAATATTCAGAACAACTTATTTTGCTTGCATAATATCAGAAAAGCAGTTTGTTAAACAATCCCAAACACCCTCAAGCTTCCTATATGTGTATCAAAACGGATGCACTAATCATACTCGATACCTTAATATGTCATATGATTCAACAATAATACAAGTTATGATTTGTTTACACATTGATGCCCTAAAATGTCAAATAATTCAAAATTACTCGAAATTATCATCTGTTTGCACAATGATGCCCTAAAATGTCAAATAACTCAAAAATAGTCTAACTAATCAGTGGCTCTCAACTTTTTATTTTTAAACCTACAAAATCATTACAGTTGCCCTAATTTTACACAAATTCAATAAATAAAAAATAAACAAGCTTAAAATGAGACTAATGAAATTTACATATAACCTCAATAATTGTGTGATCTGAGCTGCGATTTGAGCTGCAATTCCACTTAATAACTCCGTGAAAGTGGATAACTGCATGAATTGAGCTGTAATTCCACTGAATAAGTTTTTGGATCGGTTTGTGATCGTTTTTGATGAATTTGTGTTTTTGATGTGTTTTTAGTGAAGTATGTAGGTTTTAATCTGAGTTAATCGGTGTGTTTTTTTGTAGGTGTTTTTGTTAATGAAAATGACATGATAAGTGATGGTGGTGGTGACGATGATGATGGCGACGAAGACGGTGGCGATGGTGGTGGTGGTGATGGTGGCGGTGGCGTGTTTGATTAGAGAGAGAGAGAGAGAGAGAGTACGTGCTTTATTAATGATACAAAAACAGTTTGAAACGTATTTGGTGTGTTTGGTAGCTTTTTTCATTTTTTACCCTTAACTTTTGATTGTTATCAAATTTTATCCTGTAACTTTTTTTTCTCACTTTTCTAATGAATTACACTTTTCTCTAGAACCCTACTATATATATATATATATATATATATATATATATATATATATATATATATATATATATATATATATATATATATAATGAAAGTTTAAATGCAATACGAAATAAATTTACGAAAATAGAAAATAAATAAGAATGTTAAATAGAATATGTTTAGTCCTTGTCCTTTTCCAATTTTACCATTTTTACTCTAACGACGTTTGCGTTACATCGTTAGTCCTTTTTATAAATAAATTACAACTATAGTCCTCTAATTGTCCAATAGTCAAACCTAGGCTTAGAATATTAACTTTTATCAATTTTTACCCTTATGGTTCTGAATTTACAGTTTTAGTCCTTCTTTTCAATATTTACAATTTTAGTCCTTCTAGGTGTCGTCGCGTTACATTTTTAGTCCAAAGTTACAAAAATGATTATAAAAATTATATAAAATTTTCCGTGGCTTATTAAGTTAATAATAAGCTTATTTTAACTGCTTATTTGATTAAAAAGTGCCTATTTTCCATAAATGGGCGTTTAACGAGTTGAATTCAAGGCCCCGTTAACGTTTTAAAATCCGTACTTCGTGAGACGAGTTGGGCTCATCAAAAATATCATTTTTCTTGTTCTATTTTCGTATCAAAACGTTTAGATAAGCTAGCTTATCATAATAGCTTATTTTTAGCTTATTGGGCTTTAAGGCCCAATCGGTAAAATAATAGGTTTTTAAAGGTGATCGGTAACGATTTACTTTGATGAAAATTATGTGTCGAGATCAAGTTATTTTCACAAGTTATATATACGAAATTGTTTGCTAGATAGGGGGTCTATTAAGTCGTGTAAAAATATGATATGCTTGTTACATGATATTTAAAGATATACGAGCGTTTTGTAGCATGTAAGGGACGTTTATATATATGTGAAAACTTAGAAATTTACTAAGTGTTTATATGATTTTTCATGCGATTGAGCATGGTTCAAAAATGGGTTTGTTTGATGCATGTCGAGTGAAATTAACGTGAAAATGTGTGCTACGTGACTCCTAGGCCTTCCAAGATAGAGGCTAGCCACGTTTGGTGTTCTATGTGTAAGTATGTACGTAAAATGATAAGTAAAGTTTATATACGATCGATAATATGTATATATGATGCATGGAATAATTGTAACGTGTGAAATGAATTGAGAATTGGTTGAAACAACTTACAACACCTCCAGGGTGGTAGAGAGTCGAGAGTGGATGAATGAAACACAAGATTGGTCACGTTCGACTTAAACCCAAAGAAATAAACGTATAACTAAAACCCGATTACCCTTTCTTGCATCCAAACGATATTGAAACAACCTCTGGCCTTCAAGGAATAGTTTTTAGGAAGAAAGGAAGTTGTGAAAGTGTATGATAATTGAAAGAAACGGATGCATGCATATGTAGTATATATGGTGTCATTTTATCACACGTAAGTGTGAAATTTTCAAGGAAACCACAAGTACTATGCATTGTCAGTAAACATAGGCTTATAGGATGATATTATAACATATAATATGAGTTTGAGAGTGCATGAAATAAGGGGGGTGTCCTTGGTGAATCACAATGATGTCGACCACCTATTATTTCTATACACGATTTGATAAATCGTGTACAACTTGAACATAGCTGATTATCATTGACTTTTAAACATGAAAACATGTTAGAAATGTTATTAGGAACACGTAGGAACAAACGGGAATCAAAACGGTTAAGATTTGAGTTAAATATGAATCGATTGGGTCGTATATATGTCAATCACTTCGCCACTTAAAAACGTATCAAATGTCGTCCTATGAACATGACACTTGACACACTAATAGTTGGCTAGGTGGTAAACGAGGTGGTGTAAAAATATTGGTATGTCGTGTATAAAAATCGTGAATACGCGAGGCATTTTGGAGGCATGTAACTAGTCAATTAGGTGAAATAATAAGATTTGGAAGTTGGGCTTGAAACTTGGGCCTGATGAATAGTGTACGAGAGTTGGGCTGGAATTTTGATTAAGGGCCCGTTTGGATTTTAATTGTGATTAAGAAATTTAATTAAGGTTTAGGAAATGTAATTAGTGTTTATGAAATGTTTTAGGTTTCGAGTAACGTGTCGAGGATTGGTTCCGTCATTTCGTGAATTATATTATTTTGTGATAACGACAAAATAATATAATAAGAAAAATTTTAAATTTTTCTGAGAAAATGGGAATTAGTACGGTAACGAAAGATTATTTATTTAATAACGATATAATTACAAGAAATTTTTACAAGGTTTTACAGTCTCGATACTATATATTTACGTTTATATTTCGATTACATTATTCCCACAACTTCCTCATCTGCATTGGTCAGTCGAGTTATTTCCATACTCTCTTTTGAGTTTACTATAACAGATAGGGTCCTTATCCTACTTTCTAGGGATATTAGCTACTCGTTCTTCATCTGGCTTGTTTCTTGTGTTATACCCTAACACCAATTTTATTTTATTACTAGAATGCTATTGTAATAGGTTGAATTTGATATTTAAGTGTTGAAAGACTTTTTAAGTCAAACTAAAAGTCAAAGTAGTTAATAAAATGCTTATGGAAGTGTTATGTGGCATAAATCATAAGATAGAAACATGAGGGACCATTTATGTCATATGCCAATACTTATACCAGATTTTATAGAAAGTAACTACCACTTTCACAACACTTCTGTTTTGGAGGGTGTGTGTGGAACATGACCTAGCAAAAGAGGAGGGAAGACAATAATTTCTTGGTGGTCAAATTCATGATGAATGAAGTGTTCTAATGCAAGAGTGAGTCCCTAGCAACAATACCCACAAGGTATGATGCTTAATTCTATATCAATTTGAGTTAGGGTTCATGAGTTGCTTTGGGGTTTTGAGTAAAGAAGGTTTTAAACCAAAGTGATGAAGTAATGATGTTAAAGACTTAAGTCTCTTTAATGGGTATTGGTTATATTGGTGATTTTTGGGGTTTTATCATATGATCATATGCATGTAAGAAGATATATAGAGGTATGTTAATGGGTAAAACTAGACGTCTTTAACGTTAGCAATTGAGAAATGTTAAGTGTTAATGGTGATTCTTGTTTGAATCAAGAGGTTTTAGTGATAACATTTTTTGGTAAAACAACTATGAATTGAGGTAAGTAAATTTGGTTATAACATGTGCTTATATTGATTCCATCATTTTATGTGTTTTGTGAATGAATGTGTTAAGGGTATATGAACCTTAGTTTAGAAAGCATGGATAAATACTAGAGATTTGGCTAGTTAGACATATTTAGCTAAGGTGAGTGTTAGTCTAGTGGTCATGAACTAACTAAGATATGTGATGGATTTATGTTGTTAATCCCTAATGAAAGGTCCTTGTGCTATGTATGAAAGAGTTAGTATGATTTGTCTCTATGGTCTAGTCATGGTATGGAATGTTTATGTTGTTATGACTTGATGATAGTTGTTAAGTGCTAGTGATACAAGTGTTGGTGGATATTAGTCATTTGGACTATTTTTGAAGGTGCATGATGCTTGTATGATTAAATTACATATATGATTATGTGTTATTGATAGTTACTTAGTAAGCCTACTTGTTGGTTGATAAATGTATTGTAGGTTTATGTGGCGATAAGGTCTCGGGTAAGGGCCTTAGGATGAGAAGCATAGATTTGGAAGTACTAGTTGTTGTATGTAGGTAAGAAGTGATAGATAGCCATGTTTGAAGCAAGTTAAACCTCCATGTGTCTTGAAGTTGTAGTCTTTTCAAAAGTTAAGTCATGTTGACTATCCTATGTGTTTTAGAATCAAACTTGCAGATTTTATTGTATAAAAAGGTGTAATGTACAATTCATGTTTTGGTGTATTGAAATTATCTAGTATAAAACTTGTATTTTCGTAAGTATAGCTTCCGCTTGTTGTTTATGCCAAATTCATACATAACTATCAAATATATATTGTATGAAAGATATCTGCAAGGTTTTGTGATTTATAGAGTCATGGAAGTATGTTTTCCGACAAACGCAAAAGTGCTTGTTAGATCCATTTAACCGCCGGTCACAAAAATTTTAACTTGCGGTTGGAAATGACCAAAGGGTTTAATCGCCGGTTGGAATTATCCCAACCATCAGTTAAAGGTTGTTCAGATAAATTTAATATATATATATATATATATATATATATATATATATATATATATATATATATATATATATATATATATATATATATATATATATATATATATATATATTTGTGTGTGTGCACACACACACACACACACATAGATATATATATATATATATATATATATATATATATATATATATATATATATATATATATATATATATATATATACACACATATATCGTGTTTCGTTTGGGGCGTTTCATCTTACTCAATTCTACCTTTTCTCGGGAGATTCTTGCTCGCGATGATATATCAGATTGCACTCTGCATAGTGCCTCGATTGACACTAAACCAAAGCTTTCTTTGAAGGGTACACCAATTTCTGAAACAACTCTTTATCGTAGCCTCGTCGATGCCTAAGATACCTAACTTTTACACATCTTGGTATTTTATATGCGGTTCAAAAAGTGTGTTTATACATGCATGACCCTCTTGAACCTCATATGAATGCTTTGAAATTAATTCCTAGGTATTTACAAGGCACTCTTTCTCAGGGTTTATTTATTCGTCCCTCCCTAGTTGATAGATTGATATCTTATACTTACGCAGGGTTGCCCTGAGACTCGTAGGTCTACTTTCAGGTTATGTGTTTTCCTCGGTGACACCCTTGTTTCTTGATCTTCCAAGCGAAAAGATGTTGTCTCTCGTTCTAGTGTTGAAGATAAGTATCGCGGTGTCGCCAATGTTGTTGCTAATACGGATTGGCTTCGTAATCTACTACTCAAGTTACATTATCCTCTCTCTCGTGCTATTGTTGTATTTTGATAATGTCAGTACAGTATACTTAGCTTCTAACCCTGTACAACACCATAGAACTAAATCTTTAGAAATAGATTTACACTTTGTTCGGGAGCGTGTTGCTATTGGATAGGTTTGTGTGTTACATGTTCCTTCGACACATCCATTTGCATATATATTTACTAAAGGTTTACCCTCGTAGATGTTCTTCGGGTTCAGGTCCAGTATGAGAATTTAGGAACCTCCCGCTTCAACTATGGAGTGTGTATTAAATATACCTTTAGAATAGTTATGTTTATATCTTTATTATAAATGATGTATACTGTAGGGTTTAATATGCAACATTGTAACCTTTGTGTTTATCTATGTATTCAACTACTTTATACTTGTGCAAAGCGACTGTGTATTGCGACAAATAATTATACTTGCGAAATCGTTATTTTAGTTCGACCCTTGATGCAAAGCGTAAAGTTACCAAGTTTAGAATTGATTAAGAAAAGACCTAATTTAGGTTGTAATGTTTTTGAAAAATTGTCAAAATTTAAAAGGTACTTAGAGGTAATTTAGACAAACTATATTAATTTAAGTTTCTAAAACAAAGTTTTATAAAAAGATATACACTCTTTATAAGTAGTATAGATACGAGAAGTCATACGCAAATCAAAGGGTATTCTCACAATCCTACCGTTCTCAAATATATCTTTTATATGTTTTGTATTCCATTTGTACTCTTTCTTTAGTTTTTCTCCATCTTTGCAATATACTAACTTAAGAAATCATATAAAAAGAGAGATGTAGGTGGTCATTACTAAAGTTCTTTTTTTCATTTGTGGCCTTCTCTTTAAGTGTAAGGTTTTAGACATTAAGGTTGGTACATTAAAGTATCTTTTTCTTCTTGGAATCGCCTTATAAATCAATCTGAAGTGTCTAGTTGAAAAAGTTGAGAATGAAATTAAAAGATTCCAAGATGCACAATAACCTATCAAAATCAACTTCAATATCAGCAACAACAACGATATATGGTCTTTAATCTTTATATACGACAACTTAAATTGCCATGTTCAACAACTCTCGACTAGACGTACCAATGTATGGTGCTTTTGGTAGTAGTTATAAGATGATTACATGCATATAAAGAAAAGAAAAAAAGAAGAAAAAAAAGAAAAACTTCTAGATGATAAACTAAAAACGATACAATTTTATTTTGCACTCACTACAAAATAAACGAAGATACACAAAATGGACCATGTAAATCCTACTTATATTTGGTACTCAAAATTAGAGATGCAAAGATGGGCTAAAGCCTGAGCCCATGCTGGAAAAGTCTGAAAAAGCTCGACTCAAGAAAGCCCGACCTAAATAGTCTTTATGTCTTCAACTAAAGCCAATTTTGGCCTGGGATAAACCCAAAACCCGAAAAAGCCCGAAAACTCGGGCTTTTTACAAACAAAAAGGCCGGTCTTTTTTTAAAAAATGCCTAAATTATGTGTTATTTAACATACAATATAATAATTATTAATTATGAATGTTTTTGAGTCTTTTGAAATCTTTGAACTTTTGAAATTTTAGCATGGTGGAAAGAAAAATCTTTACAGTATCCAGTTTTGTCCGTTATGGCATGAGATATACTAAGTTACTAACAATCCAAGCTTTAGCCGTACCTTTGGAATTTTGTTTTTCATTAAGATGCAAGATTTGAAGCGTAAGGAGGAGGAATCATTCGAATCAATCAATGAAGATGTGCATTTGCTTGAAAGTTTACTTTGATAGTGTAAAATGACAACAAGACTAGATATCTTTGAAAGATTCACTCATGAATATAGAGGGTGACATTATTTAAGATGAAGGAAGTAAATTTTAAATTTTTAATGAAGTATTCACATATATTGATCAAATATTATATATAATAACTATATTATTAATACAAAATATATATGATTAAAAAAAAAAAAAAAAAAATCCCGGGCCAAGGTCGGGCTAAGCCAGGTCCGAATCATTTTGGCCAAAATAGGCCTAATATTTTGGTTAAGGTCCCGACTTAGCCTGGCCCACGCTTTTTTAAATTATAAAAGCCCGGGCTTTTTCGGCCCAATCCAAGCTCGACATGACCCAAGCTTTGTGCACCTCTACTCAAAATAACAGTTAAGTACATATTACGCCCTAATTTGTCGATATGCAATATCCAAAAAAAGGAAGTCCAACATTTGTAGTAGATATAATGTGAGCAAGTTAATTGTTTTGAAATTCAAACCAAAAACTTACGAGAATGCTTGAATTCATCCTGTAAGCGAGTGTCAATGTACTTCATAATTACTCTTAAACTCTTACTCACATATGCTTCAGTGTATGAACAAACGTGTCACCTAGTAACTCATATCGGTATTAAAACGATTACTCGAAAACAGTAATCACATTATGCGAAAACACGCAAGAAAACTCACTTTAACTGTCAAAGTAACTAGAACAAATTGATATAAATCGACTTCTGATCAATCTCACCCACTTATAGTTAGACAAGTACACTAGGTTCAACTAAATATGCACAAAGCCCTTCTCGTAATGGGCCGGGCTGAACCCCAACTTAGCTGCTAAACTGAAATGTAAACATTCTCTTTTAATAGTGGTCATGGGCTCAATCGTAATTAAATTGGGACGGCCCATTTTACTAGTACGCATTTCACATATTCAAATGCTCAAACATTTTTGAGAAACAAATCCACCCCATAGCACCGCTTATCTTTCTTACTTTGATACAGTAGTCCCTATCGTTAGTTCCGTTACATCGTCGGTCCTAATAAGCTAACTTACGTTACATTTTAGGTCCTGAGTTGCGATCCCCTAAAAAGGGGATCAAATTAAAAAGTCTAAAAAGGTTTCTATCCACTAAGCTAGTGCCATGTGTCCCCCACCCACTCCTTCCTTTTTTCTTTAATATTTTTGGTTAAAGGGCATTTTGGTCATTTGACCTATTTTTTTAATTTACCTTAAATTTCAAATGCAAATAACTTTCAAACGACAAACTTTTAGAAAAAACCGATTTCACCATAATTTTTAAAATTTAATCCTCTTTAATTTGGTATAAATTTTTTTTTATTTTTTCGAAACTTTTTTTTTGACATATTCATTGGGTCATTATTTTCTTGAAAATTTTAGCATTTTCGGCTCTAATTTTGTCTAGTTTAAAGGCCGAATTTTGCAAAACTTAAAACACGAAAGTTGTAGCTTCTTGGCTATTCTTTACCCAGAAATTTGAATCACTCAAATCCAATGATATGAGTGAGATATCGTATATTAAAGATGACGTTTTACTCATATTTGTTGCACACAACGTATTTGATGAAATGTTTAGCTTAGATTTTTAGTCTTAAAATCGAGTTAAATGCACTAATTTTTGTATAACAATGCACCTTTAGTTATTTTATTAATGTAAGATTCAAAAAGTTTTGTTTTTTCTTGTTTTTTGTTATTTTTTTTTTAACTGATGAACCATATTAACTGATGAACCTTATTAACTGATGTTTAAAAAAGACATTTTGTTCATCAGTTACTTTAGTTGAACTATATTAACTGATGAACTTATTAACTGATGAACCTTATTAACTGATTTTTAAAAAAGACATATCGCGCGTTAAAAAACCTTATTAACTGATGAACTTATTAAATCAGTTAATAAGGTTCATCAGCCTTATTAACTGGTTGAACTATATTAACTGATAAACTTATTAACTGATGAACCTTATTAACTGATGAACTTATTAAATCAGTTAATAAGGTTCATCAGTTAATAAGGTTCATCGGTTAAAGAGCCTTATTAACTGATGAACTTATTAAATCAGTTAATAAGGTTCATCAGCCTTATTAACTAGTTGAACTATGTTAACTGATGAACTTATTAACTGATGAACTTATTAAATCAGTTAATAAGGTTCATCAGTTAAAAAAAAAAAAAAAAAAAAAAAAAAAAAAAAAAAAAAACTTTTTGAATCTTACATTAATAAAATGACTAAAGGTGCATTGTTGTACAAAAATTAGTGAATTTAACTCGATTTTAAGACTAAAAATCTAAGCTAAACATTTCATCAGACATGTTGTGTGCAACAAATATGAGTAAACGTCATCTTTAACATACGATATCTCACTCATATCATATTGGATTTGAGTGATTCAAATTTCTGGGTAAAGAATGGCCAAGAAGCTACGACTTTCATGTTTTAAATTTTTCACGATTCGGCATTTATGATGGTACAAAATAAGGTCGAAAATGCCCAAAAAATCAAGAAAATTAACACTCATTTCGTATGTAAAAAAAAAAAAGGTTTCGAAATTTTTAACAAAATTTATACCAAATTAAAGAGGATTAAATTTTAATAATTATGGTGAAATTGGTTTTTTCTAAAAGTTGTCGTTTAAGAGATATGTGCATTTGAAATTTGAGGTGGAAAATGAAAAAACGAGTAATTTTACTATTTTACCCCTATCCAGATTTTTTAAATAAAATAAAGGGGGGACACGTGGCAGCACCAAATTTCTTTTTAGGCTTTGCAATGTTTGAGTACTTTACAAGGGATCCGGCATTTTTAGGTCTTTCTCCCTCATTTACTTCTAAGATTCATTTCTAGTTCTATAGCCATTCACTCTAATCATAAAGCGTATCATTATGCTCTTTGATTATAATAAATCAGTATTCTCATAAGTCTCTTCGAATCTTGGTTTACCACATTACTAATTCAATCACCTCTTACTATACTCCATTCGCGGCAGAAGCGATTTTCAACTTCTTTCTACATAACTTACACCTCTAGTAACGTAGCATTTAACCGTGACTACCCTTTTAATCATAACACAGGCTATTTTCTATTTCAGTTTCTACTAAGGTTCGTCAATCTTCTATTTATCTCTTACAATCATTTGCACTAATCATACATATTATCCACGGTTAACAACTTTTTTCGTATAAACATAAATTTATAATTATTCACAAAATATACATGTTTTACTCAAGCTTTATATACTTGCTATATCAACACTTTGTTGTAACCCAAATCAAGACTTTATTGCAGCCCTTTAAGTTAACCCTTAACACTAAATCTTGATTCTTGTTTATATCATAAGATCATCACCATGAAACTAGAAAAACACCAACATATACACATACACCTATACGTGTAAAATGAGGGAAATTGAGTACCTAGGATTCTTTTGGCAAGCCTTTAGAGCATTTAAGGTAATTCTGTATGTGCTCCGGTCGCCCAAAGTCTATACCTTTTTTAGTCCAAAAAAATGTGACTTTTCAAAATGCCCCAAGAGACTTGAGCGACTTATCCCCCCTCCTTTAAATGTCGACAAGTGTCCCATACAAGTACAAGTCGCCCAAGTCGCTCAAGTCACCCAAGTCGCCTGGGGACACTTGTCATTCATTATTGCACTTGTATGGGACACTTGTAAACATTTAAAAGGTGAAAGATAAGTCGCCTAAGTCTCATGGGTCATTTTGAGAAATCAATTATTTTTTGTCTATAAAGGTATAAACTTTGGGCGACCGGGGCATATAAAGAATTACCTCTTATGTCTTTTAGCACGTCTTTCTTACTTTGGTAAATTAGTCCCTTTAGTTAGTTCGGTTACATCATTGGTCCTAATCAGCACGTCCCATTGATTTGGGTGGCCCGTTGCGAAACTACGAATGAGGCATCGTAACTCACGAAAAACTTAACTATTATGGTAAATTCAAAACCTAATATATTTAGACATGTATATGCTAAAGAAAATATACTAAATTAGAGACCATGGCCTTGTGTGACTGCCCCACTCGCATATGCTAATTAGCTAACCTATTATGTTTTCGGTCTTTATTCGTTAAAAACTAACTTTTTTAATATCATAAACTGTATAAATACTATTTAAATTTCCCTTCAAATTTTGAGTATTACACACAACCTTGAACTTGTTTCTTAAATATTAAATCTTGTTACAATACCGCGTGTAATAATATTAAAGTTACAAATCACACCCCTCGATAAAACACAACCTACATATAATATGAAACCAAGAAGAATAACCTATATATTATATTGAATTATTTAATCATTACTTTCCACACAAGGAAATAAATTATAAGTTGAATGATGCAAAACAACCAATAGCGTTAAGAAATCATACTTATTAATTAGTCCAAAAGAAAAAACAAGCATAACCCAAATCCATCATTTTTCCTCATTTGTTCTTTCTTTCTCATTTCTCACACACATACGTACACTAATTCAAGGTTTGTTTTCTCTATATTATAATTTTCGTAATTTTATATACTACTGTGTATAGATGATATTGATATGCTCCATATTAGATGTTAATCCAATTATAATAATGCGTTTAAGATCTAGCTTAATAAGTATCTTAATCATTTATTTACTAATTGGTTATTGATCTTGTTTAAATGTAACAGGAGAAGATCCGATTTCGAGTATAATTACAAGAAATGGAAGAAAATGTAGGAACAAGATTAAACGGAATTCGACAAATCGTTAAAATAAAAGAAATCATACAAAGGTGGCAACATGTTACACTTGGTCCAAAGGAAAATGATCAAGATCAAAATCATGATCATGATCATAATGATCATAGTCCTGTAATGGGTAATAATCGTGTTAATGGCGGAATCAATCCAGCAATAAGTATGAGATTAAAAGGGTACAATGTGTATTCTGATTCGGATGTCGAAGATGGTTGTCAAAGTCCTGATTTGCCAAATGATGTGCCTAAAGGGTATTTAGCAGTTTATGTGGGACGTGAGCTTCGTAGGTTTATTATTCCCACGAGTTATCTTAGTGATCCGTTGTTTAAGGTTCTGCTTGAAAAAGTTGAGGAAGAGTTCGGGTTTGATCATAGTGGTGCTCTTACTATTCCTTGCGAGATTGAGACGTTTAAGTATCTTCTTAATTGTATGGAACACCATCAGAAAGATCATCAAGATATTAACCATGGTAAGTAATATTATCAACTTTGGATGATTTAATTCATTATCAGAAATTTAGAATCTTGGTTATTTATGTTTTTGTAATCGATTTTGCAGCTATGATGTGAGCGTAAAGACTGATGTATGGATTGTGTAAGTAAAGATTGGATGGAGCTTATTCTTGTTGGTATGCAGATTCAACATTCTTTTATCGTTTTTTTTCTGTGTTCCTCATTCTTTCAAAAGTGAAAGATAGGCGAAGATTATAGTTTGTAGAAAAACTTGTGTTTTCTTAGGTTTAGTTTAACTTTGCGTTGTCCATTTGTTGTGTTCATGTACTTTGTAGCATTTGTTCATTGTTTAACGAAAAATCTGTTATTCCGCCCATGTTTGTTATTTTCAAACCTTGTCGTGTAATCTTGTTGGCACTTCATTTTAGATTGGAATAATGTCAAAGAATAATCGATATCCATGTTACATGTACCTTTTTTAGTACAAAAGCAATTATGCTTAGTTGTAAAGACCATTTGATTGGTGTATGTAGGAACACTTGTGATGAGGAATTAACAATGTGAATGCTTTAAGGTAAAGAGTAAGTTGCTAGGTGGTGTATACTTGTTGTTTGAAATAAGGGATTATAATAAAGGATTAGGGATCATGTGATTGATGGGTGCATGTGCTTAAAGATAATGGATCATGGAGAGATCTGTATTATATAAGTAACATGATATCAGACACCGCAGAGAAATTAGTATTTTAGTTATGAAAAAGATTTTGGGTATCTTAGGAAAATCATTGTTTTGCTGGCTAACTGGCTTAGTTCATGATGAAATGAGTTCTAACTAGGTTCTTTTTAGAGATATTGCATTGGTTGGAAAACCAGGTATTTATCTGTATTGTATGGATTAAAATGTTAGATACTAGTATATATAGTACGAGACTACGAGTCTACGATGACAAGAAAAAAGAGAATAAAGAAGGCCAGTACGTATCGTAGTACTCTGTCTTATGTAGTTTGAATTTTTGGGTTGTGTAATGAGATCTCAAGATTACATCATATACTCCCTAACTAGCTTATGGGATATCTTTGCAAAAATGATTGTTTGTAATAATTCAAGCAAACTTCAAGTTTTCTATGAGTCGTGGTCACTCGGTGATGATTTATGAGCCATCAAAGGTTGCTAACTGATCATTAGGATGATCTTGTTCATATAGAAACACAATGCGTAAAAGTATAATATCGTTCCAGATATGGTGAATAAAGCTTGACGAATTTCTTGAAGTAGGCATGAGACCAGATTAAGATTGATTCAAGCTTGATTTGAAAGTCCGAAAAGATATAAAATAATTATGAGAACTATGTTTTATAAAACGATGTTCGAATGCAGGTCGACCTAATTATATTTACACATAAATAAGACATCACACCCATACCCGCTCTGGCAAGATTGAGTATTGTTGTTGTTGATAGTGATAAATAAGACAACCCACATGAGTAAAACGCTGCCTCAAGCGTTTACAAACTCAATATATGTTCATTATATGCTTCAAGTTCATCTTTGCTCTAACTTGAACTCAACACAGTCGGACTCATCGAGCTCGGACGTAATAAAGTCTGACTTTATCAAGCTCAAATTTGATAAAGTTCAACTTGATCGTGCTTGAACTTGCTCTAACTCGACTTTAATATTGTTTGCTTACTTTTATTAAAGCTACTGCAATACGAATTATAATTGGGACCATTTAAATTTATTAACTAAAATAGTTATGAATTTATCTATAAATTAATGAATTAGAGCCTGCGAAAATATTATTCTAAAAATTTTATTATTTGATCGAATACTAATTTATCGTGTTCGACTGTGTATATACGCTTGGGATTTATTTCCACTCGAAATCACCTCACTTTGTCTGTTTGGAGTCAATACGTGAGACTTGGGTGGAAACAAGCCGAGTCGAGCCCGAGCATAACAGAACTCGAATTCGGCTCGTTTAAGTTTTATCAAGGTTTCAAAAATCGCTAGGCGGTAGCGTGGCGGCCAGGTACTGCCTAGCGATTAATCAGTTAAGCGAGCATTAATCGGGGATTAATCGGATTGGATCTTTTATATATAAAATTAAAAAAATTTGAAACTATATGCCCGATATGTCCGATCTAGCCGTTTTTTTTTTTGTTCGATTTTTCCCTGATTTGGACGATTTTAATCCGTAACCAAGTTGGCCGATTTATCCGATTTTTGTCCGATTTGGCCGATTTATGCCCGATTTGGCCGATTTTTATCCGATTAATCGGTATGTTGACTGATTTTTGACCAAACCGATTAATAAGGCCGATTAGTGAAAATCGTGGCGGTTAATCCCCGCCTAGCCATTAATCACCGATTAATCGGCCGCCAAGGCCGATTTTTGCAACACTAAGTTTTATAAATCTCGATCTCGAGCTTGGCTTTGTTAGAGTCTTGTTTTTTAGGCTCAGCTCTGCTCATTTTTACAATGTGCCAATGAAAAATTAAAGGTTGACTTGAGCACTACTCTTAGTACATCTATTTTGAGCTCGTTAAAAAGCTTGTTATTGAGCTCATTAATAAGCTCGTATATAATACAAATGCATAACATATTATATATATTTAATATTTAAAATATCTTAGTTTTAGACCTGCGAGCCCAATCAAGCTTTGTATATAAAGCTAAAGCTCGAACTCGATTAACAAATGAGCGAAAATTTAGGCTCGAACTCGTTTAAGCTCGGCTCATATGAGTTTTTTAGGTTCACGAACGACTTAACTCATTGAGTCATTTCCACCTCTACGTGAAGACTTCGTCTCTTGAACATAGAAACGAGACAAAGAGGCCCAACAGCTTAACATCCAAAAACTAAAATATTAAAAAGTAAAGGCCGAGTCACATCAAAGCATATAAAAGCTTAAGCACGATTCAGCTCATATAGAGCCCAGGCCCAAACCATAGTTACATAGAAGAGGCCAATGTACTTTAGATGCACATACCATCAACAAACAAAAGTGCTTAAGCTTTTAGCTCATATCTCGGCTTTGCTATTGTTAGAACAATATTAGTTTTTTCTTTGAAATGGAGTTGTTTTTTGAAAATTAGATATGAAACACACATAAATAGTCATTTTTTTAACCTAGGTAATGGAATTACAAACCCATGCCCTTAGTCTTAATAACAAGTAACAACACCAATCAACAAACCAAACATCCCCTCAATTTGTTAGTTTTACCTATTTGAGTCAAGTCATAAGCCAAAAGACATGTGTCGCAGGTTAACAGGCGCATATACACCAAAAGTCAGTAAAAGTCCCGTGTTATTTATACCATGAGAAGTCGGCCCGTTTGCAGGGACAGAACAGGGTCCCACGGTGTTATGGGACTCAGATAAAATTTTGCTTCGTAGTGATAAATTTTGTAAAAATCGCGGAATTTTCTACAATGCACCCAGTCTCAATGCATTATATTTCGAGTTCTTGCTTAGTCTATTAATAGGTGAAAATTGAACATAGTTTTCTTTAAACTCAATCATTTTAACTGAAAGTCGTATTTTAAAAAAAATAATAATAAATAAATAAATTGTCACTTATACTACTTAAAGTTATGCACCCGGTTATTTTTTGCTCTGATTTCGTCCCGACGAGTCTAGTATATCAAAACATATAATATAAAACCCGGTTTCTTATTTTATCGCGATGCTACTTCTTTAATTGATCATTTTTACTTATAAAAAAGAACGAGAAACATGATGTAAAAGCATTTTAACTAGGGTTCCGCTTTTTCCAAATAATTAATGAATATTACCCATGACGGAACCAGGGTGGGTTTCAGGGTGTCTCAGGACACTTATGGATTTTCCCGATATAGTGTTAATTTGTGTAAAAATACTTGATATTTCCTAAATTCATCTGGTTCAATAAAATTCGGTATATAGTCGCTTATTTTTTTTTAAAACACCTGGTTAATTAATGTTTTGGTTCCGTCCTGATTACTCGTCGATTCAAATTTTATCTTTTTTGTTATTTTTAAATTTGTAGTCTCATACAATAAAGTTGTATACTTCGTATATCCAATTTGATGTTTTCTAAAGCTTGATATTTACACAAATGGATTAAAATCAACATAATATCCAGAAACAAGATTTGTCCACCACATTCCTCCCCCTTGCCCATCAAACATTCTTCTTGTATTGTGTTAGTAGACATACTGGGATGGGTCTTACATCACATCACATGCAATTTATTTTGTTTGGAATTTACCATACTAGGAGGTTACATCATCATT
The DNA here is from genome assembly GCA_030686995.1 of Artemisia argyi. Lineage (NCBI taxonomy): Eukaryota > Viridiplantae > Streptophyta > Magnoliopsida > Asterales > Asteraceae > Artemisia > Artemisia argyi. The sequence goes on along the minus strand of CM060676.1, from coordinate 171,089,648 downwards.
AAACCAATAATGAACACAATCCAAATTTGCATTTATAATTGCTCATCACCTCAAAATAAAACACATCACAACTTCTTTAACCAAATCACATTTCTTCATCAAAATTCAGAAGTAGGTAATGGTTTGTGTTTTGTGGCAGGGTGTGTAAATTTTAAATCAAACATTCTCATCTTTATTAAAATGTTTTTAGTAAAGTAGTGATGGTCATAATTATATGTACTTGGAATATTAAGCGGAACGTAATCGATATGGGATTTTTAGATTATATCTAGATTAAGATGCATGGAATACTATCTGTCACCCTTTAAGAAATAGAAAAGAAACAAACGAAAAACGTACAACACACAAATGGGGTGTCTTTGGACTTGCATCTTACTAATTTATTTGAGTTTGTTTTAAGGAGTCTAATAGACAAACAATTTGACTTTTATATGATAAGTACATACAAAATCATAATATTGACATACACTTGTACTTGTGCATATATTTTTTCGAAAAAAAATATTACCATATGTAGTATCTACAAAACATTTTGGTCTTCGGATTAAGATTTTCTTAAGTTTATATGAACATGACCGGTCATGTTTTCTCACAAACAGAAAAAAGACCAGGTCTCGCAGTAAACCCCACAGTTTTGTATGTGAGAAAGCATGCAGTCATGTTCATTCTAACTTATTGAAAGAATCTCAATCCCTAAAACTTACATTTTATATATCTACTAATGTAAGTGTTTCTCAGATAGTCTAAATCTGTCTAAATCTGGTTTTACCTAATACTCGTTCCGTCTCAAAATAATATTCACTTTTCTATTTGGGTTACAAAATAAATGATCTTTTTGTATTTGAACCAATCAAAAGAGATTTTAGCGTTAGAATGATATTTGATTAGTGAAAAATGTAGTCAGTGAGAAATCCAAAAATTTTGTGTTATTTGAAAGTGGAAATTGATTTTGAACCGAAGAGGTACTTTTTTTATAATAAGACATATGATTAACTTGATTACTTGACATAATTCCACGTCCAAACTTAGCTTTTTAAGCTACTTTTAAAAACATAATCACAATTTAATTAAACAAAACCCATTGATGAAGCAGCTGAAAACGCGTTTACTCCATTTTTTATTTTTTGTTTCCTACATGCTTGCTTTCATATCAATATAAACAACTAAACAAGTACATGTAAATAAATATAATACTAAAAAAAAAAGTGTTGAACTCAACAGAAAAGAGAAAGAAGGGGTCTGCTTCTTGTGCTGTTTGGTACATAGACGTTGATTAATCAAATAAAAAGCATCCAACCAACCCAATCATTTCCTTCACCTTCACAATTAATTTAATCTTTTTTCATTAGTTTAGCTTATCAACTTTCCAAACTTTTTCTTGCTTTTCATGTCTACCAACTCAATTTTTGGTCAGTGTTGTCGCATTCAGCAAACGGTTTGTGACATTGACACAAAAACAAAATCATCCTAGATACCTTCATCATATCAAACAATGGTGACAACTACGTTTTATATAAACAAAAACATATTTAAGTATTAGTTGTTTATGAAGGACACAACAATTTTATGGCAAGGACTAAAAATATATAGAAGTTCAAACTCATGTCTAAGTCTAAACTACAAAAATATAATAGAAGATCAGCATGGACAAAATAACTTGCTAACATCTCCAAAAAAATAAAAGGTAAAAATTGATATTGAATTACTAAACCATGGAATCTGGTCCCAAAGCTAGGCCTGAAACTTCCATATTGACTAGAGTTGTCCCATTGTGAATGAACCCCATGCTTCCGATTTGGTGACACGTTGTTTTAATATATATGGAACCTAGTCGTGGTACCCATACGTGTGATTTAAGAGTTATGATCGTTTTAAGGTGACATATTTTATCTCATTATGGTTATATGTATCGAGCAACTGTCTTACTAGTCAGGACCAGCTTCAAAGTCGGAGCAAACCAATTGGGAGCAGCAGGCATATCATGCTCCCAAGTGCACACCTTGGTCTTCATTTTTGTTTTTGTAGCAGTTTGTAAAGTATAAGCAATTAATTGCACAAGTATTGTAATGCAAAACACAAATTGATTTTATATATAAGAGTAATGGAGTTCATGTTTTGGTATTTACTAAATCAACCTTTTTAAGAGTGACATTTTCATTTAGACTGCATCAACTAACATACGTGATGAACACACCTTGTTGAGTTACAATATTAACTATATTCAATATATCGACTTGATCAAATCAAAAACAAAGAAACAAGAAGAAAACTAATTAATGGATTGCTTGTTATCCAAGAAATATTGAAGAACATGAATTCGAGAAGAATTACAAGAATGAATATAGAAAGTAAAAAAGAAAATAAAAACACATTAGCAAGAGTAAAAGTCGACAAGCTCATGTAAAGAATCAGGTTGAGGATCGGCATTTTCAATCATCCAAAGTAGATGTTCAAACAACACAACTTCACACTCAATAGTCACATTATCTTCTCCATCACCCGAACGTTCCACAAGCTCTTGAAACAAAGGATGTTGGGCCACATCTGAGCTTATAAGGTAGCGACGCCTTGTCTTGCCTACATAAACAGCATGAGAATGACTCAAGTTGCTGTAGTCCTCTTCATCAGAAGCTGATGCACTAGCACGGTCTTTCGTATGACTAGTTGGCTTGCCATTGCTAAACGAGTGCAATTTCTTTAGCACCGACCTGATTTTCGTAAGCTTACCACCTTTTGCCATAGGTTTGCAGTTGGAAAACCAGAGGTTTTGGTTTTGGTTTTGGTTTTGGTTTTGGTTTTGGTTTTGGTTTTGGTTATTGAGACAATGAGAGAATTATATGATTGAAAGAAAGTTGGTTTCTTATATATAAACAACCTGTGGCATGGGACAGGATATTTCTCATATGGGAAATATATAAAAATAATAAAAAAATGTTAAAATAAAATACATGTAATTGGTGTTGTTGAGACAAACAAAGAGGTGTTTAAGGCCATATTTGATTGTCTCATAAAATATTATTATGGTTTCTATGTGATTGAGACCTTCCAAGAACACGACATTATAATAAGTTAAGAGTTCATTAGGCCCATTCCGACTTTTGGTGTGTCTCTAATGATATAACAGGATATGTCTTTAGGTGGTTATCCTAAGTGTTTTCTTTATGAAACAATGCAATGAATCCCTTATTTTATAAAAAGATCGGGTTTTTTAGTAAGCCCGTTGCTTTCTGGGATGTCGATGTTCATAATATCTTGAAAGGGTCTTAATTAGGCATGTCGAGTTATAGACGTTCGTAAAATAGTGTCAACACGATAAATACTCGAAAAATGCATGTATCTGCTTTTAAAGGATGTATCAACAAAAATCCTATTATTAAGGAGTCTGTTTTCAACTTTCACAATTTGCAAGATCTTTAGGGGTCTGTATCATTTCCTAAATATTGTATTTTATTTTTACTACAAATCGCTTAGAATCTGGAGTCTTTTTACTGTATGACTTTACTATTTTAGCTACAATTTTAATGTACCAGGATTTCTCTAATGAGCCAAGAAATAATGACATTTTATAAGCAAATTCATTTCTCTGGCAATATAATTATTTCTTGACAAAAGTACACCGTTGGTACCTAAACTTGCTCAAAAGCATCGCCTAGGCCCAAAACTTGAGAAAATCATCACCGTAAGTCCAAAAGTTGGGTTTTTTAGGTCGATTGTGTCCCTTGACCCGTAATGTTTAGGTCAACGCCCCGTTTTGCATTATATTTTCAAAGGCATAATAGTCCAACCACATTTTAACTATATCTAAGATAAATCTAACCCAAAATTGTATCATATTATTTTTTTCCCTCTTGCTTGAATTCGATAAAACCCTAAGTACCAGCAACACACATTCAACCCAAATCACTAACAATGGCGCAAAACGATAAAGGGAAGGCCTTGTACAGTGGGTTGAGGAAAGAGGATTGCTCTAATGAAGACCGTCTGGGTGTTAAGAAGGAGAAGGAAGAGGCTGCCGACATCGGGTTATCAAAGGTTTCTGATTTGGAAACAAGGATTAAGAATCTTGAAGCTGTGTTTAAAAAGTTGTGGGTTTAGCGAAGTGTATGTTTAGATGATAGGGAAGTTTGTAATGGTTGTCAACATGAAACCGATCAATAAAAATTTGGGTTTTTACTAACTGGTAATGTTTGACAATCAAAAGTTTCCTTTTTGTTGGTAATTGGTTAGTTTGACTTTTACAAGTCAATTTGGCAGTTTGACTATAATATATCTAAGTAACTAAATGATTTGCCTTTTGGAATATTGTGGGTGTTTGGATTAGCATTTGCATTTTGGAATTAGATGTCAAAATATCTAAAGCATTTGCATTTTGAATACATGTAATCATTTACAATTACTAGGTATGGTTTGAACATATGTTCCATGCATCAAATGTTAAATGCCCACTGTGTTTGGTTTTGCTGATACAAAGGTGTGATCGTTTGTGGTGATTATACCATGACATTGAGCATTTGGTTAGTTTGACTTTATAAAGGTCAACTGACAAACTAATATGTACACATATAATATAACATATAAGACAAACAAACACATATTGTAACATAACCAACAATTTAGCAAGTTGACTTATAGTAGTCAACTAGTGAAACATTGTTTGATACAACATGAAAATGACTTAAAATATAGATTCATTGTCTAATACAAGGTTCTACTGATAATTCACAAAAAATGGAAAAGAAGATGCAGCTTCCACTAAACAACCTTCACCTGATGAACCTTTTAACGATATACATATTGGAATTGGATGATCAATAAACAAAACATTGAACTTTACTGATCAAACTGCAACTATGCCTGGAAAAACAAGTATCCAAATACCAAATTTTCAAGTTAGATAAGGTATAATTGCAGTTTCAAAATATAAAACACAAGCCATGCAATTCAACATTAAAACCTCAGCTACGATTGTCTATTGGCAAAAAGGGCAAGTAGGCAGTTGGTAATCCTTTCACTGCTTCTAAAAGGTTTTTTTAACACCACTAGGCATAAGACCACCAGCACCACCAACCCTGTTTTCAACACCATCACCAGCAGCCATGTTTTCGCCATCAAAACCAGGAAACTCAACCATTATAGGCTTCCCCTTCCCATCAAAACCTCGCTTATAAGTTTTTACAACTTCCTAGCCCTTTTCTTGTTGCAAAACTTCCTTTATCTGAAGCAGCTTTCCTTTTCCCTTATTTTCTCCCTTTTGTCATGAAAACACCTTCTTCCTTTTTGATAACAACACCACCTTGACCTGTTTGCATTTTGGTTACACTCGCTTGCGTTTTGTTCTTATTTATCCCCTCTTATTTACGCCGAGTCCTAAAAGGTCTTGGACTTGACATTCTAAAGTTAGCATCTTCCTCAACCCAACCCACAACCTCAAAACCAATGTTTTTCAAGTAAAATTATGCTAACATTTGGGGCTTATGAGCAACAAAGATATCAACTGACTCATGTGTTTCAGCCAACTCATACAGCTTAAGAACACCATCATCCCTATTAATCAATTACAAACCATTTTCTAGGGATTTTTTTAGATCACATAAAAACAGCACACATTTTGGTTCCTTAATCTCTGATAATAGATTATCAAGGGTTGAACTAAAGATATCCCTATCACAGCTAAAAGCACTAACATTAATAAGGGATCCTCCTTCATACCTGAGTGGAGTATATTTAAATATCCCGCTTGTGTGAATCCAGAACACACTTCTCCTTCTGGTTGTATATCCTTAAACGTTGTCACAAATATGCTCATTTCCATTTTGCGAATGAGTTGTGCTATGAGTTTATGTGTTTCACTCACAATGTGGAATGACGTTGGTTTCATCTGAATTGGGTATTTTGATCTTTTGAGGGTTTAGTGGGTCGCCCCAAAAAAAAAGTTAAGCGTATTGGGGAAGTTTTCATAATTTCATAGTTGGTCCCCAATCTTGTCGTTCTTATACTTAAAGTTCCCGCCGAATAATAACTTTACTCTTTATGATCGAATTATTTCACATTTGGTCCCTGAATTTGTATGGTCATCTTTGCCTTTGCTATTTTAGGGATCATACCCTAAATCATTTTCATACCCAAAACACATTTAACAGAGTTCCCAACCCTAAAAAAACAACAACAAAATATGGAATTTCCCACGTCTACAAGAACTTACCGCCGCTGCAGATTCCTACTCCATGTTTGATTCCATTGTTGTTTACTATCAAAGGGAGAACGACAAGGATATACATTTTGACAAGGGAATCAAAAAGTCATATGTTGATTTGGTTGGTGTTATAAAAGAAACATAAGAGTTCATAAATGAACTTGAAGAATATCGTCCATCGGCTATGACGTACAAGGTTCTACAGGATCTTCACAAGGTTCAAAGGAAAAATGTGCTCAAGGTTTTGGAGTTTAAGAAGTCGATTACTAAAACCCATGCTCAGGTGTTGGACATGAATAACTTCCTTGATGTCTTAGGACTACCTGATTTTGTTGTTAAGCAGTAATGAAGCACATGAAGTGTTTAATGTTTGTTGTCTTTTGGGGCTTTTGAAATTGTATTTTGCTAAATCATCTATTATCATGTATAGTAATATTTTATGGAATGAATGAAGATCTGTTTATATTATTCTGCATTTGTTTTTGGTTTTTTTGCTTGTCTTGATTATATTCATTGTTGTTAGATGGTTGGTCCTTGCTGAAACAGTGTATACATATAAGGTTAATGTTTTTGTCCTATATCATTTGGACAAGTTAGCATAAAGTGTAGGAATGCATTTAAAGTACGAGTGTTTTTTTACCACAATTATCCCCGAATTTAAATTCAAAAACACTAAAGTCTTTTTTCACTGAAATTGCTTAACAATGGGTAAATCTAGATCTCGTAAACAGATCAAATGCTCTAATTGTCATACCATTGGACATAATAAGAGTAAGTGTCACAAGGAACAAGTTCCAAAACCACCAAAAGAAAGTAACATATGAGGAAGAAAAGGCATTGTGATGGCAGAAGGCAACAACTATGCATATATTTATCTTATGAATGACAGAGGTTCTTGTGTCTTTACATTGAAGTTGATGTATGCATTTATTAATTTTTTGCAGTGGATGGATGAAGACGAGATAAGGCAAACTATGGAACAAGAGTTTCTTGAAGTTCATTTTTTTTTTCAAGAAGAAGAACATAGAAGGTTAGATCAAGAAGAAGAGTAGACAAGGACGGATGAAAAAGCATTCTAGCAGTTTTTGGAAGAGGAGAGAATGTTCAAAAAAAATTGAAGATGAAAGAGCTAGAAAAGAAGCAGAAATGGAAGCAAGGGAAGAGGCAGATTATTAGGCCAGCTTTGGACTGGATATAGATTTCACAATGTTTCTTGCAAAAAAATGGTTGTCCTAAATGTTGTTAGTTGGTTTTACCAGTGTGTAAGTTTGGACACCATAATGGTAGTCCTAGGATGCAATAGTCAAAATTTTAAATTCACAATATTTTGGCTTAATTTTAAGCATTTATGTTGTCTTTAATCCCATCTACTTGTTCAACAACCACATTGTACCATATTAAATTTTTTTACCTGTATTATATAATACCCCATGTTTCATCAATTCTTTATCATATCAAATGTTTTTCACCATGGATGCAGAAAATGGTTGTCAAATGGTATGCATTGATTGTTGGGTTGAAAGTGAAAACAGGGCTGGATTGACCTTTTTTGCAAGGTGTCCCCCTTATAGAGATTTCATGTGGTATGTTTGTCCAGTGTGCCTTGACAGAAGGGGAAACACATCTTATACTAGTAGAGGTGGTGTTACAAGGGAAAACACAACCACAACAAATAGTGGTGGATATGTAGTGGGCTGTGGGCCTACATATTACTGCATCTACTAGATTTAGTACTTACTTGGGCAGTGGTGATGAAGAAACTGAACCACCTGCAACTTAAAAACCAAGTGGAGTATGCCTAAGTCAAACAGCAAGTGAAGAACCTGCAAGTCATAAAGCAAGTGATTCACCTGCTAGTCAATTAACTAAGTGAATCACCTGCAAGAAATGATATGTTGTCTTTTAGTATAAACGTAACTTAACTGATATGTTGTAGTTCATATGTTATAACAATGCAGTTTGGTTACTACTTTTTTTTTTGTATCTGTTGACTTTTTAAGTCAAATTCTGTTATTCCAAACAGTCCACTAAACTGCATATGCAATTCTAAACTGAAAAATGTAAACAGCAAAACTAAAACTACAAATGCAAACAAAAGATGTTTTAAAAGATTATAACAATACACTTTGGTTTATAATTTTTTGGTATATGTTGACTTTATAAGTCAATTGGTTATTCCAATTAGCCCCCTAAACTACATATGCAAATGCAAATTGATAAAATGGAAACATCAAAACCAAAATATACATACATCACTAACTAATTATAACATATACAACAAAATATAGATCTTAAGAACCATCGTTTTGAGTAGCCATCATCATCTAAAATATTAACATCTTCATTACATAAACAACTAAAAATAACAGGTGAACTTTTTTATGGGAGACTTGATATTCATGGAGGGAGACTTGAGCTCCTTAGGGGGAGGCACATACCACTCTTTCCTCTTTGTGCTGGAGCATCCCATAGCCGCTACAAGACCAAGTACAACATTTGTAACCCTTTCCTTTGTTTTTGGACTTTTATGAACAAGGGTGCTAACTGGTTGTACATTGGAAGCATTGGGAGTGGAAGCCTTGGAAGCTTGGGGAGTGGACCCTTTGAAAATGGAAGACTTTCCCTTTCTAACCCTTGATGTGGAAGTAGTATTATTAGAAGACAACAACCCAAAATCATCACCAGATGTGTCTGAAATAATGATAACATCAACCTTTTTTCCTTTAGAGTTGGTATCTTGAAAGATAGCAAAAACAGAAAGACATCACAGTTCAGCCATTACTATTATCCTACTTTTCAATCATTAAGTCTAACCTTTTGCAACCTCTTTATTTCCATACTTTTTCCACAAGTCTTCAAGTATCACATTAGTAATTTCATCTTCTATATCCCACTTATTCCCATAAGTAGCCATGACATAGTCAATCATATCGTCAGAGACTTTTAGTTTGTTATAATTTTTTTTTTTTTTTTTTTTTTTTTTTTTTTTTTTTTTTCAGAATTTGCCATTGCTTGGATTTCTTGCAAATAAAATATGGTTATTTAGGGACACAAAATTGACTGCTAAGCTTAATATGTCAATCACACAAATACAGAAAAATGAACTAACATGTCATCACTTCAGCTTCTTTCACAAATATGCATAAATCTTCACACATATCATCAGATATTTCATCTATTTGTAACCAAGCATCCCCATATTTGGCCTTCACATACTCTACCATATCATCCGTGACTGCTGTCATACTAAGGTCCTTGTCTGTCATTGTTAAGAGTTTTTTTTTTTTTTTTTTTTTTTTTTGGACAAATATTGGTAGCTTGTTGGGGGTTGTGTTCAGTAGAGGTTGTATGTGAAAATGTGTATGATAGATTATATTATTTCCCGCGCAAACAATAATAGGCATATCAGAGAAGATACGGTCAAATTGAATAGTTAAAATTATATTATTCCACAGTTGGTCCCTCAAGTTGAGTGTCGGGGTTAGGTTGGGTTAGATTAAAGTTAAAATGTGGTTGGACTATTATACCCTTGAAAATATAATGCAAAATGGGCGTTGACCTGAGCTTACGGGTCAATGGACGCAATCGGCCTCAAAAACCCAACTTTTGGACAGTTTTGGGCCCCGGCGATACTTTTGGGCAAGTATAGGGACCAACGATGTATTTTTGTCTTATTTCTTTGTAGTTTTATACTCCGTAATAAGCTGTTATAAAAAACAGCTTATTTCAGTCACAATAATCAGACAAACAGTGTGCTTATAATCTATAATACCCACAAAACTACTTAACTAGCTGTATAAAAAAACCATCAGTAGATAAGCAGTTGTATTTTCATCCAAACAAAAAGCATGTAGATATAGATGACAATCACATGAACAAATCATATAAAGACTTAAATTTGTTTCAGTTTTGGACTATGCTTTACTGTAATGGCAAGGAAATGAATTACACAAAGCCCGTTATTATCACTAAACTCCTTCCTAGAACATCAATATGAGAAGCTTAGGCACCAAGAAGTAAATGCTTAGTTATCAACCGCCAACGGAACAGATTCTGCCTGCAATTTGACAAAAAGGCCATGTCAATGCATGTCATATTATTATACTGACAACATAAATAGACCAAAGCACCAGTTAAAATAAAAAATAAAAAAAAAAACTCTACCAGTTTCCGATACTTGAGACCATAGAACATTTCAAGATAGCGCTTGATCTCAAGGCGATCAAGCTTTGAAACGTGCTTCCAGAATCCATACACATTAGCAAGTGTCAACAATCTCTCTGAGTATATTTGTCATGTGTATCTGTTGTTTTAACGTAAGTAACAAACAGGTTAAACTTTATAACTATTAGATTTCCTTTTTAGGTGAAACTCATTGAAAAAGTACTTACTTCTCTTGAATACGCTGCAGGCCACCTTTCGAGATATTCTCCCAGTGAGAAGGATCTTTCTTACACTTGTCAAAAAAGTCAACAAGCAGATTACTAACCTGATCACCATGATAAGGATCGATATGAAATCCAGATTTCCCATGAACAATGATCTCAGCAGGCCCGCCATGAAGTGTTGCAAATGTGGGCAAACCACAAGTCATAGCCTCGACAACAGTCAATCCAAACGCTTCATAAAGTGCAGGCTGAATAAAAGCTCCCTTTGTGTCAGCAATCACACGATATAACTCCCCATTTCTTACTCTATTCATCTGTGCAGATATCCATCTGAACTGACCGTTTAATTTGTACTCATTGATAAGAGAATACATTTTCTTCATTTGAGATTGTTCTTCCAAATGTTTTGATTCCTTCCTTCTGTCTCCACCAACGACAACAAGATTAACTAGTTCACGAAGCCTTGGATTCTTAGCGTACCATTCCACTAGTCCTGTCAAGTTCTTGACATTGTCCAAACGAGCCATTGTGAACAGAATGGGCTTACTCTTGTCTTTCAAAACACATCTGTAACATTTATTATTTTTTTACATTTAATTGCTTGACAATTTATAAAGAGTAAAATATTATGAAAATATATATATATATATATATATATATATATATATATATTTCTTACAGATGTTCTTCGTTCTCGACAGAACTAAAGAGAAGCTCCTCAATTTCAGGATGAAATGATGTCAATCTCTTCTCTTTCTCTGTATAAGAGTAGTAGATCCCGGTATCAGCACCAGGTGAAACAATGTTGAACTTTGGGTCGAATACGTCTATCCCATGAACCACCCTGTAGAGTCCAGGCATTGTGAAAGCTGCATGGCTTTCATACTGTCCAACCGTTTCCTTGCTATCAATAACATCAATCATATATATTATAATTTGTTTATTAATAGGACAAAATGACTGATAATATTCGATTAACCAAAAGATTACCTTCCAGCAATTTCTTGAAGAGTACTTGTGATGATGAAGTCAGTCTGATTCATTGCTATAAGATCAGCTGTAAACTGGGACGAGAAGTGATACTTTTCTTCAAAGTTTTTCCAGTAGATGTCAGAATCAGGATATTTAGTTTTCTCCAATGCGTGAGCGATGGTACACTGCAGGAAAGAAACCGTGCTCTAGTCAGCTAAACCTACCAACAATGTCTATTAGAGGTGGCAACCTGTCTACTGGCTCGATTGGGGCTACAACGGGTTGACACTTGCCGAAAATTAAATTTTAATGCATATAAGTTCCCTAAATCATTTAGTTAAAAAATGTATAGCTACAGTAATACTAGCATTGTTTGTGTAAAGAAGACAAAGATGCTTGCAAGTCAAGTAGTCAACCCAATCTGACACGGCGTGTTTTCAAACATACAGAAATGACCAATTTAAACCCGAACCCATTTTGACCCGTTACCAAAATCACCCATCTTGCCACTTCCGATATCTAATTTTGATTACTCAAGTCCTAATATATACCTGAGTGACACCTAATTTGTGAGCGAGCAAGGAGGCAACGAGGTTTCCGTCACTGTAGTTCCCAATAATCAGATCCGGCTTCGCTTGTAACTCTGCTGTAACTTCTTTTGCAACATCCTAATAGAAACCAAAAAAAAAAAAATCTTATTATAACACCATAAGTTATTTAGGGGGTGTTTGGATGTCTTACTAAGCTGATTAGTTAAAACAATTTATCGGAAAAAAGATAATTGTTGATGTGAGAAAACTTTATTCTTCAGATAATTATGAGTTTACCTAACTATCCCTATGCTTACACACCTGACTTGTTTAATTACCGATTACGTAGTATTGAAACTGGTTCTGCTTCTGATCCTTAAAATTACAATAATCACTATGAAATTGCACATCCAAACACTCTCTAAAAGGAAAGGTTATGCTTAAGATTACCTCTGAGAAAGTCTCAAGATACGGCCAAACTTCAAAACGAGAAATCCATTTTCTTAGAATCCCTTCCTCGGTTCTAAAGGGGACACGTAGAATATGTGAATGTTCTGCTCCAAAGACCTTCTCAAGACGTACCCCGCAGGTGGTTCCTTTTGCATCAGGGAGGAGCCTCGTCACCTAGGCACGGCAACCCATGAGTATAAATTCATAAAATGACCGGATATAGAACATAAAATTTGCAAACAGACTCACAATGAGAATACGAGGAACAATATCAAGTCCTTGTTCCTTAATCCTCTTAATCATTTCACGCTCCATAGCAGGGACTTGATCCAAAATGTAAACAATCTGGCCGCCAGTATCAGGAAATCCCAATACATTCTCTTGAGCAAAGTAGCCATGAGGAGATAGTATAACAACGTTAAAAACCATAGGAATCCTTGCAAGAAATTTCTCGAGAGTGCACGGATCAGGACCTTCTAGAAGCTCAAGTAGCATCTGCAGCATCTCCGTCACACGCTCCGCGTTATCACCCCAGCCCCTCTCTAAACCAATCTCTTGAAACTTATCTTCAAACTCAGAATACAAAGTATCTCCAGAAAATTTAGATAGATAGTCCACACCTCTCCTCAACACAGATTGAAGAGTACTCAAACTTTGGATCCTGTCATTGAGCATCATCGTCTGCATTTCATGTCAACATCAATAAAGTTAAAAATTTGTCTAAAGGTTTAAATCAATTAGCTCGTGACAATATCATACCTTCCCCTTATATTGGTGTGACCGGAGAAAACCAAGGAGAGGATGCATACTATCGTTTTCACTAAACATTTTAGCTGAGAGGTGTCGGTTAAGAAACTCGGCCCCGTTTCCTATAGACTTGGTAAGGGTTGGGCGTGGTAAGGATGAAGTGAAAGGTTCAAAGTCCAACTCGAGTATAAAGTTGTCATTAGAGCTGTTACATATGAAAATTGTAAAGAGTGTTGAGTTTTTGGTTACAGCTGTTAATAAGCACTGCTTATTTTTTTAAGCCGATAAGCAGTCTAAAATAAGCAATTCCAAACAACTTCATGTTTTTATATACAGTGACTATTATGAAATGCCGACAAGATAGCTTACGTTTCATTGACGAGTTCTTCTTTGAAATGGAGATACCAAGGAACAGTTAATTCCTCAACAAGAAGGGTGTCTACATTGATCCTTACATATTCCCAAACACCAGGTCTTTGACGGACAGCGAGTGCAACCCATGGAGGCAACACAATCACTTCCTATCATATGAAATTGTACTTGAGGTCAGTCACTGAGTCACATGTGATAAATAACTTCAAATTAGAGACATGTGTCATGGTATGCAATGACTAACGAACCTGTGTGCTTTTGATAACTTCATCAACGAAACCATCATGAAGTTTGTTCTGATCATCCTTGCAGATCGTTTCAAACTCGGTTTTAAGCTCGCCAGGCTTCAAAATTTGTTTTTCATTGCTTTCAAGCCTTCAAATTTGTTTCAAAAACAATTAGTCGAATTTATAATGAGACTAAATTATTATATCACATAGTAATTAATGTTAAAGTACCTTTTAAGAAGAACGGCGAACACATTACCCTGAATGGCAAGAACATCATTGAGGCGTTCACGTAGACTAAGAACACCGGTGAGAACACGATCAGCCATAACTAGCAAAGCTATGAGTCCTTGCTGTAACAAACAAAATCAAAAGTTTTCACAAAAAACCGCACACCCTTATAGAATTAATAGTAAACCAACTACTAGTGCAAAAAACCGCAACTTGTGCAAAAAATTTTCACAAAACTATCTAGATTAGAGAGATCGAATGCCGTTTTACCCTTTATACCATAACCTCAGTTTTCTATTTCTATAAAGAAAAAGTATTACACAAACCGTATACAATACAAATATACCACATTTGTCCCTTACAGGACTTGAACCCACAACCATCTCATTGTGCCGCTAGGATACAAGCCTTTTGGGAGTCCCTCAACATCAATTACATGTTTATTTTTCCTCGCATGAACATAATAAGTCAAGAGATTTATCTATAAAACATTTAAAAGCTCAGAAAGACAAAAAGATTTAAAGGTTCCAAAAAACATAAACAATTTAAAGTCAACTAATGGCCCACTATATTTGACTACTCAAAATCAAATTATTTAAATATGAACTCATCCATTAAATCTTTAAACTTTAATGAACATTAAAACTAGTAGATTTATGATATTTAGTGTCATCAAACACCCCTTATTCTAGGAACAAAAAGTTACGGATTTTTTTATTACCCTTCATTCTTTTAATCTTTCTTGATCTAGTTCACAAACAGCAGCAGCAGCAGCAACAACAACAACAACAACAACAACAACAACAAAAGTAAGCTAGTAATATGAGATAGAGAAATGATCATACCTTGATGAGCAATGAAACAAGAAAATAACTGCAGAAAATGATAAACTGCAAGAAGAATGTTAATGCTATAGAGGGGGAAAAGAAGTAAAGAACAATGTTTGTATAACTGTTTATTTATGTGTGTATAAATGAGTACTACTATATATTATGTAAACTGACAATGACATAGTAGTAGTTAGTTGTTAACATAATGTATATGGTTTAATTGAGGTATGACGGACTCATGACTATAAGTGATTGGATTCGCATTTATTTTATCCATAATACAATAAATTAAGTAAGTAAAACATGTAACCAGCCTTAAGTGTATACGGTTTAATTGAGGTATGACGGACTCATGACTTAAAGGTTATGAGCCGAGTCCGAACCTACCTTATGACCGGTGGCGGACCTTGGAATGTTGAGGACGGGGGGCAAAATTTTATTTTTTGAAAAAAGTCGTTGTGCACGAAAAAATAAAGGTAAAAAGTCGTTGGTCACACAAAAATAAAGATAGAGATCGATAGAATGTTTTTACATTGTTTGGCTTAAAGGTGGGGGGCAATTTAATTTTGTGAGGTGGTACACTTTAATAAAAAGGTAAAAAAAAACATTTTTTTACGCTAAAATCTTACGGAATATATTTTTTGCGAATTGTAGAGGGCACAGCCACCCTATAGTTTGTATGTAGTTCCGCCTGTGCTTATGACTTTCGAGCCGAGCTCAAGGCGTGTCAAGCTCGAGCTCGACTTAGCATGATTACAACCCTATTGACCACCATCATATCTTGGTCATCGTTTAATGAGTAAATATTAGTATAAGTGTGCGGTATAATGAGGTTAGACACATGAATTTGCTAAATCCCAGTCACGTTTGTAGCTTTTTTGTCGTCTTTCTCTAAAAGCTAGAAAGATGTTATTCACTACCAATGGTGCTCCACTGCTCCTTTATTTTGTGGACCCGTTTTAACATTCTTCCAAAATTGCTGAGTCGTTTGGAATACAAACGTCGACTGATGGGTCAAATGGTCAAAACCTTTCTTTGACATGTTTCCCATCCCAAATATTTGTTCAGGGGAAAAGAACAGTAGCATGCATCGGTGGGTTGTATTGTGTGCATCATGATATTGTATTATGTGCTTCGCGGTTTGTATGGTTGATTACAAAGGAGTTCGAGTAGTGTATCCCATTTGTTAATGAGTACTCCAATGTGGTTATTTATTTATTTATTTATTATTGAAATACAGTATAGTTTTGAAGTTAGTGTTGATATTAATTTATTTCTTACTATTATTTAGCATTGAGCATAATAAAATGATGATGAAATGGAATAAACATAGTAGTTAAATGATTTATTAATTTTTTTCTGTTGGGTTTATCTGGTTGTCGTGTTGGAAAATGAAGACGGAAAAAAAGAATGAATACGATAAATGGACAATGATCTGCTAAAAAAACAGAAAATGGACAATGATGAAAATGCTCCCTATGAAGAAATAAAATGAAAAACAAATAAGGTAGTCATGAAATGAAAATAGCTATTAAAATAAATGACTAAAATTAGCCATTTTATTACAAAAGGGGCCGTTTATTATGCATGTTTTACCTTTATAGAATGGAATGCTAACTTGAATATGCAATTTGGATTTGACCCAAATATTCATGAGAAAATTCTTTAAATAACCCAAAAGTACACTAGTGTGTACCTTAAATATCTCAAAATTTTTCAACTTCCCCAAATACTCCAAGGGCGACTCTCTCACAAGAAAACTTGGGCAATCCTCCCAGAATTTTGACAAGTGTCCCTTTACTTGTCCCCACTTTGTACTTGCAAAGTACAACTAACCCCACTAATTTCTTGAGCAACTGTGACTTACTTTCTTGGGCAACTTTGCTATTTTGTCTTTTAGTCAAAAAGTCAATAATAGGGTTAAGTATATTTTTGGTCCTCGTAGTTTGCTTGGTATTTCATTTTTGTCACACATATTCTTTAATCCACTATATTTTGAGAGATTTTGAGGTAATACTTCTGCAATTCTGACAACTTTGAGGCTTTGAGCTATATGCTATTCTCAGTCACAAAGAGGGAGTTTATAGGGTTTCGTGAGGCCTTGTGCATTGCGGGTTTATACAATGTATATTGCGGTTTGTACGTTTTAACCAAAACATTCTATTGTCACATCATAAAGGGGGTCTTAATTACATAACCCGTCACAAATTGCACCAACTTTTTCTTAATTTATCTATTTTTTTTCCTTCCATTTTTTCTAAATAACACTTTTAAACTCATTATCAATTTCTAAATTATATAACATTTTTGATTATATATTTATTTCTCTCTCCTCAATGGGTAAAGTTAAAATAAAAAAAAATATTCGTACACTAGGTAAAAAGATTTTTTTTCCAAAAAATTCAAAAAAAATTCACAAGATCAGGTATGTTGGTGCACAAAACTTTTGTGAAAGAAGCTTTTCTAATTTTGAATTTTTATACGTTTTTTTTAATGCACAAAAAACTAATTTTGATGCGCAAAAAAATTTTAATGCACAAAATTTTCAACTTGTTTTAATTAGATGTGCAATGTTATTTTAATGAAAAAAGTCAAAAGAAGTTAGGTGCAAAAATGAATTTTTGATACATAAAAAAACGATTTAATACACAAACGTATTTTTTCATAATTTTTTTTCGGAAAAAGTATCAACTTTTAGATAAACGCCGTTTACAATTTTTTCATACACCAACATATCCGATCTTGTGAATTTTTTTATTTTATTTTTTTTTTCAAAGAAAAAAAATATACGAATATTTGTCTTTTATTTGATCCTTATCCTATAAAACTAATCTCAAATTTAAATTTAAATTCGATTATAACGCCGTTTAAAAACCAAACGCACCAGACTTATTCTTTTACTTGATTGTGTACTCGAAAGTTGAAAGTAACAGTTTCCTCATGTGTTTAGCAAATCTCAAGTGGTACTTGTTGCGTGGGAGCATTTGCTTATGACACAACTACAATAATTGTTGTTTTGGCGTATTAATGCGTGGCACAATAAGAGCCTAAAATAGGTTTTCTTTTCTTCCACGTTATTTTTATTGTGTATGCTTTTTCTTGTAAACATTAAAACCTATGTTGACCTTTCACAAGCGATGCCATAAAAAAAAAAAAGTTTAATAATTCCTACTGCGTATCTTATATACTCCAAAAAGCTATATGACTAGTGCTTTATCTATGTTTTACCAAAGTTGGTATAGCTTAATTTACCAAAGTAACCTTGCGAATACATATTTGCTAGCTAGTCAGGCAGACACGTGATAATATCAAAAATATTAGCTAGAAGTTAATAAAAGTGATTCAAATAGGGGTGAGCAAAACCGAACCGATCCCGAATCTCGTCCCGATCCCGAGTCCCGAATCATGTCCCGAAACCGAACCGATCTTAAACGGGTCGGGACTCGGTTTGTGTTTTTCGTTTTGTCGGGATTAGGGATAGTCGGGATCGGGTCGGGACGGGCCGAAAACCAAAAAACAACAAACAAAACCGATCAAACCGACCGATCCCGTCCCGTCCCGTCCCGTCCCTACTGTCCCGAAACCGAACCGAGCTTAATCGGGTCGGGACTCGGTTTGTGTTTTCCGGCTTGTCGGGATTCAGGTCGGGACGGGTCGGGAGCGGCCCGATGCTCAGCCCTAGATTCAAATGAAACATTATGCAAAATTATTACTGTAATCTGAATTTTAATCTTGCTAGAAACATTCTGAAATAACTATATAGCTTTTGCGGGTAAGTTACTACAGTAGTTTCCGATCAACTACACCAATACTCAATTTCGCCGGAGTGAGGTACACAAAGGTATGATATAAACGACTAATACTCATTTCGTCTCAAAATTATAGTTCATATTTTCCTTTTATGATGTATAAAAATAATTGTCTATTTTTTATTTTAACCAATAAATAAAGACTTTAGTGAGAGAATATTTTAGTTGATAGGTTCAAAAGTATAGTTATCATATTTTTATTAAATCATGTGCTTTTTGTCTCTTAACAATAATTTTGAGACGGAAGTAGTATTAAATTTGAGGTGTAACACTACCATTATTGTAACTTTAGCTAAGCTAAAGGGGTGTTTGCTAAATTAAGTGATTTGATATAATGGTTTAATTAGCCTCCTATAAAAGAGAGTGAAGCTTTAATGTCTCTCAATTAAGAGGGACTAAAGTTTTGGGCTCACATTCCTTCCCGAGAAGAAAGTAAACACCCCTAATTCTAGTTCCATGAGAAACATTCTAGGGCCCGTTTGGTTGAGTACTTTGGCATTGGTTTTTAATTGACAAGACTTTTATTAGTTGTTTGGTTGAACTTTGAAGATTATGATTTGGGAGTGATCCCCACAAAATTAATTGGGGATGTGTAAAAGTAAGGGTGTTGGGTAGGTTTTTGAAATTTTATTGGACCTACTCTTTTTTCTTTTTTTTCTTTTTTTATCATTTCTATTTTTTTTAACATTATAAATGTATAGTTTTAAATTAAAATTCATTTATTTATTTATAAATTAATTATTATTAATTAAATATATTATTTTCTCTCTCATATATCAAATTCAAATCCAAATTTAAAACCTAATCCTAATCCTAATCTTAATCCTAAACCAATCTATAAACCAAACGGACCCTTAGTTCCATGAGAAACAAAATAATGTGACTAGTTTTAATGAGATAAATTATCAGATCCACATGGCATGTGATCCATTATTGAAATAAAATAAAAACGAATGCTAGACCCAAATGAGAAATGAAGTACAGTTATTAAATCATCCCTGGTGATAAAAAGACACTGACTCATGAATTAGAGTAGTCACTTAGAAAACTCACATCCAAACAACCATTATGTGTATATCAAAACTTTTAAGCCGGGATAAAAAGTCAATTCATGTGGTTGCCAATGGAAAATCTTCAATTGATGTCAAATCTTTATCAAGTATTTTGTTGTACAATTAATCTCTCTTCCTTTCTGATGCGTTTTCAAGACAAAAACGCCAAAAAAACTAAAGATCAAAACGGCTAAAAAGCTATTTCCGACTACTGTATTTCATACTATGACATGTTGATGATACAGAACCAAATTTGGAACAGAATACTGAAACAATAGATCTTGACAAGCTTTTCAATCTTTGACATCATTAACACCTTCAGTTGAAATCTGGAACCTTGCTTCAGCTTCAGCTAAACACGGAGAGCTAATTACTTTACAAATCCGTTCTTCTCCCCTTCCTTTCCTCAAAGCTAACCTGTTTCACATTACAAATGGTAAGTAACTACCTTAAATTGTAATAATTGCAAAAGCAGACTACCACACGTGGCATCTTAACATATACTGTAATATAAAACATACCTTGTTGTAGAAGCATGAGCCATGATGTTACCACCAATCGGTTTGATTTGAGGCCCAGAAAACATAGCAGAACCATCTACTTGAGCCACCACTTGGTTAGTTATCACCACCGCTACACCAAACTGATTTACATAAAATGTATAAAAACGTTTAGTATTTAAACAAAGCTTAAACCTTTAACACGATTACACGAGTAAAAAATGGTTGGTGACTAATGGTACAAACATTACCTCATCTGCTAACTTTTGAAGGCTCCTCAGAAACTTTGCAAGATGCATCTGTCGCGCTGACAGCTCACCTCTCCCAGAAAAATCAGTCCTATAGAGGGCAGTTGCACTGTCCACTATCATAAGCGCAAACCTTGAAGAAACCAGAACTAGAATTAGCTTAGCTAAGCTGACAATTTTTTCTTTTACTATAATCAAGAATATATGGTAGCCACATCCCACATTCAACTAAATCTATTATGCACATGAAAGCATATTACTAATATAATCTGCTTCAAACTTCTTTCTTACGGCCTAATCTGCTTCTAATTCTATAATCACTTTAATGTTCAAAAATCAGTCGTCTGTTAAATTTGCATAGCAGTTGCAACAAAGCTTTGTTATCAATAAATGAAATGATATTAACTATTTACACTTTATTTTAAACTAATTAGGGTGAATTTTACTCCCATTTGACACGAGTACAAGAAGACACTCACTTTTCACAAAAATGTCTTTTTGGTTATCTAATCTAGTTCGTATAATCAAAAGTTTCCAAACATCAAAGCATCTACTACTTTAATTGTTGCAAATTCAAATAGCTAAAGCACATCCAAAGACCATTTGCTACATGTTGTGTTATTACAGTTAATTATCTAAGTGTAACTACTAACTACTTTATACCACATAAACAATTTTGCTACAAACATCCAAACACCCACTTAGCAAATGAGATTACAGCCTGCATTATGCAAGAGACTAAGACAGTGCTACAAGAAACAGAAGGATGTAAACATATAGCAAGAAATGTTTCATGTTAATAAATGAAAAACACCTGGCTTCGACCATCATTGAAGCAGCTTCGAGCAATAGCCTAGACTGATGATCTGTATTATATGCTCTCGCATAAGCTACATTCTCCAAAACATCAGCACCATTCAATCCAAACCTGCAACATGAATATATGATAAGCAAATGTACAGAACCTAACGGTCCAAAAAACAACACGTTGATCTAAAAGAAGCTCTACACAACCTGTCTGCTATCTGTAACAGTCTTTGTGGCCTAAATGTACCTTCAGCATCAATGTACATCGCCTTCCCTTCACCGCCACCTTGATCTAATGGGAGCTGAAATTTATAAAAAAGTTTAACACATTTATCATCCAATGCAAAACAAACACTGATTCAACTTAATCAAAAAATGCATTCTTACTTGACAAGTCACGCACAAAGTGTGACAAAGCTGAGTCTTTCCTGAACGAAATTCACCATACAACTCAGTAATAGATCCAGTCTCAATTCCTCCTTCAAATACAGAAAACGTAACATTAATAATTATAAAAAGGTGTTTTTAAGAAAACTTTAACATGAAATGGCGTGTATAAAGTACCATCTAATATCTTGTCAAGCTCTCGAGACCCTGAAGATATCTGAATTATTTCCTGTCTCTGCGCATGAAGTTGGCCTGCGCTAGTGAAGCCCAAAGGGACCAATTTCGAAGCTGTCAAAACACAAACCAAACCAGCATTTAAAACCTCTCATTCTGCAATAAAGCCAATAACCTAAAGATACAAAGCAAACTATAACGGATAACATGCCTGCTTCAATAATCTTATCAACTTTTGCTTCACTAATTCCTTTAATTTGCAGAAGCTCCTTTCGTGGAGAGTACGCTACTGATTCAACAGTACATAAACCCGCGTCTTTCAGCTTCTTTACATCAAGAGCAGCAATCCCAGACGCCTTCAAAATACAATCACATGTCAACGTTAGCATCTAAACTATCATCAACCCACATATCGGGTTTTGATCTTCATCAAACACCCATAACTCTAAACTGACCCATATAACCAAATCTTGAAAAACCCTAAAACTAAAAAATAACGAAAACGATTAAAAACCCACATCCCAAATGAATCAAATTGCACTAAATTCAAATACCCATTTCTTGATTTCAATTAACAAACCCTAATTTTACACTTAAATCAAATTGGAGAAAAACAAGAACATAACAAAATAATCAGATTAAAACAAAACCCATTTATAAAAACGCTAAATTAAGCAATACCCATTTCCAAATTTCAATCTAGAAACCCTAATTTTACAGAACAAAAATTGGGGAAAAACAAGAAGATAGCCAAATAAGCACTAATAATGAAATTAAAACAAAACCCATTAATAAAAAGACTAAATTAAGCAATAAAAATTTATAAAAATATGTAAAGATTGGATTATATTAAAAACCTGAAGCTGTTCAATTGGAAAAGGGCCATGTTGAATATCGTCTAGCTGATCATCATCATTATTTTCTTGTTGGTTTCTTTGTCTTTGATCCATTGTTGTTATTTGAGATTGAAACAAGAAAATGGGATTCAGAAATGAGATGAAGAAGAGTAGTGTTTTTTGAAAAGGGTTTGTTGGGCGCCAAAATAAAAAGCTTCCTAAGAAAGTATTGGGGTGCTAATATTTTAAAGGGAATTTACACAATATTATTTTATTATGTAAAATATTTTCACTTTTTTTTTTCTTCTGTTGTGATGCTTTGTATATTTAGTTTTATTAGGGTCCGAACATTCAGTAAATATTTAATAAACCGTGCGTTAAGTTAAAATGTTCGTTTATGTGCTTTTATATTTACTACTTATAAAGAGCTTATCTTTTTTGTTGAAACTTAAATTAATGCACTTATTCTAAAATGTCTTTAGGTACCCCTCAAACTTGACAACTTTTAAAAATTTAACAATTTACATTATGTTTTTTCTTGATTAATTCTAAACTAGACAACTTTTAAAAAATAAATAAATAAATAATAATAATAATAATAATAATAATAATAATAATAATAAACTATATTAATTTTTAAAAAAATACACGCTTTGTATTTCAAAAAGAATCACGATTTTGAAACTATAAATATTTGCCGTTGTACACCGTCGCTTTACGCGGGTATACGTCTAGTTTATTAAATGAACGAACATAAACAATATTTTATGTTCGTTTAGTTAATTGAACGAACATGAACAAAAATCTCATTCGTTCATTTATATTCGTGAACGTCCGACTATACTTTAGATAATGTTTACTTATTTGTTTATGGTCTGTTATTGTATAAATTTATTATAACCTTTAAAAACCGGTATACTCAAACAACACTCATAAAACACAATATTTAATTTGTATATTCTTTTATTTTTCTTCATACGTCCATTTTTATTCGTTCGTTTACGTTCGTTTTATCTTAGGCTCATGTCCATGATAGTTGGAAACTTGAGGCTCCTCTTGAATCAAGGAATGTTGAGATGTTTTCCTTAACTATGAGATAAGAATTATAGCATGGGATATGGCCACATCTGCTAGGTTTCACTTTTCTTTATATGCAAGGGTTTCTTAATCGTCTTCGCTAGGCTTCATCAACGTAGATTGGAGATCATGTAAGTGAGGCATTCGGGGTATTTGTATCGTACAATATCTACCAGCAAAATATAGTTAAGGACGACCTCAATATCTACGTTGATGAAGCTTTATGAGCTAGTATGTAAAGTTAAGGACGACCTCTAGTTCAGGTCCGATAACATAAGTGAGGCGAATGATGAGCATATTACTGGAAGGACTAAGGGTTCTTCTTTAAACCAATAACCAAAAAGGAGAGTGGTAGTTTCCAAACGCTATTATTGACGAAAGCCTAAGCATAAGATTGGGAAATACTTCAAATATATGTGACATGAAATTCTCGAAAATCGAAAGAGGTATCTATATTTTATAAATTGTTATTTCCTTCGTTTTATCTTTTGTTCATGTGGCATGAAGTTCATTAAAAGTTAACTGGCATATACAACTTATTGTAGAATGCCAAATGGAGATGGAAAGCACACATTGTAGCTATGATGATCCTGAAGCATCATCAAGTGCGGTTGATGAAGCCGAGTCTTCATCAAATGTGTGAGGAATTTACAGAAGATGGCGATTGAAGTTGTGCATCGTTTTTGGGATCTACTATTTTAAAACTGTTTAAATTTTTGTAACTTTTTTCAAAACTGGTTGTTGCCCGCTTTAGGGGGCTTGTTTTAAAACTTATTTTATGTTTTTATGTCTAAAAAAATTTAATATATATGGCATTCTCTATTTTAAAAACTTGTGACTAATACATTTCTAAAGGTTTAGAAATATCCCAATACATATTTGTGAATTATAACTCTTCACGTATCATGTGTGAAATGGGTATAAGTCGGGTGGTGGAGGTCGGATGCTTGGTTTCCCGTGTTGAACAGTGAGGACCCTAGAGAAGGATGATATTCCTGTAGTCGGGGTAACACTAGCATCGACCGAATACCTTCATGATGCGTGAGAATCGCAACAGGCTTTACCTCTCGAGGGATCTCGAGAAGCTTACAACCCCCACCAGGCAGTGTACCTGATCGTTGTAGTATAGTATAGTGACAAGTACCGGGGGATTGATCGTTCAGCTTAGGAATAGTGTCGCTAGGATTAGAAAGCCTAAATACTAGTTCTAAAGGTGAGGGATGATTATTTTTGTGTTTTTATATTTTATGGAAAGCAAGTAAAATCTCGGGTTTTGGAAGAGTGGGCGGAATTAGTTGCTATTCAACTAACCCAATACTAAGATGCAATCAAAATAAAATACTAAAAATGAAAATAAACTAATTTATACTAAAGTTGTGAGCAGTAATTGGAAAAAATGTGTTTACTTAGATTTCACTACCCCCTAGATATCTTTTACACGTTAATTACTTGTTATAATTGCATGGATGACGGATCGTATTCCTTAATACCATTCATGGGGTGGCATACATAACTCCCCAATTCTATGAGCTCTTATCTCCTCCTACACCATGCCCAGCACAACTATAGGGATTGTAAACAGTGGCTCATGCATTAAATACAACCAATAAAGACCTAGTACGCCTCGGTTCATGTTTCTTAAGACGTTCAAGCATGTTACCATTTGGAGATCTGCCAGTTTTCTTAAGCCTAACATATAAATCATTCATCCAAGACAAGAATAAACAAGTAATCAACACATAATCAATATCTAGGTTTCATTAGATCTAAGCAAACACAAAAGAGATCTAGCCTAGCATGATAGAATTAAGACAAGAACAAGATATAGACAACCAACACATAGACATATTGATTGAATTAGAAGAACACTTATCTTAATTAATCATGCAAGGTATCAAGGGGTTGGAACCCTTGAAAAACCTGTAAAGTTACACCAAAATCGTCTTTAGGGTTTCTCCCAAAACTTCTCTCTTTAAATGTGAAAAACTAGAAAACTATATATAGGAAAATAGGGATGACGGCGTCAAGAACAAAGGTGTGACGCCGTCATCTCGCCGCCAAATACTTCCTCGGACGGCCTTGATCTACATCTGACGCCGTCAAGGCTTAGGCCGTCACACAAATTACTCTTGACGCCCTGTGTGTGACGCCGTCATCAACTACGGATTTTAATTCTTGAGGTTTGACGCCGTCAGGAGATTACTCTTGACGCCTTCATGTATTGTTCCCAGCATGGAAAATTGAGACTTTGCCGTTTTCTTCACTTTTATGCTCCAAAAATGTCCAAAATGGTTTCTTTTCCAGAATTCACTCTCCAAGTACCTAAAATCACAAAAGGAACGATTTAGGGCAATATTTGATCAAATAAATTCGGATTCGGGCTTAAATGACCCCCTAAAAACGGACCATTTTTCGCCTCATCACTTCATCTCCATCTCGTAGGAGAGGATGAAGAGAAGGGTTTATGTGGCACCTTCATCATAGGGTGAAGAGAAGGGTTTGTGTGGTAGATGAGAATGGAGATGGTCTCCATGTAGTAGAGAAACCTATGGAGGCTGCTAAGCTAGTGAAAGTGTATGTGTTTGTTCCATCTTGTATGACTTATGTGACTTACCCTAATTTCCTATACCAACTTGTGTATATATGTGACTTACCCTAATTCCCTAATTCCCTATACCATCTTTTGTATATATGGGAAATTAGGGTAATGTATGGGTAAGTAGAGAAGCCGGACTTGAAGTAGATAAAGCAAAAATTGACGTGATCCATCACCCCATGCTCACACTTCGACATCATAATCAAAGAAATCATGATAATTGAAAGGCCTTCAACTATGCTTCTGCAACTCTGATGCTGAAAATCATGATCCAGAAAAGTGTGAGCATGCCGATACAAAGATGTCCACGTCACATGGAGGCGATACTGCATAAAGATGACTGGGAGACACACATTTGGATGATAAACACAGAGAATCTTCAAAGATCATCCAAGATATAAAATAAGTCATCAAATGTCCACTGCTGGAAGCACAAAGTTTTATGACTATGTAGAATCAATGACTACGAGCTACGAAGTTCACTTCAAAGATTAGAATGCTAGAATTCAAGTTATTATTTCTCGGATGACCTCCCTTAGGGGGGAGATTGTTAGGAATATAAATATTCATATGAAAGACTCGGTCACCCCGAGTATCTATTTAGCATTTATGTAGCTCGTAGGCTTATTAGTATTAGTTTAGTTATAGTAATATTAGTTTATTTAGCGTAGGATTGGTGGAGGACGGACGAGTCTTTACCCACTGTACATCCGATCCACAGCCCGCAAGAGGGCGTTTCGTATGTAACTATAAATAACCCTCTCCACATGTGGAGAAGGTTGAAACTTTCATTCTAATCTAACCCTTCATATTTTCTCTCACTTTCTCTCTCTAGAAAACTCCCAACTCTTCTCTTCCTCTCTCTACTTCTCTCTTAATTCGATCCATAACCACATAAACGATACATGCTATAATTATGAATATCTTACAAAACTAATTCGTATATTTACCAAATTTTGTAACTTTAGTGGATGAAAGTCTAAAAACTACAACTAATACTCATGTAATTTTAAACAAAGTTAATATTATAAGGTATAGGGGTATAAAGTGTAAGGGTTTTTTTTTATTTTTTATTTTTTTTTTATTTTTTTTTTCTAAAGTTATTAAAAAACTTGAAAACATGTAATTTTACAATTTTCTCTATATAAATTATTTAAAATTCAACTACTAAAGTTTCATTAATTACTTCATCTTTTTTTTTAAGTTTTTGTTTTTATAAATTTAACACGTACATTTTTATGCATTTTTTTTTTGTTAACCAAAATTTTCCATCAAATTTATTAAGTTTGACCAACTCAATTTAGTTTTGACTTTTTATTGACCAATCATATTGATCGATTTCGCTTACGCTGCAAAATCGAGTTCTCTTATTGGTCTATTTTTTTTTCAATAAGAAAGGTTTGGTAAAAATAATACAAAATGATGTAATTCTTTTATTATATAAATAAAAGATTTGAAGGGTATATAAGACTATCTTTATCAACCATCCATCACAACCCAATTTCTTAATAAAATATTATTTTCTTTTTCCTCCACCTATACAACAATACATATAACCAATCTACACACACACACACACACACACACACACACACACACATATATATATATATATATATATATATATATTACCATTTATCAACAACAAACCTAAGAGCACACGGTATCGATGCATTTAACGTGCTAAATGACCATTTTTTCGTGCCATTGGTGAGCCAAACCATACCGCCACTTGTGCCATTCGTGAGCCAAAGGAACCCCAAGCCATTTGACTGGCTCACGCCAAATGCTTTTTATTTTTATTTTATTTTTATTATTATTTTTTTGTTATGTGGGAGGGGTGTTTGAGTGATTGGTATGTTATTAGGAGTGAATGATGTGGCACTGATGTAACATACTAATAACATGTTATCTGATCATATGATACCCAGTGCTCTAATATATTAAAAAACTATTATTTATATATAATATTGTTTGGAATAGGTTGGCAACCCATGCAATAAACATTGTTTGGATTGGGTTAACCATTAAAATTTGGACATGTGGCAAGAGTGTGGGTTGAGTTACTAGATCATTAGATGACTTCGAAAAGATGATAAAGTTGTATAGACAAATTAAAAAACTATTATTTATATAATATTGTTTGGATTGGGTTGGCAACGCATGCATTAAACATAGTCTAATAACAACATATCATCATCAATGTACAAACTTTACCATATAACCCATCAAACAATTTTAGTCACTTATTTTTTTTTATCAAAATAAAAAAATAAACTTCCACCCTTTTTTTAAAACTTAAATATTTCGCAAACCGTAAATCGTCAACGTACAAAAAAAATACCATCGCGACGAGAATTAAATTATCTTTCTATAGACATGCATTGTTATGTACTTTCGACAAACTTTTTTTTTCGCCCAAAAAAATCATATATGATTCGTAAGAATCATATATGATTAATCATATATGATTTTTTACGAATCATATATGATTTTTACGAATCATATATGATTCTTTCTGGGCAAAAAAAAAGTTCGTCGAAAGTATATAACAATGCATATCTATAGAAAGATCATTTAATTCTCGTCGCGATGGTATTTTTTTTGTAGCTTGAAGATTTACCATTTGCAAGATATGTTGTTTTGAAAAAAAAGGTGAAAAATATAAATTGGTGGCTATGATTGGTTGATAGGTTCTATTACATGTATGGGTTCTTCATTGATCTCAACTCATCATTATCAATGTACAAACTTGTTACCCGAAATTTAAATTGGTCAAAAAATTTATAATCTTTTATATAATAAAACAAAACCCGTACTGTGATTTTTCCATTTCAAAAAAATGTATTATTACCTTATTTAGTAATATTATATTTAAAAAAAAGATTATTTTCTTATTAGGTAACATTTTATATTTATCAATAACACAAGTAGAAAATAAATACAAAAAATATAGATAAGATTCAATTAACACAAGTAGAAGATAAATACAAAAAATATAGATAAGATGCAATTAATAATAAGATTAAAAATTTTAAATAATTATCTTTAATAATAAAAAACTATAATTAAACATCATAAATTAAACAAAACAAAGATTAAATTATTTGTTTTTTAATAAATAAAAATATATGATTCAAAAAAATTTTAAAAATCCGCGCGGGCATTAGAACTGGTGATATAAACTAGTCTGATAATCCAAACAAAAGCATAAGTGAGAGGTAAGACATTTTGCTTTTCATTTTTACGAATAGGTGTCCTAGTTTAATTAGTGTCTTCCATTTTACTAATTCGAATTTCCTAACCATAAATGTCTCACATTAACATATCCCTTTTACGAATTTCACTACACTCGTGATCATAACTATATCCTCTATACCAACTATATATACATTTGTCTGAAGAAACTAAATTAAATGCTGCACTTGTTATAAAACCGGAAGGGAACGAACAATCTAGCACTATATGAACGAATCAAGCTGCTTGGCTTAACCCTGAACTTCACGCCTGGCCATTGGTTCGGCCAGACTATTTGGTCAAGTGGAAAGCTTGAAGAATATCATCAAACGTCACAAATTCACCACCTAAAAACACACGTACCCCGGAAATATAATCAAGAGTGGATTAATATATGTATATACTTATGAAGCAATGTTAAACGTGTTTTGTTCAGAACAAACCTCTGCGAGCAGCAAGTCGTCTAGACTCACTAACTATTTCTTTGAGACTAGCCCCAACAAAGCCCTCGGTAATTGAAGCGATATAGTCACATATGTGTTCTTTGTCTTCCTGCATAAGGACATTATTTAAATGTAAAGCAAATATCTTTCGCCTACCTTCTTGGTTTGGCGGATTCACAACAACTTTCTTGGAGAACCGACCCGGTCTTAATAAAGCTGGATCCAATGTCTCGGGTCTGTTGGTAGCAGCTATAACCACCACATTGTCATCCTTGTAGAACCCATCCATCTCAACCAAAAGCTAAAACATCAAGAAAAGAACAAATTAAATTACACATTATTTTACAATAAAAGACCCCTATACTTACTTTGTCATTTGTCACGTTTTAGTGCACTTTTATGTACATACAAGTCATTAACAGATATAACCCTTTTGATCATTTTGTAACTCGTAATCATAGTTTTTCATATAGTTCACAATATTTATAGATATAACTTTTTCATACATACATTCAATGATTTTGAAAGTCAGTTTTTAGAAGATTTTGCTTACACAATGGCCCATATAAGACACATAATCATCTTTTAGGTGGTCTTTGTTAATTTTCTTACCAAAAAAAAAAAAAAAAAAAAAAAAAAAAAAAAAAAAAAAAAAGGTGATCTTAAAATGTCATTTTAAAAGTGTTTGTTTACGACCAGGGACGGAGCCACATTCAACCTTGGGTTGGCCAAGGCCCACCCTCAAGTTCCGGGGGTTATTCATTCTTCTATATTAGTAATTAGAATTGGTCCATTAATTGATAATTGGCCCACCCAAAAATTCATAAGTGGTTAAAGCTTATAACCTTACATTAACTGAAACTTAAAATTGCTAATTTACAGACTTCTTACATCATAAGTTTTGTTTTTCACATGTCAATATGGCATTATCATTTGGTAGATGCTTCAAATTGATTTGAACATGTATGCTGTTACATTTAGTCCAATTTTTAGATCAAAATTATATTAAACCAAAGATTCGAGTTTTATTTTGCATATCATGTTGTGTAGTATTCATGCATTTAAAATATAAGACTAGAATTACGTTATTTTATCATGGTCGACATTATATTAGTTAATTGCTAAATCGAAATTTGGCCCACCCATACATTAAATCCTGGCTTCGTCACTGTTTACGACTTAATTAAAAATGGTGGCTGATAATATAAAATGATAAGGTAGACGGCACCATGCTAGAATGTGTAACAGAAATTGGGTATGACAATGGGTTGTTGGTGTTTAAAAAGTTTTCAAGATTCATAGTTACCTGATTTAAAGTATTGTCAGATTCACTGTTAAAATCTCTTCCACGTTTCCCACCAATAGCATCTATCTCATCAATGAAAATAATGGATGGACCACTATTTCTCGCCTTCTCGAAAATATCTCTAACACGTCCAGCCCCCACACCAACAAATTTCTCCACAAATTCACTTCCAGAATAATAAGAGAACGGAACTCCAGCTTCGTTAGCCATAGCACGAGCCAACATCGTTTTTCCGGTTCCTGGGGGACCCGTAAGCAAAATTCCTTTATGCGATTCTGCCCCAAGTTTCACGTAGTTACTATCTTTATTAAGGATTTTGACAATCTACCAAAAGTTTATATAAAAGATTGATTAGGACATAAGATAGAAAATAACCAAAGTCACAAGTAAGTAACCATTTTGACTCAAATTACCTCAACAAGTTGAGCTTTTGCATCATCAACGCCCTCAATGTCAGCAAATGTTACTGATTGTTCCTTTCTTTTCTTACTTTTTAGCAGTCTCCCAAGATCAAGTTGAGCAATGAGCTGATAACACTGCATGATACATACCAACATCATAGTGCAGCCGGGGCCCGCATTTATCATAAAGTCCAAGACGTTCTTCATTGATGTTGATAAAAGCACACGATTAGGCTCTGACCCATACGTGATCCCCTTATCTTTAAGCATCTTAATAAGCTGAAAAATATCATCTCCTATGTTCCTTGTTTGATACTGCCACTTGGACGAAAGTGCTTTCATTAGTGCTATCCGGCCTAAATCAATTTTTGATTTTTCAGCAGTTTGATCAACTGATGGCTTGGTATTATAATAGATCAGAGGTGAATCTTCCACAAACTGGACTTGTGTAACACTCTCGTCACGAATGCCATCAACTAGGCATGAGTATGGCACAACCGTAGTATGACATAGCCCTAGATGTTTTTGAAAACCGAAAGAGTAAATAGCTATAGCCATGCATAAAGAAGACCCAGCTAAAAATCTGTATATCTTCGACTTAGGAGCAGCTGCTGGATCATTGTTCTTTTTCGCTTGACATTGAAACTTCTTCCCCAGTGACCTTTTCTACAGCAGCAAAATAATAAGTAATGTGATCACACATACATTAACTATTACTAGCTTAAAACTAATTAAATAAGTTTTGCTATAACTTCACAAATATAAATGTAAATGTCTGCATAGTCTCTGTTTCCTAAGTTTTATTGTAAAAATCCTCTAATCTACAATACCATTGACATAAGTTTATTACGTTAAATACTCACCTATAACTCTATAAGTTCGCTATCATGAATAAACAAAGTGGCCGGAGTAAAATGTACGGCAGTCATTGCGGAAAAAGTTGCGAACAGTATGTAGTTTTTGGACATATAGATTGTAAACATAAAATGGTTAACATACCTAGTGGCGATTAGCATGTGCAAATGGTGCAACCGTACAGGGCCCCTCATTGTAAGGGGCTCCAATTTAGTATACATCCATTAATATTTATAGTTTTATACATATCTTAGTAAATAATGTTTGAATTTTTAGTTTCTTTGTTAAATATTATCAAATTTGAATTTTTAGTTTCTTTGCGTAATATCAAAAAACTTTTTATTTTCAAAAATAGTTAAACTGATGATTTGACCCCTAAATAATCATAATATCTGCTACTTGAATATACAGTGAATAGATCATCATATCACTTTCAAATTGCAATTCCAAACACCCACCATGTATTTGTTAGTATAGATCATTGTGTTAAACTCTCTAGATATTCGATCATTCTGCGACTCATTTGTTTTGTGAAAAGATTTTGAATCAGTAAATGGTTTGTTTAATTTTGGAACATAGCAACTTGAAATTTAATGCGAACATACTAAACTTGAGTAAATTGAGCACTTTGTGGATTTGTTAGTCGAGTGAAGTTTAGTTTCAGTTCTAGCTTTTCATTAAAGGAGCCATGAGATTCTGTTGAAGTGGTGGAAACTTGTTATTAACATTATGATCTCTAAATTGTCGTGTATATCTTTTCAAAATGACATTGAAATGTATACATTTAAGTCTCATTTTGGTACCTTTTCTCTAACAAACTACTGCAATGTATCAAGTATGTTAGGTTGCAGATGCGAATGAGTTTTCACATATTTGTTCCTGCAAACATTTGCAGCCTATGTCTCTTTATTTGTGGTTCTAAGTCGTCATAAGAGAACGAAAGTGTTGTGGTGGGTTGGTTGCGAAGGTGTGGGGTGGTGCCGGGTGTGTAGGCTGTTTGTGGGGTGGCGGTGGTGTTTTGATTTGAGTATTAAGTGATGTGGGCCCACAAAACACTTTAAATATAAGTTTTTTGCTGGTTTAACAGGTGTAGCCGGTAAAAAAGGGCCAATACTTAGCACGAATCTGAAAGTTCGCATATCATACGGGTAGTTTTATTAGTACACTTACTATATCGGTACATATGAAAAATTACATAGCTATTTAAATGCTTAAACTCATTAATCAAATACCTTGACTTCTATTTAATTGCTTAAACTCATTAATCAATTACCTTGACTTCCTTTTGCATGTAACCGGCACCCTAAACCTAAAATGTGTGAGGTTTTACTTTCTTTAACAAATTCAAAATAACCAAGGTAATAAATAGTGCGAGGCGTGGCGTTGCGGCATGACAAAGCCTCACGCCTTAGCGGCCAAGGCGAAGCTTTTGCGTTAATAAGGCGTGACATATGGCGGCACAATATAAAAATATTTATATATTTATATCATATTTCATATATATCGAGTTTACAAAAAGACGTGGCATAAGGCGTGGCTTGGCGGCATGACCAAGCCTCACGCCTTTGCGGAGCATTTGCGCGACTTTTAGAACCATGAAAATAGCCATTCCCAAAAAAAGTTTATGCTAACGTAAATTGAGTAAACTGTTGTATAAGAAAAAACACAAACCTTATTTTCATTAGCTACCAAACTGGTAAGTATAGTTACCAAACCAAAGCGTGAAAAATCAGTCATATTCATGGTTCTACTAAAACCCTTGTGTTCCTGCATGCATGATCAAAATCAGTACGCATATGATCACATAACAAAAAATAACACAATATATTTAAAAAACAAAAAACAATAGTATGTTAGTAACCTTAATCAGTGCATATACTGGTTTAGCTTGTGTCGTACTCAGACTACAATTCTCAGGAATCTTGAAGGGTACGGATGGCCTTCTAAGAATAACTAGTGGTGGGCGTTTAGAATGATCAGACCAATGTTGTGTAGAGTATGGTGTGCTGATTTTCGGGTACGTCAGGAAAACGTTAGTAGCCATCGCCATTATTGGTGTTTTTTGGTGTTCTTGTGCGTGTTTGAATAGGTACGTACGTGTATGATACTTTCAGCCGAACAAACAAGGTTTTTTAAGGGGTTAAAAGATTAGCTTAATTAAATAGTTTATTTTCTAGCGTTAATATATCATTTGGTAGCTAGATATCTCTAAACTTTCGTTAGTGTAACTTAAGTTAAGACATTATATTTTCAAATAAAAGGTCTTTTGTTCTTTTTTGGAAACAAAATAAAAAATATGATTGTAAAAATCTAGCTATTCATTTATTTGCAGATGGTCAAATAACTATTACTTTTATTTATTTATTTATTAAAGGATCAAGGGCCCTATGCACAATGCAGGTCGAGGGGATCGGTCGAGGATGGTCGCCCCATTGTGGGTGTTTGGCCGAGGTTGGTCACACACACATTAACTATTACTAGCTTAGGCTGGTGACAGTCGTGACGCATATTGCATCATTTTTTCGGCTGACAACTGAGCTTTCTCTCTCCTCAACCCATATTCACATCTCTTCACAGTGGTGACCCATATTGCATAATTTTTATAAAAAAAAATCAAACCGTTGTAAATAGGATTTTTTGTTGTTTTTCTTGTTTGAAAATCGGTCGATTACACGACCCATATTAGCAATTTTCTCCGGCGACCGATTTGCATGACCAAAGCCCACAATGGGGCAACCGATTTTCAATATCGGTCGACCAAGCCACACGACCGATTTTTTTCGTCCCACTGTCACCGGCCTTAAAACTAATTAAATAAGTTTTGCTAGCTAATCAT
This sequence comes from Artemisia argyi, assembly GCA_030686995.1. Taxonomy (NCBI): domain Eukaryota; kingdom Viridiplantae; phylum Streptophyta; class Magnoliopsida; order Asterales; family Asteraceae; genus Artemisia; species Artemisia argyi. The sequence goes on along the minus strand of CM060676.1, from coordinate 171,054,144 downwards.
TCAACGTCACAAATATAAATGTAAATGTCAGCATAGTCTCTGTTTTCTAAATTTTATTCTAGATATATAGTTTTATTGTAAATATCCTCTAATCTACAATACCATTGACATAAGTTTATTACATTAAATACTCACCTATAACTCTATAAGTTCACTATCATGAATAAACAAAGTGGCCGGAGTAAAATGTATGGCAGTCATTGCGGAAAAAGTTGCGAACAGTATGTAGTTTTTGGACATATAAATTGTAACTGTATCTTTGTTTGAAAGCAATTATCAAAAAAAAAAAAAAAGTAACTCCCAATACCGTCTTTCACGGGTTATGGGTCCCAATACCGTCTTCCACAGTGTATGGGGGAGGTTGAGACGTAGACAGCCTTACCCCTAGCTAAGGTAGAGAGGCTGCTTCCGGTTCTACCAAATGTAGAAAAGGACCTCCGGCCTTGCAAGGGGTGAGGATCGAACCCTTGACCTCTGTCTCCAGAGGCAGGGGTGTTAACCACTTGATCCAAGTACAACATAAAAGGGTTAACATACCCCAAATGTCATTGAACTTTGTGTTCTTATTCACTTATATCAATGAACTTGTGAATATGAAAGTTGGGTTGCTAATTAACCTATAATTTATAGAACACAACATTTAAGTTATTTTTTTTAAAGATATAGGCGTTAAAATCACTTATATTAACATTGAAATTGTTGAATAGTGATCTAAATGTCATTTCTTATAAGTTCAAAAACCCAATTGAACAAAATACAGTTCAATAACTTCATTAAACAAAATGCAAAGTTCAGTGACCTCCCTGAAACATGATTTATAATGACTTAACTCAAAGCCGTGTATAAAGGTGTGTGAGATGTGCATTATGCAAGCTTATAGAGCCTTCAAATTACAAAGGACTTACAGATTTGACCAAATATGTATATGTGTTATATGTGTGTCACACTCTCATCATGAATGCCTCAATGCCATCAACTAGACATGAGTATGCATGGCACATCCGTAGTATGACATAGCCCAAGTTTCTTTGGGAAACCGAAAGAGAAAATTGCTATATATATATATATATATATATATATATATATATATATATATATATATATATATATATATATATATATATATATATATATATATATATATATATATATATATATATATATATAGCTAAGCAAAAAGAAGACCCAACTATAATTGCTAATATATTGGGCCCTGAGGGCTCCTTATTGAAACTTCTTCACGGGTGATCCTTTCTAGAGGCAGCAAAATAATTAGTAACGTTACACGGTTAATTGGACATAAAAAATCACATATACCAAAACAACTAACATGCAACTAAATAATTTTGAAAATGATTGAATTTCACAAATATAAATAACATGACTGTCTGCATATTCTCAGTTTCCCAATCTTTTAACCTTTTTTATGTTTGATTTAACCAACCAAGTTTTATTGTAAAATTGATATAATACTTTAACTTCTGCTTTCACGAGGCCTAAACCAAAAAAAATGTGATGTTCTTTGGATTAAACCGAAAACGTTCAACTAACTATTACCATTGTGAACAAGTAAAATTTACTGGACGTAAACTGAGTAATATAGGTTGAAGGTTAACTAATGTAGAAACACAAACCTTTTCATTAGTTACCAAACCAAAGCGTGAAAAATCAGTGGAATTCATGGTGCCACCAAAACCGTTGTGTTCCTGCATGCACGATCAAAATCATATGTAAATAATTAAAACACAAAATACAACATATATATTTGTAAATTGTAACAGCGGTTTGTATTATAAAACTAGCAAGTATAGTAACCGGTAAGATAGAGTTGCAACAATTGCAACATAAATGAAAACAAAATGAAATATTATTATTGATCAGTAACCTTCATCAATGCGGATATTGGTTTAGTATGTGTCATACTGAGACTATGGCTCATGGGAATCTTGGAGAATTGTCTTTTAAAACGAGACAACAGTCGTTTTTTGGGGTATGGCGTGTTCATCTTAGGATATGTCTGAAAAACGTTAGTAGCCATCGCCGCAACACCAACAACAATACCCAATCCCATACCTAATCCCGCTGGAGCAGGGTATGAAGGAGGCATGTCATAGACAGTCATACCCCTACTTGGAGATAGAGAGAGTGTTTCACGAAAGACCTCCTTCACAAGTGTGTTAGTAGCCATTGTGTTGTGTGTTTGAGTTAGAGTTAGAGTTAGAGTTTGAGATACTTTTCAGGGATAAATTGAGGTTTAATGTAATGGTGCGATTAGGGTTTAATGAGGTTTTTAAGAGTTTAAATAATAATTTAATAATGATATATAGGTTCTAAATATGTAGGATCATTAAACGAATATATAACACTGATTAATTTTTGGTTTTCGAATTTATAAGTTTTCAATTTCGGTATTATATGGATAAAATTTAATATGGATCAATTTTCAGATAATTAATAACCTTAATTGTAAGGGTTTTGCTAATAGTTAAAAGGTTTTTTTTTTTTTTTTTTTTTTTTTTTTTTTTTTTTTTGATGTAATAGACTATTCAAACCAATCAAAATTAAGTGTTAGTTATGCAACCACTTTTTTCAGAATTATTTTCACGATTTTAGTAATTTTCATCCAATCATGATAATTCATTGATAACATTGTAATAATAATTACTTGCTTAAACACAGCCCTAATGGCTGTTGTTAGTAAAACCCTAATTGTAATTTAAAGAACAAGTTAAAGGAATGAAAATGCAGTCCACTTTATGATCAGTAAGCTCTTTTGACAAGTTTTCAAGTTTAATAACCTGAACTGTGAATGAAAAAGTTGGGTATCTGACTAAGGTAAGTAACTTTTTATGTCATTTTCTTTTTGATTCTTTTTAGAGGTGGCGAAACGGATGGGTCGGGCGGGCACGGGCTACGGTCTAAATTAAAAGGGCTACGGGCTAAACAGGCACGGGCTAAATGGGCACGTGTCAAACGGGCACATGTTATATAAATCGATTTAGAAAAGATCCAAAACGACGAAATAAATTTCTCAAACGTAACACCTCATTTATATTTAAAAAATTTAATATATTATATCTATAAGTTTTTCTTTAAAAACAATTATAATGTTCTTTAATTGAAAGAAAATATACGCCCGTTTGTGCTCATTTAACTTTTAAATGGGCAATATATGCCCATTTAAAAAAATAGGCTAAATGTGACCAAATTTTTTATAAATTTGCCCAAATTAACCCATTTATTTTATTTTGGGTACAAATTACCACTTCTATTTCTTTTACTTAATAATTGGAATAATCTCTTACTTATTTATCTTGTTGAACTTACAGTAGGATAGATTAAAGTTTATATATCCAATACACAAAGAAATAGTTTGATACAAACTAAATGTCAAGTTCAATTTAGTACAAGCACTTTTAGGATCTGGGATCCAATCCAACCAACTAGGATGTAAAATCTTATTCCTATTCAAAATCCAAGAATGCGAGAAAACCATGATTTCTTCCAGGAGAGTGTCCTTCCTTGTATGTTTTGAATCAAAGCAAATTTGGTTTATGTATCGCCAAATTATCCAAAAGGATGTTTGAATCACAACATCCAAACAGATTTTAGCATGCTTGTTGAAAGTTAACCCGTCGCTTCACTTGATTAAACCATTGATTTCTTTGGGGAAGTCGCCAATTCCACCACCTCGAAATCGAATTCAAAATAGAAACTGCAATCGGGCATCTTACAAAGAGGTGAGGATCAGTTTCAATATCACCATCACACACGGGGCATCTAACAGAATTAAGGTCAATTCCACGTGTATCAAGATTAAATCGAGTGGGAAGACGATTCAAACTAAGCCGCCATGAGTGAATATTAATCTTGACCGGGAGAACCTTGTTCCAATGTACAAGATCATCATTGGAATAAAGGAAAGAAGAATCAATTATGTATCTTATCTCAGACATTGAGAAAGATGTAGAGTCTGTTGAATTGAAAATCCATCCATTAGGTGAAGCTGTAAGAGTGATGTTTAACGGCATGTTAAGAAGCCCATTCAATTAAGTGCGATCTAGACCATCTCGAATAGGCCTTCTCCAATCCCAAAAATAAGCATGTTGCTATGAAGATGAGCTCACCGTGTCCCGAATTCGACACTCTTTGTTATTGTCCAGATACTATAGTCTTGGGTATGTGCTTTTTAAACACGACTCTCCAATCCATTGATCGTTCCAGAACCTAAAAGTAAAACCATCTCCAACCTTTCTTGTGAAGATTGAATGGAGATTGATGTCAAGTCTTGACAAGTTCTTATTTAACTGAGTAATATTCTTCCATGGGCATGGGGCCAGCAAGGATACGGGGTAGTCAGGACCGATATTACCTTGATTACTATGGATAGAAGTCACAATAAGTTTCCAAAGAGAGTTGGTTTCCGAGTAGAAGCTCCACCACCACTTTGTTAACATTGCAACATCAGAAGCAAAAAGACTACCAATTCCAAGACTCCCACTACTTTTCGAAGAATAAACCTTTTTCCAAGCAATCCAAGCCAATCTGTTGTTTGAATCAATTGCACTCCCCCAAAAGAAGTTACGCCTCAGTTTCTTAAAACAACAAATCACATTTTTCGGAGCCTTAAAAAGAAAGAAGTAGTAGGTACCAATAGCGCCAAGAGCTGACTTGATAAGAGTTAACCTTCCCCCATATGAAAGAGATCTAGCTTTCCAAGCGTTAAGCCTTTTTTTTGAATTTTTTGACGATAGGCTTCCAATTGCAAGCTTTGTTCATGTAATCCGTTACTAATCATGCTTCAAATACAAATAGCATGTATACAAGTATATACCGCTAAATCAATACAAATAGCAAGACTATACGTACATACTACTTATACATGCTTCAAATATGGTCATATATAATTTTTTAATCGTTATTCAGTCAAGTAATCCGTTACTAATCATGTTGCTTGGTGAGTGCTTTTTTTACTCACCATTTTATGGCCAAATACCAACCCAATACGACTATTTGAGCTAATAATTGCCAAGAAAACGTGTGTTTTTGTGTTTGTGATATGCAGGTACGGATAAATCAGAAATTGACGAAAAATTACAAGAAAACCGAAAAAACGAGCATGAGAGTAGAAGACGGTCAAAGAGCCAATGCTTGGGATCCGAAATTCAGTTTCAGTCCTTCATCTTTTCAGACTTAGCAAGAATAGTCCCTGGAATATATTTTTGGATAATGGCAGAATTTACCCTTGGAATTTGGAAGATTACATTATTAGTCCTTGTAATTTCACAAATGATAATTCTGAAAATGAGAACAAATTTGGTCCAATCCAGATTTCATATAAGTCCAATTCATTTCATAAACAAAGTCCAATTTTTAAATCCATACCCGATCCAACCCGAGCCCATCCCTTATCCCAGTCAACCCAGTCAACACTTATTAAAAATAAAATAACACACACAAACAAACCACCGCGCCTAAAGTTCATCCCCAAAACACACCCAACCCAGAACCTATGAACCCTAATCACACAATCACATCAATTGGTTCAAGTCATCCTACCCAACCATCAATTATGCTTAAATAATTACCTTCTAGAACACCACGTGACCTATCACATGACAGAGAATGTAAGGAGGATCTATCATAACTACGTGTCAGACTATCATTGGTCACGGCACGTCATTCCAATTATTGGGAGAGCTTCTAGAAGGTGCTGACACTTCTCTGACACAGAGAGAGAATGTACACGCTTGGATTGGACAGATGGAGCTATATGAGTGGTCAAGACACCTCACGGATCATCATCCTATGGCTCAAAATGAATCAAAGAAGCACAAGTTTGATCAAAGGGCTCTCATTGACTCAGAGAAAGCACAAGGTTGTGGATTGCCAGCCTGGCATTTGATCACCCAACCCCTTCACTCAGCTATAAATAGGTGTCACTTTTAGCTTATTGGTGTGTAATTTTTAGCTCATTGTTATGCTGTCAAAATTTCTTTAGTTTGTATTTAGATTAGAGAATGTAATTTTCTTACAAGTTTTTAATAAAAAGTTTGAGTTTACTTTCATAATTTTCAGCTTATTCATTACTTTCAATTGCTTAATCTGTTTCAATTTAGCTTATATCTAGCTTATAATCACATAATCTCAACTTATTTTCTCATTTCAATTGCTTATTCAGTTTTCCAAGTAGCTTAATTTTAGCTTATTTCATTAAACTCTCAGCTTATTCTTTCTTCTATATTATCTCTTTTAAACAAATTTAGTTTAAAGTAAACTTTTACTTTTCATTTTATTCACAAGTTCTTCCAAATCAGAAAATATAAAAAAATAAGAAAATTATAAAAAAAATAAAAAAATAGTTTCAAAAGTCATTTTCAATCTTAAATAAGCTCAGCTCAGCTTAAACTTTTCATAATCTAGCTTAAATAGATTTAGTTTCATGTCTACTGTTTCATCGAAATCCAAAGAAGAGGCGTTCATTAGTGTTGCTGAGGTGAGTGTTGATAGCTGATACAGAACCGAGTAGACATCAGCCTATCATAAAGATAGGCCTCTGTGAACTCCCTCTGTTCTAGCTGAGGGAGAATTTGGGTAAACTTTGTTCCATTTTCAGAATTCTAGAATAAAAATAGATAGTGTAATAGTAGCTATATCTGTTTGAACTTTGAGCTTTGAGAATTAATTAGAATAGCTTTGTAAGTATAATTGCTAGATTAGAATTATTGTTGTAGTTGTTAGTTTGAATCTGTGTTGGATCTAGCTTTGTTATTGATAGTGATAACTAGTTGATAGAGATTGTGCATCTGAGTAGTACATTGAGATTTGATAATCTGTCTTCTTGCTTGTCACTAGTAGATTTTGAAGTTTGATCTCATATTTGTGATATTTCCTTATTGTGGATCTGAGATTGTACTGGTTTGAATCTGAGTTACTGTTCCATTGGATTCATAAGTGTGATAGTTGCATTGATTGTTTGTTGAGTGTTGCTATACATCTTATCTGTGTTACCAGTTACAAATCAGTCATAATTGAGAATTTGAGGTACTGTAATGTTGTTGTAATTTGTTGCAAAAGTTTGATATAATTGCTAAACTTAGTGATTTGTTAGCTTAGAGAATCAGTTGAATTGAGAGTTGCTTAGTTGATTAAGTAGTCATGATTTTATAAGAGTAAATTGATAGATATAATAGTATTTGAGAAAACTTGCTTTGCGGTGATTTAGATCTGCTGAGTTGGATTTGTGGAAAAGTGTTTTATTGAGTAAATTTTGGAATCTCAGTTGATATTGTCTAATCTAGAGGTGTTTGGAGCTACATAATTCTGAGTTAGAATTACTTTTTGAGGTGGTTTTGGATCTGCTATTGTTTAGCTTCAGTTAATTGTTTCTGCAGCTAGCTATTGTGATTACTTGTTACTCAGCTGTTTTAATTGTTCCACAATTAGATCTATTAGCTTATGAGTTTAATAGTTTCTCGCGCCATTTTGCTCTTGCATACCTGTTAGTTCAGTCAAGTGTTTAGGAACCTGCTGATCTAGGGTACTTTTTAGATTCCATTGAGGTTTCAAATTTGGTTCTAATTGGTTTTCTAGTATTTCAGCCAGGTAGTTAAGTTTTGCCCCCATAAGGTCTGATCTCACAGCTTATTAGTACTGCTTAATTGCCTTAATAAGTTGTGTGTTTTGAGCCTAGTTTCTAATCAATTCAGGACTGCAATTGTGCTTTTAAGTTCATAATCTGAGATTGGTTGTTTATTTGAGTGCATTAGTACCTTAAGTTGTTGTTTCCATTAAGATTCTGCTTTTTGTTTCAGCTGTGTGCTTATTTGCTTACATCACTTTGGCTTATATTAACTGAATTGCTTATGTGAATCTGTTTTATCATTGTCTATGTTTTCTCTGTTTCTCTTAATCATTTCTTGGCTTATTAGAGTTCTTAGAAGTATATTACAGTAGTTTTATCAATTTGGTAAAGTTTTGTGGCAAGTGCTTATTAATAAGCACTTGCCATAAGCTGATTAGCTCATTTTAAGCACTTTTGCTTATTATTTTAACTTCAAAATTTTTCTGCAAGTTCTCTATATAATTTTAGAATTTCTGTACGATTTTCATAATTTTCTGAGTTCATTTACTATTTTTTTTTAATTTCTTTTAGTTTAAAATCATTTTTAAATCAATTTTAAATAACAAAAATCCATAAAAATTAGAAAAAGTTTATGAAAAATACAAAAATAATTTTATAATTTCTTTTTTTAATTAGTTAGAATTTTTAGAATTTAATTTTCAATTTTCCACTTTATTTTTCTATTTTTCTTATTTTTAATTCACTTTTAAATTCAATAAATACAAAATTAATTCTAGAAAATAAATAAAAAGTCTAAAAAATATTTTTCTTTTTCTTAAAATTCTTTTTATTAGTTTTTAATTTTTAGAAAATATTTCCAAGTTCATAGGATCATTTTTCGTCATACGTTACATTTTAATTTTTACGGCTGCGTTTTCGTTTTTACGTTTTCAACATTTGTACATATTTAGCTTGTAAATTCTTCATATTTCATCATTTCTTATCACAACTTGAATTCCAAAATCATATTTTTCACTTTACCGCTTTTCACGACTCGATTTCGCGATTCGATTATTCACGATTCCATTCCACCTTCGCTGGAAAAACGACCCGGGAAATACTTTCACCGGTATTTCTTCGGAATATAATTATACTATAATTGACACGAATCATTGCTAGCTGTAAAACCCAAGACAAACAGGACTACAGGAGCATGAACACCTTTTAACCTCCATTCGTCGTGTATAAACTGACTAATTGTATACTTAAAACTTCTTCTTTCTTAAAAGCAGTCTAATAAAAAGCCGATGTTATTATATCTTTAACACGATAACACACACCTATGTTACTATATTATGCATAATAAAGAGTTTGAACTGCAAGTCTCCTAATTTAATCCAACCGAAATCAGCAATTTTTTATTCCATAGCACTACAACTAAATCCCCTATGCCATTATGCCAACTATATATAAATCTTTACCAAGAAAAGAAAATGAAATGTTGCATTTGTTACAAAACCTAATGGAACTTAACAAACCATATTGAACGAATAAAAGTGCCTACATGTTAAAATCCAAAACCGATACACCCGTCCCCCGAAATGAAAGCCATCGCCCTGGCGGACTCGGTGGTTTAATTTTCCTAGTATATATTATCAGTGATATTTATCATAGCCATCGTAAGAACCTCAAAGAATTATGTGTCTTTTGCTTCTTGTAATGTAGAACAGAAGTGTGAATAAAACCTTAATAATGGTTAAAAAAAATCGCAAAATATTTTAAAGGACTTAAAGTCAAAGTTTATTGATTATTGTGTACCTAAACAATGAACCCAATCCCTAACCTAAACATGATAAAAACCGACTTAAAAATAAAAAGGAAACTTTAGCTTTTGAAGCCTTTACGCCGTAACAACGTTTTCTTGTTTACGGCGTAACAATGTCGCCTCGATAAATCCTCATTCGAGGCTTTACGGCGTACAAGAAACATTCTTCTACGCCGTAGAGAAAACTAAAACAAAAAAAGTCGTAGCTTCTATGCCGTAACAAAGAACAAGATGTTACGCGGTAGAAAAAAATGGATCATGTTTTCTTGATTCGAGTCCTTTGTCATGATCCAATCGCTCCATGTACTTCTCAGCTAACTCCTCGATCTTGTCCTCATCATTCGCCCTCACTTTAGAAGAACTTGTCCTCGAGTTCTCATCTTCAACTTCATCCTCGTAGTGAAACTCATAAATGTTGAAAACGTTGAAAGTCTTTGAGTTACTCCTGTTATTATGTAGATCTACTACATAAGCTTTTTCATTGGTCTTTCGTAAAATCTAGCAAGGACCATATTTCTTTTGTTGAAGCATGCTATAAGTACCTAGCGGGAAACACTCTTTTTGAAGAAACACCAATACTTCGTCACCTTCCTTGAACAACTTGACCCAATGATGTTTATCTGCAACAACCTTGTACTTAGCATTTGACTCAACAATTTTATTTCGAACAACTTCATGAGTAGTTTGTACGTCTTCCACCATCTTATTTGCTTGAACATTCTTCTTGCGTGGTAAATCAATCAAATCCCCGACTTGATTTGGCGGAGTCTTGTATACAATAGCAATTGTGAAAACCTCTTTGAACTATGAACCACATTATTATAAGCAAATACGGCTTGAGCTAGAGATACACCCCATAACTTTGGCTTATCTCCACACAAACAATGAATCATGTTTCCCAAAGTGCGATTAACTACTTTGGTTTGAGGATGAGCGGTACTAATAAAATTCAAGGATGTAAATCGTGAGGAAAAAGTGGTTACTCGTGAGGATGAGCGGTACTAATAAAACCCAAGACCTATATTTAGAGAGAAGTATATCGTGAGGAAAAAGTCACCTAAACATAGTAAAAATCAACTTAAAAATAAGAAGGAAACATCATTTTTGAAGCCTTTACGTCGTAACAAGGTTTTCTTGTTTGCGGCGTAACAACTAAGTCGCCTCAATAAATCCTAATTTGAGAGCTCTATGGCGTAATAAGAAACATTCTTCTATGCCATATGGAAAACTAAAAACAAACAAATAAAAGTCGTAGCTTCTACGTCATAAAAAAGAACATGATGTTACACAATAGACAAACATGTATTATGTTCTCTTGATTCGAGTCCGTTTGTCAAGATTCAATCGCTCCATGTAGTCCTCAGCTAACTCCCCGATCTTATCTTCATCATCTTGACAAAATGGTAGTTTTGTTGGGCCCTATCAACAGCTTGATGAACATCATCAAACGTCACAAATTCACCATCTAAAAACATGCCAAATGATTACTATGTGTAAATACTGATGAAAGAAGCTTATAAATTTATTAAGTTCAGAACAAACCCCTGTGAGCAGCAAGTCGTTCAGACTCATCAGCTATTTCTTTGAGATCAGACCCAACTAAGCCCTCCGTACGTGATGCGACATATTCACAAATGTTTTCTTTGTCTTCCTGCATCGGGACATTCCTCATATATAAATCAAATATCTTTCGTCTACCTTCTTGATCGGGTAAACCCACAACTACTTTCGTAGTAAACCGACCTGCTCTCAATAAAGCTGGATCTAGTTTCTCGGGTATGTTAGTAGCGGCTAGAACCATCACATTATCATCCTTGTAGAACCCATCCATCTCAATCAAAAGCTAGAAAATCCAGAAAAGAATCAATTATATTACAAATTAATTTATATTGCTAGATGTAGTTTAGGTATTTTTCTTTTTTTATTTTAATGCATACAAAATTTTCATTTGTCATGTTTAAGCCAGTGTACTATTTTTGTCCATCCAAATATAAATTTTTTTCATAATCCTCATCTTCTATTTAAGAAAAAGCAAAGGGTTTTTATCTTAAAAATATGTTGAAAATTTAGAAAACTTGTTTAGATGATACTTTTTAGAAGAATATATAATACAAAGGATTTCTAAAGAAAATGCAACGAAAAATGTTGAGAAGTGTAAATAACTTTTTCAATCTCATAGTTAGAATCTGAAACTTGAAATTAAAATTTTGCGACTAAACAAAATTTTCTACTTTTTCAGTTTCTTTTGAAAACTTTTTTAGAAGAAATGTCTCATTTCTAACCAATTAAACGCTCTCATACAAGTTTTAGCTATATTCATAATTATATATATATATATATTTTATACATAAAACCACAATTTTGAAAGTCAATTTTCAGTTGACTTTGCTTACAAAATAACCTAATTAAATGAGACATAAAACCATCTTTTAATGACTCGGTGTACAAAAGAAACACAATGACTATATAACATAGTAAAAGAAAGGGGTTTTGCTAATGACAGCTTTAAGGGCTGTGATTAAGAAGTGAATTTTTATTACAATTGGTTATAGGAAACTAAATCATCCAATCAGAATCAAGTGTTGGTTATAAATCCGTGTTTTCAGAGATTGTCTCCGCCTTTTTCAGAACTCTCATCCAATCATAATTATTCATTGTAATCATGTAATAAAAATTGTATTCTTAATCACAGCCCTAAGGGCATCCACTATAAGAGGTTTATAAAAAGGTCTAAAAGCTATGAAAAGGTTTATCTTTTGTTTCAACCATAGTGAGGTTGTGGTTTATATCTATGTGGCATGAAGAGATCCAAGATCCTAGACCTTTTCATAATTTAATGCATGTATTATGATTGAACATTTGATATAATTATAAAAGGTTTATACATAGTGGTAATAGGTTTATAGTTTATAAATTAACGATTTCACATGTTATAAACCTATTTAAAAGGTCCACCATTGTGGATGCTCTAAGGGCTGTTATTAGAAAAACAAAAAGAAAAATAGTTTGGCAAAAACAATAGAATTTAGGCCCAAATATAATTGTGTACCTTGAACTTTCCTAAGTAAAGTTTCTAGTTCCCTGAGTTATTAAAAGGTGGAGCATAATACCCTAAACTTGACTACATTCTTAACGAAATTATTGATGGAAAAAGAACAAACACCTTATCTTTAAAATAGAGATTATAACGTTTCGAGCATCTCGGAAGCTACAAGAATTATCAAATGTATTTTAGATGCAGTCTCAAATGTATATCTTTGTTTCATTATTAAATCAAGGGTTTTGTGGATTTCAAAAGCTAGTATTTTATTGAAGAGAAATCAAGAAATATTTGTTAACATGGTTCACAGAGCCAACTTCAGATTCACAAGAACAAATGAACAATGTCAAATGGTTTTTTGTTTTGTATCAAAATTATTATTTGACAGATTTGTGTCACTTCAATTCTGCTTAAGTTCTACCAGGGACGGAGACTGTGGGCGAGCCAGGGATGCTGTTAGGGTAATAGAAATTTCATTTAGCTAAGTTCAAATACCATACTCCACCTTTAATAATTGAGAGTACTATGCAAGAAATGAAAAAATTTAAGTTCATGCATGGTTACCTGATTTAAAGTTTGGTCACATTCACTATTTAAATTATTTATTCCACGTTGTCCACCAACAGCATCTATCTCATCAATGAAAATAATGGATGGAGCACTTTTTCTCGCCTTCTCAAAAAGTTCTCTAACTCGAGCAGCTCCAGTACCAACATATATTTCGACAAATTCAGTGGCAGAAACAGCATGAAAAGACACTCCAGCTTCAGTAGCCAAAGCACGAGCCAACAACGTTTTTCCAGTTCCTGGGGGACCCGTAAGCAAAACCCCTTTGGGCAATTTTGGCCCAAGTTTCCTGTCTTTCTTATCTTTATTAAGGCATGAGACAATCTACAAAATGTTTAAATAAGATAGAAATTAACCATAGTCACAAATAAGTAATTAACCATTTTGACACGAATTACCTTAAGAATTTCAGCTTTTGCATCACCAACGCCCTCCACGTCAGCAAATGTTACTGGTTGTGTTCCTTTCTTTTCTTGACAACATGGTAGTTTTGTTGGGCCCTATGATCAACAGCTTGACGAACATCATCAAACGTCACAAATTCACCATCTAAAAACACGCCAAATGATTACTATGTGTAAATACTTATGAAAGAAGCTAAATTTATTAAGTTCAGAACAAACCCCTATGAGCAGCAAATCGTTCAGACTCATCAGCAATTTCTTTGAGATCAGACCCAACTAAGCCCTCCGTATGTGATGCGACATAGTCACAAATGTTTTCTTTGTCTTCTTGCATAGGGACATTCCTCATATATAAATCAAATATCTTTCGCCTACCTTCTTGATCGGGTAAACCCACAACTACTTTCGTAGTAAACCGACCTGCTCTCAATAAAGCTGGATCCAGTTTCTCGGGTATGTTTGTAGCAGCTAGAACCATCACATTATCATCCTTGTAGAACCCATCCATCTCAATCAAAAGCTAGAACATCCAAAAAATAATCAGTTACGTTACAAATTAATTTATATATCTATATGTAGTTTAGGTTATTTTCCCAAAAAAGTACCGACGTACAAATTTTCATTTGTCACGTTTAAGTCCGTGTACTATTTTTGTCCATCCAAATCATAAGATGATAAAGATCTTTTTTAATATTTGACCATTATACCCTTACCATTTATACATAATTAATCGGGGTTAGGGTTAAAATAGTAAAAAAGATACACACAACTGGTCTATGATACAAATATATATATATATATATATATATATATATATATATATATATATATATATATATATATATATATATATATATATATATATATATATATATATATATATATATAAAATGTTGAAAATTTAGAAAACTTGTTTAGTGGTTGTTTTAGAAGAATAAAAAATACAAAGGATGTGTTACGAAAATTGTTGAGAAGTGTAAATAATTCTTTTCAATTTCATATTTAAATCTGAAACTTGAAATTTTCACTTTCTTAGAAAAAAACAAAGAAAAATACGAAAAAAAAAAAGAAAAAAAAGAAGAATTTGCGACTAAACAAATTTGTTTACTTTTTCAGTTTTTGGTGGCAACTTTTTTAAAAAAAAAGGGTTTTTGCGTATATATCCTTCCGAAAATGCATAATTGCATATATATCCAAAGCATGCATAAAAATCATTGTACTATGTGCATCAAAAACTTGTACAAAGGATATATATGCAATTATTCACTTTGAGAGGAATATATATGCAATTCTGTCTTTAAATAAAATGCCTCATTTCTCACCGATTAAACGCTTTCCTACAAGCTTTCACAATATTTACAAATATAATCTTTTCATACATAAAACCATCAATTTTGAAAGTCAATTTTCAGTGGACTTTGCTTACAAAATAACCCAAATGAGACACAACACTATCTTACTATGATTATAACATTGTAAAAGATAAAGGATTTTAAAAAATCAAAAAGAGTTTCGCAAAAAACAGTAGAATATAGGCGCAACTAAAGTAAAGTTTATAATTCCCTGAGTTATTAAAGGTGGAGCATAATACCCTAAATTTGACTAAATTTTTAACGAAATTATAGATGGAAAAAAGAACAAACACCTTATCATTAAACTAAAAATTATTAATTAGAAAAAACAAAACGTTGAACGCATGAACCCCAGTCACATTTAACCCTACGTTTCGAGCATCTCGGAAGCTCTACAAGAATTCTCAAATGTATTTTAGATGCGGTCTCAAATGTATATCCTTGTTTCATTATAAAATCAAGGGTAATTTGTGGATTTGAAAAGCTTGATGTTGCCCATATTATTTTACTGAAAAGAAATCAAGAAATATTTATTGACATAGTTTACAGAGCCAACTTCAGATTCACACAAGAACGAATGAACGATGTCAAATGTTGTTGTTGTTGTTGTTGTTGTTGTTTTAAGATTTGTGTGTCACTTCAATTCTGCTTCATTTCTACTGCATATTCTAATTTAAATTTTTGGAGATAACATGTTATTTTCCTTCGTTAAACTACTAATGGAACGAAGTACGTGTTAAGTTGGTTTAGGGTAATAGAAATTTCATTAAGATATGTTTCCACCTTTAGTAATTGAGAGTACTATATGCAAGAAAAGAAAAATTTTAAGTTCATGGTTACCTGATTTAAAGTATTGTCAGATTCACTAGTTAAATTTCTTCCACGTTGCCCACCAACAGCATCTATCTCATCAATGAAAATAATGGATGGAGCACTTTTTCTCGCCTTCTCAAAAAGTTCTCTAACACGAGCAGCTCCCATACCAACATACAACTCCACAAATTCAGTGGCAGAAACAGCATGAAAAGACACTCCAGCTTCAGTAGCCAAAGCACGAGCCAGCAACGTTTTTCCAGTTCCTGGGGGACCCGTAAGCAAAACCCCTTTGGGCAATTTCGACCTAATTAGTTTCCTGTCTTTCTTGTCTTTATTAAGGCATGAGACAATCTACAAAATGTTTAAATAAGATAGAATTAACCAAAGCCACAAATAAGTAATTAACCATTTTGACACGAATTACCTTAAGAAGTTCAGCTTTTGCATCACCAACGCCCTCCACGTCAGCAAATGTTACTGGTTGCTCCTTTCCTCTCTTTCTTTTTTTCCCAAGATTCAGTTGAGTACTGATCAGGTAACACTCAAGAAACAAGAAGATGAAATAGGGGAATGTACCAAATATGAAGGACAATAGTTCCATCAATGTTAGAGATAAAGGTTTAGGGTCTGACCCATATGCAATCTTATGATAATCAAGCCACGTAATAAGCGGAGACTTGTCATCTCCCACGTTTACTGTTTGGTACTGCCACTTAGACGACACAAATGCTTTCACTAATGCTGTTTGTCCTAAAATAGTTTTTGAAGTTTTAGCAATTTGATCTACTGATGTCTTGGTATTATAATAAATCACACTTGAATCTTTCACAAATTGAACATGTGTCACCCTCTTAGCTCGAAGGTCATCGATTAGACACGAGTATGGCACAACCGTAGTATGACATAGCCCAAGTTTCTTTGGAAAACCCAAACAGAAAATTGCTATGGCTATGCAAAAAGAAGACCCAACTATAATTGCGCATATATTTGGCCCTGAGGACTCTTGGTTGTTGTTCTTTTTCGACTTACATTGAAACTTCTTCATGGGTGACCCCTTCTAGAAGCAGAAATATAATCAGTAACATTACACGGTTAATTGAACATAAAAATCACACGTACAAACACTACTAGCATACAACTAAATAATTGTTGCAAATCATTCAACTTCACAGATATAAACAATATGAATGTCTGCATGTTCTCAGTTTCCCAATGTTTTGACAGTGACACATAACAATTTTGCGCAGTGATTTTTCTCTAACCTTTTTTCTATATTTGATTTAACCAACAAAACTTTAATGTTAAATTGGTTAGATACCTTAACTTCCTTTTTAACATGCCTAAACCCCAAATAAAGCGATTTTCTTGTTATTAAACCAAAAACGTTCAAGCAACTATTACCATTGTGAAAGAATAAAATTGAGTTAAAGGTTAACGTAGAAACACAAACCTTTTCATTAGCTGCCAAACCAAAGGGCGAAAAGTACGTCCGATTCATGTAGTCGCCAAAACCCTTGTCTTCCTGCGCGTGCAGGATCAACATATATCCTACGTAAATAATTTACAACATGCATGTATATTTTTTTTAATGGAGGTTTGTATCATTAAACTAGCAAGTAGCCAACAATTAACACTACATATATATAATGAAAACATAAACTGACACTGTTATCTCTAACCTTAATCAGTGCAGATATTGCTTTAGCATGTGACATACGCAGACTATGATTTGTTGAAACTGCTGATGGTGGACTATAAAAGAAAGATCGTTTAGAACAAGGCAACAATTTCTTTTTGGAGTATGGTATGTTGATCTTCGGGTATGTCAGAAGAATGTTAGTAGTCATCGCCACAACACCAACAACAATACCCAATCCTGGAGCAGGGTACAACGCAGTTAGGTTGTAGACGGCCATACCTCTGCTCGAAGATAGAGAGACTGATTCTCGAAAGACCGGCAAAAGTGTGCTAGTAGCCATGTGTTCTGTGTATGGGTTTGAGTTTGAGATATGTACGACACGATGTAATAATGTGTGCTCCAAGGAATAAACTTTCGGGTATAACTAGAGGTTTAAGGTTTGCGATTGGAGGGTTTAATAGAGGCTTTTATATGTTAAATTTCCATGCAAGCCAAGGGTTTTTACACGTTAAATTAATTGTCATGCAAGTCAAAGGGTTTATTGGACCTAAATAGGAAAATGGAAATGATTTTTTGCTTACATTATTACAGTATAGTTAAAAGCATTATTTTGATTATATTTTGGAAGCATTATTTCGATTATATTTTGGATAGATTTTAGGTATTGTCAACTTAATTAGCTTTAGGACATACATTCAAAGTTTTAACATTATAGTGTCAACAAACATTAATATGTTAACTTCAACTCAAAGACACTAGTTATATATCCTCGTGCATTTTAGTTTAAATCTTTGTTTTCGAATAACTCTCGAATAACTCACGATGCATTTAAGTTTTAATTATTTGTGTATACAAATTTTATATTATCAACTTTTAATAATACAATTTGTTAAGAACGTAAATTTCTATTTTGTCATAGTAAAATTTGTCCGAATGCATATACGGAGTTGTTAAATAAGATTTTTCTATAACATCATGTAATTTTTTTTTATAATTATATTGTTATAATACTTTTGCACGCTCGCACGCACGCACGGGTTTTATAATTTATTAGGCCCATCTAATGTATTAATGACATGTATATTTGATCAAATGTACAAGTAATTAATGCATTAAGTTCATTTTTAGGCTTATTTATTAAGCTCATCTATCATTTTTGAACATGAAAAGTGATAAGTTTACTCAAATCCATATAATTTATTTAAAATTTAACAACTAAAGTTTTATTAATTATATCCCTTCCTTTTTTCCCCTTTTATAAAATCGACACATGTGTTTTTAAACATATTTTGTTGGAAGAAATTTAGATGAGTTTGACTAAATTTTTTCAATTTTGACCTTTTAATAGCCAATAATGATATATGCATTGAACATATATTTATCAAACCAAATTGCTTGCATACTTGTATAGATCAACACTCATGACCTAATAAAAACTCAAATAGGAGTGGGATTGATCTTGCTGGGAGATCTTACAACCATCTAGGAAATAAATGAAACAAGTAATGATGCTCTCTAGAATAATCAAGAGAATTAGGAGATTACAAGATGCCATGACTCCATTTCTCATTTTGGCAAAATTAAGCAATTTCATTAATCAAATTTCAATTTGCTCCAAATTTTTTTTTTTTATTTTTACTTTTTTTGGTAATCTCTTATTATACGAGGAGTAAGATCCTCTAAAATTCAAAAATGAACTTGATAGGTAAAGTTATGATTTGTGTGAGTGTAAATTTGAATTACAATAAAATAAATATTTTGTGATGATAGCCCACTTTTATTTTTACTCACACAAATCACAACTTTACCTATTAAGTTCATTTTTGAACTTTAGGTGATCCTACTTCTTATATGAGACATAGTTTAACTATTTTGTCTTATTACTGATATATATTCATTAAATTCAAAAACTATTTTTTGGTTTACACATGGAAAGTGAGTGTAAAAATTTCAACGACTTATTCATTGTAAGTCATTATAAATCGGGGAATCAAATGAAAAGTTAGCTTTCTAGCTCATTCAAAATCCAAAAAGTCATCACATAATAACATGTTTTATTAAATTAGGGCGGATCATTGATGAACATGTTGTGCGGAGTATTTCTGAACCATGTTTGATGAACTCTGATCGATGAGTATTCAAACCATAATAGATGAACAAATATTAATAAACAAAAATTAGAAAATAATAAAGTGATGAACTAAGATTAATAAACTTAAAAGAAACATCAGTAGGGAGAGAAGTGTTAAACTAATTACTACTCTTGTTATGTCATGACTACATTTTCTATTAAATGCATCCTATCGTTTCATCTGGGGTTTTAATTCGACTAGATTCAGTTGGTCAATTCGTCTAGTCCTATCTTCCATCTTGTCCTATTCCGTAACCTTAAGATTACAAGAGTTCGTGGGTCTACAAGATGGAAGAGTCAATAAGTACCTCTATTAACTTAGACTTATTTAGTGGGATCCAGCTTTTCGGAACTTAGATCCCCTCTAATTTCTTAAGCAATTCCGTTAGGGAAGGTGGTCGTTTGGTGAAATTTCCACACAAATAGTGATAGTCTTACGGCCAATTCTTATCACTAAACGCAACCTTATTCACTAAGGCCCTATGGTCAATTCTCCTAGCTTCATCAAACTTTCATGCTACCAAAACAAAGGTGTCCAAAAATAAGCTAAGAAAGTATTCAAATAAAACGATAAAGATACGAGAAAACTATATCATAACAATAACAATTTCATAACAAGGCTAACACCAAAAATGTTTAGCCACTTATATTAAAGCATGCAGCAAATTCGATGTTTAACATTGTAATTGAAGACATGAATTTAATACACAAATGTAATACAAAAATGCTAAACTTATGATTTCGATGTGTGGATTCTCCCTTGGGAATGACTTGTATGCTGTAGAGATTCATCCTCCTTGGATCCCTAATTCCTCCTGTGGTTTTTGTGTGTGAGAAAGATATGTTAAAATGCGGAATGGGGGCTGGTATTTATACCCTCGACATTGTTACGGCGTAACCTCTAGGGTTAGTTACGCCGTAACCTTTAATTCTTGGACGATCTTATCTTCAGTAATGAGACTACGCCGTAACTTAAAGATAAGTTACAGTCATAAATCTCTCGTACACCGTTCTACGACATAACCTTCATGCTGGTTACGTCGTAACTTAATCTTAGGTCACAAAATTCTTCTAAGTATTGAAGGAAGATATACGGCGTAACCTTAAAGTGAGTTATGGCCGTAAAACTCTCGTACCTGAGTCTACGCCGTAACCCGTTCAGTGGTTATGCCGTAACTCCTTAGTCAGCGTTGACTTCAGTCTCTAGTGTAAATCATTGTTACGGCGTAAGTCGAGAGTTGATTTACGCTGTAACTCTTGTTCGGTCAGCATACTTTAGAATATTTACATTGTTAACCTTCCAAATCCGCGTCTCTACGTTCCAATGCTCATCTTTATCCTGAAATGAAATATAAACAATTAAGAGTATATATTCTAATAAAATGACATAATAGATGAATATTAGGCGGAAATTAACATTAAAATATCAGAACTATTTGATGTTATCAGTCGACTGTTTCGAACTTGTCGGTTAACGTTTGATTTTTCTTTTTGAAGTCGATGTTTGTTTAGGATCATTCTTTGGGAATCGAATGTTTGATTGAATTAGGCTAACATGTTTAGCATTTGTAGTTTTAAATTTGATTTGAAACAAGCGGAGGATTTTCAAGTCATGGTGGAGATTGTTAGAAAGTAACCTAAACACTAAAGGGCGTTTGGTAAATTTGGTTATAGTTTTAGTATGTTTCACAATTCGAGTCAGTTTAGAAATTGGCAATAAGTAAAAGGGATCATTGGCTTTAGTTTTATTTCTACATTTAAATTTGAATTTTGCACTTGATACCTTTAAATTTGGTTTTGTATTTTGTTGATAATTTTGAATTAAACTTTCGCTTCATCTGTTTATTTTGTCTTTTATCACCAACATATATGCAACATAAAACTTTATACACATTCAAAATATATGTTTTTCTATAGGTTTTAATGTTTGGGAATGAACTATATGACTTTTTTTTTCTCTTTCAAAATGTTTTATATTTAAAATTGTGTTATAGTTTGTACAGATCCATTGTTAGTATATACTGCATTTATAAGTTTATATACTTAGCATAAATGTTTTACTTTTGGTTCTCAAAACGTATTCCAATAATAAATAACAAGCTTATTTTTTAAAGTGTTTGATGATTTAATTCATTGAGAATGTAACATTTTCAAACTAGCCATGAAATGTGTATTTTCAAAAATCATTGTGAAATGTAGGTTAAGAAAAGTCGCACGGTCGAAGAATATTTTAGCATACAAAAGCTGCCACAATGCACATAACCAAAATGTTATTCATCTATTTACAACTTGGTAAATACAAAATATCGTCCGTGCTTAAGGATGTTGTTTAACCTTCCGCCAATTCATCAACCAACACAATATTGTCTACGAATATCATGCTCCAAGGAATGCACTCTTGTATCCCTCGTGATAGCTCATCAAGAATCAAGGCGAAAAGGTAAGGGCTAATGGCTGATCCTTAGTGAAGTCCAACTTACACAGGGAAAAACTCTGTGATCCCCACTGTGAACCATACATGGGTTTTGGTCCCCTCATACAAAGTCATTAAGGATATGTACGAAGGGGTGAAGACCCGCATACAATCCACGATTGGGATCACAAAGTTTTTCCATGTGAAAGTTGGACTTCACCAAGGATCAGCCATTAGCCATTACCTCTTCGCCTTGATTCTTGATGAGCTATTACGAGGGATACAGGAGTGCATTCCTTGGAGCATGAAATTCGCAATTGATATTGTGTTAGTTGCTGAATCGACGGAAGGGTTAAACAACAAACTTGAGCACTAGAGGGAGGCACTAGAAGAGAATGGTCTTCGGGTAAGCAGAGAGAAGACATAATACCTGAGGTGTGATTTCGGTAGCAATGAGATTGGAAAAAATGAAGAAATGGAAGTGCGTATCGGTGACCAGATCCTTCAACCGAACGAGGATTTTAGATATTTGGGTTCGGTGATACAATAACCATGGAGGATAGATGATGAAGTAACCCATTGTATTAGAGCATGCTGGGTGAAATGGAGGGCGGTGTTATGAGTACTATGTGATAAGAAAGTCTCCTTTAAGCTAAACGGAAAATTTTATAAGGTGGAAATTAGACCAAAAATGTTGTATGGGTCAGAGTGCTGGCCTATCATGAAAGCTCAAGCTAATAGGGGTGTGTTGATGCATAATCTGGCGCGGACTGATTCAACGACTCTCCTTGGGCCGTTAGTCGTCTTCTCAAGCCCTAAATAGACCTGTCAACAAAGAGAACCCGTTAGGAGTGAACCCGAGGCCGTAGCCCCGGGATCCACCTCCGACGGTCAAGTTAGTATTGATGCGCGGAGCATATGAGAATTAGGTTTAGGGTAACCTGTTATGTTCTATTCTGTGGTGAATGGAACCCCAGCCCTATATTTATAAGACATGGATTAGGGTTTAGGCGTAGAGTGGGCCGCTGTTTGCCGGGCCTGGCCCATGTAGGGTCCAGTCTGGACCATACGTCCACAAGCCCCCCAAGTTTAGTATGACATAGTGCGTGGCTATGTTATGCTAGACTTAAGTTCTGTTCATGGCCACGTAGGCCCAATCAATCATGACGGCACGGCCCATGTGTGCGCAACTTGTGTGCACATGGGACAGATCATACTGCGCAGCCCACATGCGACAGTGCGCACTGGGTTTGCGATTGTGATTGTCTCACAATGGTGAAGGTGGATCTTGTATGCTACATCCTGGGTAAGGGCGTACCTTTTATACCAGTAGCGATGCAACATGGCGCAAAAGAAGACGTGCTTCTGTGGCAGAAGTGCGCGCTGTGCGCAACAAGGATGTGCGCAGTGCACAAGAAAGGTGCGCGCTGTCCGCGCTGTGTGCGAACATTACATTCGTCTTTACAACCGACAAAGGACGTCTCCCATGCGGCAAGATGGTGCGAATATTTAAATCCGTCTTTGTACCGGGCTTGCAATACCTCTTACGTACGATCTGCTTCCAAATACGCCTGCGTGACTTGTACGGAAACAATGGTATTATATACCCTGGTAGCCCCCCAAGTTTGATGGTGCTACTCTTGTAGGAGCATTAAAACTTAGTTATTCAAATCCTGAAAAACACTTAATGCAAATATTAAAAGTATATGCTGCGAATCACAACATATAAAACCTAATGAGGTAAAAGATTAGCGCATAGCAAAATATAGCACATAGCACGTAAAATAAATAGTAGTGCAAATTACACCTATCATGAGGTTTTACAAACTACGTAAAAGAAGTAGCACGTAGCTAATATGCGAACGCAGTGCACTCATGGCGATTGATTGATTGTTTTCTTTTTTATTATAATAAAAACAATGGTGCGGATGGACACACCGTGACCGCGACTAATAATTTCGCACGCACATACGCAGATCGATTTATCGTGACCGCATAGACTCTAACGTTTTGTGGATGATCGCAGAGGACCACGGCTTTTTGTCTCGTGCGCTCATGGCGATTGACTAGCATCGTGGTGCCTGTACATGACAGTGCGCTCATGTCGCCAATCTGCGAAGACTTCCGAACGTATGGCCTGATGCGGGTAGATTTATCGCGACTGCGCTGTTTCGCGGCTAAAAGATAAAATAGGACCGATCGTGCGGATTTAATGCGCTCGTAGCGATAGATAAAATCGTGTTTATCAAATTTAAAAGATTTAAGAAATTTTTTTTCAATATTTAAAAAGATAAAGTAGGTCCGATCGTGCGGACGTAATGCGGTTATAGGTAAAATCGTGTTTACCCTAGATAAAAGATTTATGTAAAATCTTTTTAATATTTAAAAAGATATCTACCGTAGTGATATACGTTAAATCGAAGCAATCGTATATAAGAGATATATCAAATAAATATTACGTAATAGAAGTCAGTTATATTAATATTGAGATATGTATATATTTTTCCTGGCTTATCAAATACAAAACAAGAATTAGAATCCTTGCCAAATATGGATTTGTTTTACGTGGTCTTTAGCCGTAACTTTTGACCAAGGAAAAAAACGAATTGCTTTTAATTCATGTCAGTGTATATGTTGTGTTTCGTACACTAGCAGACACGATCAAATAATATATATTGGTAAAGAGGTACCGGTTTTTTGAACTCAATGGTTGCTTTCCGGTGATGTGAGAGCACAAAACTTGTCGTAGTGTGTCCCACGGATGGCGCCAACTTGTTGATGCATAATCTGGCGCGGACTGATTCAACGACTCTCCTTGGGCCGTTAGGCGTCTTCTCAAGCCCTAA
The DNA here is from genome assembly GCA_030686995.1 of Artemisia argyi. NCBI lineage: Eukaryota > Viridiplantae > Streptophyta > Magnoliopsida > Asterales > Asteraceae > Artemisia > Artemisia argyi. The sequence goes on along the minus strand of CM060676.1, from coordinate 171,029,547 downwards.
ATAGACCTGTCAACAAAGAGAACCTGTTAGGAGTGGACCCGAGGCCGTAGCCCCGGGATCCACCTCCGACGGTCAAGTTAGTATTGATGCGCGGAGCATATGAGAATTAGGTTTAGGGTAACCTGTTATGTTCTATTCTGTGGTGAATGGAACCCCAGCCCTATATTTATAAGACATGGATTAGGGTTTAGGCGTAGAGTGGGCCGCTGTTTGCCGGGCCTGGCCCATGTAGGGTCCAGTCCGGACCATACGTCCACAGGGTGGAAGTGGTAGAACTGAGAATGTTAAGGTGGACTTGTGGTAAAACCATGTTTGACATGATTCCGAATGGAGTTTTTAGAATAGAACTTGAAGTCGAAACTATAATCTCGAAGATGAGAGAAGGAAGGTTGAGGTGGTTTGGTCATGTCAGGAGGATGCCACAATCAGCGCCAGTAAGGAGAGTCGAAGTGTTGATAGTCAACATTTTGAGAAGGAGGGGTAGACATAAACTTAAGTGGGAGAATAAACTTAAGCAAGACATGAAGGAGCTTCTTTTTTCTTGAAGACATGACCTTAGATAGGAATGCGTGGAGAGAGAGACTTAAAATTTGCGGGTTTTCGGGCTAGGTGGTAGGAGGTAGTCTTTGAGTCTAGGTCTTTTAGGCGTCTCTTAGCTGCCTTGCCTTTTTGCGTTTGTGGTCCGTTAGCTTTTCCCCTTTAGGTTTTTGGGAGTCTAGTGGCCTCTTTTCTTCTTTTTCTTTGCCTTAGTTGTAGGCCCCTTTGCGTTTCCTTGCTTTGTTTATGTGATTCTCTCTTAGGTCTTTTTTTTTTTTTTTTTTTTTTTTTTTTTTTTTTTTTTTTTTTTTTTTTCCTTTGGCCCCCTTTTCTTTGCTTGCTTTCCCTAGATGCTTTGTCTTCTTGCTTTTATACGTTTTTGCTTTTGTGTTTATTTGTTTTGATCACGTCCCCTTGTCTTTTTTGCGCCTTTCCTTTTCTTTTTATGTTTCTCCTAATGTGTTTGCTTTTATATGTTTATGTTCTTTCTCTCTTTTGTTCCTTTTCTGATGATATCCTTTTCTTTTTATGATATCCTGCCTTTCTCCTTTGTGTGCTTGCTTTTTGCCATGTCGTTTGTATGTTTTACTTGTTTGCTCTCTTTCATCATGCACTTATTTTTGTTTACTTTCACCCGAACACTTGCACTTGCCGGAGGTCTTCCTGAAAGCAGTCTCTCATCAATAAAAAAATAAAAATAGAGATGTAGATCGCTTTATGATATAAAGTAGGTCGCTAAAGTAGTATAGGAGAGAGAAAGTTGATGTGACAGGGAAAATAAAAGTCGCATGCGGTCGTTATTAAACCTAGCCCACTAGCCTTGGTGAGTTTAGAAAATGACTTGATTTGAGTGTTTATACCCATTTAAGTTAAAATATTACAAAAGCGAATGATATAAAAAGTTGATGTACCTTTACCAAGTTATTGAGGTTAAAAATTTGTTCAGTTTCGTGTCTTTTCAAAAGGGATTACCGATCACAAGTAGAGTACATTTTTATGTAATTTGTTATTTAAGTGACAATTAAGGTCTGTTACTATAGATTGGAAAACCGAAAATCAATCGTATTCAGTCCATATAATACCAAAACTGTAAACTTAGACAAAAATCAATCCGTGTAAAACTGGTTTGTTTACTCAAACAACCTAGTTAGTTTCGAGTTGCGAAATCCATTTAACCCTATGACCGTATCAAGAACCAGTTTTTTACTATGGAGCCAAGTACATACCAGTATACCATGAACTATTTGAGCTACGGGTTAGTTGTTTATGCAACCATAATTAGCAAAATCATTACAAATAGCAACTATATACGAAAAACCGCACTACAAACTACTTATAAGCGCATTGCATGCTTTAAATATGCTCATATTCTACTTGTGCTAATCGTCATTCAATCGAGTAATCCCTGATTTGCACTTAAAACAACCTGTTTGCTAGCTATAAAGCCCAAGACGAACAGGGACATCAACACCTTTCAACCACCGTTCGCCCTGTATAAACTGACTAACTGTATACTTGGCAGCCTCTTCTTTTTTAAAATTAGTTTGATAACCAGTCCACTTTACTCTATCTTTTACACGAGAACCAGGACCTATGTTACTATATTCTGCATAATAAAGCGTTTGAACCGCAAAGTCTCCTTCCAATGGCAACCAACCTTCAGGACGAATTACATCATCAATCTCTGATTCCATAACAACTGTTTTAGAAAATTCTTTTATTGGTCTTCCAAGGTAACTCGCAGTAGCCTTTTCTGGCTTGAGTGATGGGTCAGCTGAAATTTTACACTTCTGTAACACAAACCCCGTGGTTTCATGTTTGTCGATTCTTCCTTGAGCTGTAACTGAATTCTGCTGATTCACCATCGGCTTTCTGATCAAAATGTCACATGTTTGGAAGATTGCTGCAGCGTCCCCGAATATGAAATCTATTGTACCCAGTATGTCACATCCGCGATAGAACTGTCTATGTGTTTGTGCATATAATGTGTTTTGAAATCCCTCCATTCGACAGTTTAAGAATACTGACCGATCCGACTGTACTCTCAAAGCTACTGCTTGAGCTTTTTCAGGGCCTGCTGTATTTTGAAAACCCATTGATTGAGCCATAAATCCTTCCCCAATAGCCGCTGCATTCAATTTTATCGTATTTATGACTTCTTATATCAACATGATAACAAGCTTAGAAGGTATTTGGGATTGCTTATTTAAGTGTTTATTTGGTTAAATTCCATGTAACCAGCTTTATCTGTTTAAACTAAGCAGCTAGAAATAAGCGGGTTGTTAATAGCTTATCATTATAAGCAGGTGAGCATTTTCAAATAAGCAATCCGAAACACCCTCTTAGCACTAATAGAAGTAGCATTAAGAAAAAAACTACGAAAACTGCATTTAGCAACACGCTAAATATGTTGGTAAACAGACACGTACCAAATGTTGCTGTTAGAAAAGTAGGAACTCCATCTTTAAAGTTTTTATTCCCCGTGACGATTGTCTTTTGTGACCCATCACCGTACATTGTTATGTTTACCATATTTTTTGCGATGACCACGTTTTCTTCGTATACACCCCCTTTGATGTGGATCACATACCGACCTTGATAATCGTTTGGCAACGCTTCAAGTGCCTTAGAAATGGTTGCAAAACTCCCTGAACCATCTTTAGCCACAGTCACGTTTGGTTTCAGACTTGGAGTGTCAGCCTTTAGTAGTCTTCGGATGTTGCGGGCCATCCAGACTGGAAAGTCATTGTCTGCACTGGATAGACGACGTCGATGAGAGGTGGGGCCTGGTGATGGTGCTTCTTTGTGAAGTGAAGAGACTATGGCTAAAGAATTGCTGGTCATTTCTTTAGTAGTCTTTAAAGCTTGTTCGATACTAGTTCTAGTGGCGTCTTCTGCTATAGCATCAATGCAAGTTTGTTGATAAGTCATCACCGCACTTAACCAATTGCGTACATCATGAGATGTGGTGCTTCCCATTGTTGCGTTTTTTGTATGATTGAAGTCATTTTGTGCATCCTCAAAAACTTGCTTGCAAACATCAAATGTAGGTTTTGGGTTCGGGGGTGCAGTTTCGGCTTTCATGAATTCTGCAGTTTGACTAATTGCATTGTCGAATTCATCAGAGGCAGCAGATATTGCAGCATTGACAAAATCATTTGGTTTGGGAAATCCAGTAGATTTTTTACTTAATGATTTCTCAAGCCTGGATTCACACGTTTCTTTGTAATCGGTTGATTGACATATCGTTTTAACCTCCTTCTGAGTTTGTACAACTTTCTGGTCTTCATTTCCGGCATCGGGTGACTTGCCTTTATTTAGATCTTTGTTTTTGTTGTCATTGTTATTGTCATTGTTGATGTTTTCAGTGTTATCCACGTCCTCATCGGGATCGTCTGCTTGGGAGCTGTTAAGAAATATTAAAAAGGCCGCAACAGCTCCCGAGAGAAGAAGAACAATAACGACCACGCCAATGATAATTCTTTGTTTCAACCTTTGTTTTTTTTCAATTCTTCGACGTTCCGAAATTTCGTCAAAATCTTGAAAAGCCATGATTTTGCTTCACGTTCGTGAATGCAAAGTGTATATGTTTGATCTCTGCCTTGGGTTATATAATCCAAGGCAGAGGTAACAAGATGTTGAAATCTTACGAAAAATACAGAAATTTCAACCACTTTTGTAAAATTCTTCCTTAAATTTTTTGGTTAAAATTTAGTTAGGGGTTTTTGGTTGTTCGATTGACCCTAATGAAAATCTTGTAACAGATTTTGGAGTTGTGGGATGGAGGATTTTAAGGACCTTTTTTTTCTCACACAATATAAGTACATATCTTGTTCAAAATAATACATACAACATACTGAATAAACTTAGATATTAACTATTTCAGGAAATACAATACTAGAATCTGTCTTTCTTATACTATATGATCTAAAACACATGTATAGAATAACCAACAATCTGGAAACCAACATTCTTCCAAAATAGGGAAATCAAAGATTCATTTTGAACGTGAGTTAATTGTACAAATCAATGCTACATCCCAAATAATAGTATAGTTCACTACTACAGGATCAAAAAATTGATAAAACTCAGGAACAAAAATACACACATAAGCTAAACCAGGATTTTTTTCGTGGCAAACAAGTGAATGAATGATTAACATTAGTTGTTTAGGCGGAAGCTAATAACCAAAGCATAACATGAGAAGATATGGCAATAAAGAACCAGGTGACAAAAGCCATTGCTATTGAGTACTCAAACCTGCCACATGGAAGATGCATTTTAGGATTGTTACAGAAATCCAAGTCTCTTGCATATAATACCACTATTCCAGCTGAGGAACACGCAGCAGCAAGAGACAAAGTAGCCGTCACCTGCATTTTTTAGTTATAATTAGCATGTCTCCTAGTTTGTAATTTATTCAGCAACAATTCTAATTCCAATTTGTAGGTGACAAGCAGAAAAAAATAAAAATAAATGGTATTTAATATTTACTTTCTAAAGAGAATAACTCTACACGTACAAGGTTTGGTGTGGATATTCAGGGATGATTTTTTTTTTTTTTTTTAATTATTATTATTATTATTATTATTATTATTATTATTTTCATGCAGTACTTCATTGCAAACTAAGGATTCCTCATTTGCCTCCATTAAATACCAAAGTTATAACATTTTGATAGGATCTAATCCTCAGTCTCCTATAAATACTTTCAAATAATAACATTGTGAATGCTAGTGCAAAGGGTAGTGACCCATAAAACCTCAACAAGAGTCTAGAAGTTACACTCTGTTCATACTTCATACTACTTAAAACTAAGGGAAAATGCATATGAAAAATATATTTGACCAACTTTACACAACGTCAAAGGGAATAAAACTTGGTGGTAGCCATAGAAAGTGAAACCATTCTACATTCCCAAAAAAAGAGCGACATTTTAAATAAACCCTTTTTAAGTACAGAGTGTTGATTTTAAATATGTTCCCAGAAAATTATGAAGCTTTACACTGAAATTGCAAAAACAGATCATTGTGGATTCTAGTTTTATCTCTTCTTTGGGAATGGAAGGGAATGCGGTATCTCAATAATGGTACCAAATTATAATGGATATGAATCTATGATGAGAGATGCCGAAGCTAATAACACTAGCTTGATGATAAAGAATTAGAAATAAAGACAGTTGTATGAAGTAATAAGGTATATACCCAATCGCCAACCACAAACAAGCTCACTAAGACAGCATTTTGAAGGTCTTTCTTGATTCTAAGAGCATATAGATCAAGACATGCTAGCCCAAAGCTCCACAACAATTGAAGCCCCATCGATGCAATTAAATAGCTGCACCAGAATAAAAACAAATGTTGGATGGATATGAGGATCATAATAAACTGGTTATAAATGCACTAACAACAAATCTAGCCTCGGAATCTAAATACAACCCAGAAGAAAAAACCAAAACAAAATGTTGTGTTTATTTTTTACTTGCCTCCACTAGATAGTATCAACATTATGAAATATCGTTGTATTTCTGCACATCCTTTATTTTCTTCCTAGTTTTGCAAAGTGGACTCTAATGACTAATGATGAGGCAAATGTAGTGTTTTTTCCCCAAATTTCAATCAAAATAATGTGTCCTAAATATAACACATTATGATGATCTCTTACTTTGTGATACTAGCATGATTCTTAATCTACCTTCCTAGTGACCCCAGCCACAAAACAACAGATGTTAGGAAGGAAGACTAAAGATGTTTCTTTTGTGATGCACTAACCGTAACAACTTGACTACTTGAGCCTTACCCTATACATTATGCACGAACCCCTTTCTCTTCCGTCCACATTGGATTCAGTTAATGTAAATAAGAAGATATGTTCAGACATGTTTTGACACTTCAATTCCATATCTTCCTACCTTTCAATATTTATAACAAAGAGAAAAACACATTGGTTCAATCTTCCTTAACTATTTACTAGAAAATGTTCTTAAACAACTTTTTATATTCTCAAACATATAACTCTGATCTCTCAAGCTTCAACTTAAACATGTGAGCATTAAAGCTCTACACATGTATTTTGTTTTCAGCCATCAACTTAAAGTTCAAGTCTAAACATTCGCTCCATGGACAAAACGCCAATTAAAACATAAAAATCAAATAAAATGTGAGATTTGTCTCCATGTACTATGATGCATTCTATACCCCAAATATAATTCTGTACATAAGTTATACTCCGTATAAGCAATTAACAGGTGTCGTCTAGGGTTTGCTTATTTAAGTATCTTCTATATATACTTATCAAACGCAATTCACTTCACCATAAAACTAGCAACAAGCATAAACACATCTCTAAGCACCAAGGGGTCGCCAAGTTGGTAAAAGCTTGTGACTATCATCACTATAATGTGAGAGGTCTCAACTCTCAAGTTCGAACGTTGTTTAGTGCAAACAACCATGGGGTGGCCACGTAACCTCCCCAAAGGGAAGGGCTCAAAATTCAAACCTCGTGGATTAGTCGACCAAAAGGTCGGAAACTATAGCAAAAAAAAATAAAAAAGAAAAATAAAAAAGAAACATTTCTTCATCTAAACACTCCAAACTACTTATCAACAACAGCAGCAACAACTATACCCAATCCCGCTAGAGTGAGGTATGAGGAAGGTAGGATACCCGGCAGTGATACCAGAGTGGGGAAGTGTGGGCAGCTGCCCCACACACAAATTTCGTAATAGTAGAGTTAAAATGAAGTAGATGGAGTAATCTTGTCACAGTCCAATGGTTCACGGAAGTTTTTTTCTTCTTTATAATTAATGTATACAAACATCCATCCCTATAGAATAACTCATTTAAATGTGTACAAAACTTTCCAAAATAACTCACTAACGAAAGTCCATACCAAGTTGGTAACTTGCAATACGATTATACGAAGTAGCTAAATTTTTCCGAATCTTTCACTAGATATTTTTTAGGAGATCAAGTACAAATCAGATTTTGTTTCAAGTAACCGTTAGTTCATACTACTATTGAAATAGGAAAAAAGTTAACCCGAAGACCCGGAACATACTCTTAATTACACTCACCCCACTTAAACTACTTATATCCATTTCCTAAAAGCAACAAACACTTGTTCAAAAACCAACTGGGCTAGCTCAGTTGGCCACCAAGGGTAAACTTGGAGAGGTTACTTTGGAGAGGTCTCAGGTTCGAGTCTCACCATGGACCTTCAGGGGGCCCGAAATAAATAGAAGCACGAGTGGGGTTTATCCCCTAAGGAGAAAGGTTCGAGGCTTGCATACTGGCCAATTGGATGTCACTGCCAGCTCGGATCACTAACTACTAACTCGCCGTTAAAAAAAAAAAAAAAAAAAAAAAAAAAAAAAAAAAAAAACTTGTTCAAATAAGAGCTAAACATGTGCATTCAAAGTAACATAATCATTTGACATAATCTTAAAAACTAGAAGACAAATACTAACAACAGAAACAATACCAGAAAGCAGTGTAATCAGAAAAGCCTCTAGCAGAAACCATAAAAGCAACAGAAGCAGCAGCACACAAACATTGACCAATCCTTAACAACATCCCACTCTTACTTCCTGGTCTCCCAAACATCATCTTCATTTCTTTCTTTAAGGACCCTTGTGGGCCCACCCCTCCTAGATTTCAATATAACTACTACCCACCACCATGTCTATAGATCTCAAACATAAATGGAAAAATGTAAATTATGTAATTTAATTATATGGGTTCTTCAAGATGTGATGAATTAAAGGGTGTGTTTGGTTTGGAAGGTGGTTTTTTTGAAGCTTGGTTTGGTTACTGGTTGGTTTGATTTTGGAGATCCAGTCCACGTGGAAATTTTATATTATTTTTGGTTGGTTTCTTATTGTGTGTTTTTCTAGTATATTACCCCTTCTTGGAGTGGTTGTAATTGTTGGAATGATGTTGTCGTTTACCTTGCGAATATTTTTAGTAATTCAAATGTAACTTTGTAGTAGGTTTCTCAACCTTTTTGCAGTTTTGTAGTCGGTTTAGGTGTGATTATTATGTGATTAATTGGATTAATATTTTTGGCAAGTTTGTATATTTTTGACGAGTTTTGGATATTCTCGTCACAATTTTTCTTAAAAGAAACGTAATAGATTTAAACAACGAATATAACTGATTAAAACAAGTTTTCGGCGAGTTTGGTTATTTCTGACAAGATTCGCATGTTTTCGGGAAGTTTGACCAAGGTTGACCGCCGTTGACCATGGTTGAACGATATGCGCAAATAAAAAAGGTTGGTAACCGATTAGAGTTTGGGCAGCGATTAATCAGCCTTGTAGGTCTTTTTTTAATACTGCTCATAGGTATAAGGCGATACCATAAATTAGTTTAAGTGGGGTAGAAATTAGGACTATACATTGGGTTTGGAAAGAAAGTTCTATTTTCTTTGGCTAAGTGTTATTGATGCGTAGGGATTGCACCAGGTTTTACCTCTCGAGGGATCTCGAGAAGCTTACAACCCTCACCAGGCAGTGTACCTGATCGATGTAGTATAGTATAATGACAAGTACCGGGGGATTGATCGTTCAGCTAGGAATAGTGTCGCTAAGATTAGAAAACCTAAAGACTAGGTCTAGAGATGAGGGATGATTCTTTTTGTATTTTTTTTAGTTTTTATGAAAGCAAATAAAAATCTCGGGTTTGAAAGAGTTGGGCGGAATTAGTTGCTAGTCAACTAACCCAATACTAAAGACGCAATCAAAATAAAATACTAAAATGAAAATAAAACTAAATTAAACTAGAGTTGCGAGCAATATGTGGCAGAATTGTGTTTACTTAGATTTCACTACTCCCTAGATATCTTTTACAGGTTAATTACTTGTTATAGTTGCGTGGATGACGGATTGTATTCCTTAATACCATTCATGGGGTGGCGTACTTACTTCCTGATTGATGCTAAACAGTCAACTAAAGTCAACCACGGATGTGGTCAATATAGTCAAACTCCTTAGGCTCAATGCTCCGTGGAATATAGGGTTTCCCCGGGTCGTTATGTCCCGACGAGGTGTGGATGGTTATCAAACGGGTTTGTGAGCGGGTGAATTTGGACAGAAAAGGGTTTGTGATTGATCTGAACTAATGAATCTACAAGGAAATAGCTTAAATAAGTTGTATGAACAAGACTGGAAATTCAGAAAAATCAGAAACGTTTTAAACCTAAAAACGCGTACGTTTAATTTAAATTTACGTGAACGTACGAAATAAAAAGTAAAAACTGAAATCTGAAAACCCACAGGGGGTGAAAATGACTTTTTTACAAACCTAAGGTTAAAAGAAAATTTTTAAAAAAAGAAAATTAATTTTTACACTAATTAATTATTTAATATTAATTAAATACTATTTAATACTTATTATTAATATTTAAATAACTTAAATACAATATAATATTAAGTAAATACTAAAAAGGTGAAAATTAATTTTATAAAATTATAAAATAACTAAAAACAAGTTTTAAAATTAAAAATATGTATTTTTGTCTTTTTGTGATTTTTCTATTAATTAATTACTAATTAAATATTAATTACCTAATTAAACTATTTTAAATTATTAAAAATAGAAAATGAACAGTAAAAATTATAAGAAAATTCCTAAAATTATTTTACATTATATAAAAGCTAGGAAAAATATAAAAACTAGGTGTTACTTTATAAAATCTAATTATGCTATTTAATACTTAATTATTGATTAAACTAATATTAATTCTAATTAATACTAAATGACAAAATAAAAATCTGAGAAAATTATTAAAATTACTTTAACATAAAAGGTAATTAATAAAAATATAAAAATGCCAAGTACTTAATAAAAATCTAAAAATGAAAATTAAAATTTAAATTACATTAAATAGAAACTATGTCTTATTATTAAATTGGTTTTTCTTGATTTTTCTTTTACAAAACTCTAAAAATACTTAAAACATAAAATTTTTGTGGAAACAAAATTTACAAAGCTTAAAAATAAGCCAAATGCAAGCAATAAGCTTGCACAGTTGACTATTGTTGACCAAATAAGCAAATAAGCTCAAATGAGCTTAAGTGGGACCCACTATGGATGATTCTGGTTCAATTGAGTATTATGAACAAGATTAAGCTAGAAAAAGCAAGTGGGGACCACAGAATAAGCAAATAAGCGCTTAAATGAGCACTTTGAAACTTATCTCAACTCGGAAAATGGGACAAGGAATTGGGCTGAATTCAGATGGGGTCCACAGGGTCTGAGGTCAAAACAATGGTCAAACCTTGAAGAGGGGTAGGAGGGGGTTGAAAGGAACAAAGTTGGACAAGTGGGACTCACTGAGGTGGCCAGAAACCACCACCAAAGGTGGTGTGGTGACTGAGTATCTGCTGCAGCAGGGCAAGGGGTTTCCCTGCAGCCTTGTTTGGAGGGCTGTGGGACCCAGTAAAAAATTCACAAAAATCAAATGAGAGTGGGATCTTAAAATTAAGCTGGTAGACTATCAATCCTGAGAATCACAAGGTCTGAAACCAAATACACAATTCAAGAAAATTCATGCCATTTTGAGAAAAACTGAGAAAGTGCACATTTGACTTTTTGAAATAAACTTGAACTTTGACCTTTTTGAACTTTCACTGATTCCTAGATGCTAAAAATGGTATATTATACTAGAATGACACTAAAGGGAGCTACATTAACTACTTATGAATGGGGATGATGTGATTTGGGAACCTAAAACATAACAGATGACAGATAAGTTGATTCAAGAGGTCATTTTGACTTTTGTGAACTAAACCTACCAATTTCTTGTGTCTACTGTCCTTCTACAACCTAAAATGTCTAAGAGGAATAACAAGTAACCAATGAATCACCTGGGAATGCACTGAACTACCCTAATCCAAACAGTCCTTAATTTCTATACTAACATTACAACTAGGAAATTATCATTACAAGTACAAATTTATAAGCCTAAAACATATTCACAACTCCTAATAGAGATTGACTAACCACTGATTTACCACAAACAACAATAATAACAAGACCATATATAAAAAAAATCAAATTGATGGCTTACAGATGGGTACTGAGTGATACAATGGACCAAGCACAATCACAACACATCTTATAGCCTCCCTTGAGGCACTAATACCATATAACTCCAGAATCCACCCAACTTCTTGCTTCAAACTTCCTTGAAAACTGATTTTTATTTATTTATTTGGAATTTTTGATAATTTTTGTGAATATACTCTAAACTGAGCAACACATCTCAGAAACTTAAGAAAACTTATAATTGAACCTAAATGAACTCAAAGAAGCACAAAATAACAACAATTAACAATAATGAGTGAAATTGTCAATTTCACTAAAAATTGCTAAATCTGAATTTGTTGATCAATACTTGAATTTAACTTGAAATAAAGGTTTTAATACATTAAATGAACTAAATACAAGTGATTTAAACTAAAAAACACAACTGAAAATTGGAGTTATGCTACCTACGACTAAAACTATACTAAACTAAACTAATACATATTCATTCCTGCCTCTTTCTTGTTAAATAGAGGCTTTTTGAAGTCCTTGCAGTCGTTCATGACTTTCCCACCAATTTATAGCCGTTGATTTGGCTTCCATCAATCCTGACCATCTATTACAATTTTGGCGGGAAAAGGAGTTTGGACAATTTGAGTGGAGTTGGTGAGTAGTTAATGAGGAGGGGGTTTGGAGTGGTGTAGGTGAGGTTTGGTGAGGAAAATGGGGGAGCAGGGGAGGCAAAGTATCCTGATAATTAGGGGTGTTAATGGAGGGATTAGGGGGGAAGGAGGGTGAACAGTACCCTGGGTGTGGGTTTGACCCGCGTTGACCCTGGCATGGGGTTATATTGTTTTGGATTTGGGCCGTGGGTGGTGGATTGGGCTTGGAGCAGGTTTTGTTTTGTTTTGGGTTTGGGTTCTGGTTTAATAATACTTAGGGTCCAATTGGTTTTATAAATTTCACAATGACCATTCATGTAATTTAGTAAAAGTGGAGGGCTGAAGTTGTTAATCTTTCAAAGTTATCACAAGGGTGTAAATTGCCAATCTTGAATAGTACACGGTCCTATTTTGATATTTTTTCCACTTTTGAAATTCCAGGGACCAAAACTGCCAACTTGTGAAACTTAAGGGACCTAAACTGTAATTTCTCCAAATTTTCACCCAAGGATCATTCCTGCCAAATATGAATAGAACAAGGTCCAAAAATGATTTTTCTTTCAAAAATATCCCACCAGGGACCAATTCTGTCAATTTCTGAAACTCTAGGGACTAAACTTGTAATTTCTAAAACTTTTGAGATTTTTCACCAAAGGACAAAATACGACAACTTATGATTTCAAAAGGACCTTTGGTGACTTTTCTTTTTTAAAATATGTGCTCAGGGACTATTTTTGCCAATTTTTGAAAGTTGGGGGACTAAAACTGCTAATTTTGCAAACTTTGTACGTTTTTCATCTGTTTTTACTCTTTTTGCATCTAAAACATATAAAACACAATTTTGAAATATTTTCAGTATTTTGATGCATTACTGAGTGTTTTTGTATGTTTTGCAGTTCAGATTTGACCAAAAATGATGAGTGTTTGAGCACTCATCACTTCCCCAATCCTATGAGCGCCTACTTCACTCCTATGTCGAGCCGGCTAAGAAGCTCCAAACATGGGATCACTAGAATTTGCTCATGCATTAAATACAACCAATAAAACCTAGTACACATCGGTTCATGTTTCCTAAGACGTTCAAGCATGTTACACAATAGAGATCTGCCAGTTTTCTTAAGCCTAACATTGAAATCATTCATCCAATACAACCATAAACAAGTAATCAACATATAATTAACATCTAAGTTTCATTACATCTAAGCAAACACAAGATAGATCTAGCCTAGCATGTTAAAATCAAGACAAGCATAAGATATATTCAAACAACACATAGACATATTGATTGAATTGAAAGAAGACTTATCTCAATTAAACATGAAAGGATTCAAGGGGTGAAAACCCTTGAAAATACTGTAAAATACGACCTAGGGTTTGTTAATACAAATATCGCCTAAAAACGTTATATATATTTTAACGATCTTTGCTAAGTTTTGTTAATGACAAAGTACAAACTTTAGATTGTAGTAAAACATCATTTTAGTTTTAAGTCTTGTATAACTAGTCTTTACATTTCTTTTTAAACTTAACATTTGTGACATTTCGTAAAATTTTCATGTCATTAATCTTATGAGTATTTAACCATTTTATTTTTAAATAATTAACTTCGTCTAAAGTTATCCGCGTTTCGTCATAACACCTTCAATTAATTCAACCGCGACTAGACTACGTCCATTCTACACTGTTTATGCATCATTGCTTCCTTATAATCCTATTTTAAAAGTCACTTTTCAATTTTTCCATTTTTATGTAAACCTTGCACCGTTATGTTTTACCCGATTTAAATTTACGTTTTACGGTTTTGACAAAGTGAACCAACCCTAGACTATGATAATTTACATATTTATGAATTTTTAAACTATTTCTTGTTTACAAATGAGTTTTATATTTGTCGTGTCATTTTTATAGCTTACGTCACTTTTATCAAAAACCGGTGTCACCAAACGTGTTTTCGACTCACGGTTTCAGTTTTAACGACGTTTAAACACTTCGATAAACCCATGACTCAATTAATATATTAAAAGTAGTTATTTTAACAAGTTTTAACAATTTACAAGTTTAGTATTTTTAGGTTACCCGCTTTTACGTTTTTGCATCTTAAAAACTCCACGTTTTCAATTACCGGGATCAAACTACACATTGTAACTCAAATTTAACACAAAATCAATCCCACTTTATTTCCCCACACACCATGAACGACCCAAAAGTCACATGGATGCATATCCATGTGGTGAGTCATGTTGTTGTGTCAAACTCTTGTAAAAATTAAGACACATGTACTCCACTACACCCTTTCTCATATATATACTTCAAAAATTACACATAGAACATATCACCAAGTATTTTTCACTCAAAATCTGCATTTTATCTCTAAAATTTCGTGGCTTCTCAATACTTAAGTCACCATTTTTAGTTGATTTTGCTAGTCCAAGAGTTGGTGCAAGAATGAAGGTTCAAGTGTCCTAGTTGTTCTTGGTTATTTTTCTTCTTCAAGCCCTCATTATCAAGGGTTTTGTTGGTGATTTTTCTAAGGGTTTTCAAGAGTTAAAGGGCTGTGGTTTTTCAAGTTTTACAAGGGTTTTGGTGATTAAAATTTGGGTTGGCATGGGGTAAAGAAATGGTGCAAGTGTTGAATGGGTTAATCTAGGTTTAGTGATTCTTGTTCTTGTATCATCTTGTTCATCACTTTTGTAAGGAAACTCTCCACTAACTTTTCATTTTATTTTTATTTTCACTTCTGTAAATTTTATATATCTTGATGTATTTGAATATTATATAAGTTATTATGCTTGGTTAGGCTTGGTACATAGTTAGGAAACACTAAAAACCCTAAAGGACTAGACATGCAAACTGTGAATCTGATTCAGGGGTAAAAACAGAATAAACTGATTTAATCAGTAAACATTGGACCTAAACTAAAAATATGTAGTTCTAGCCCTATGTCTTGTGGTCATTTTGACGGGTATTTCATTGAATAACTCATTACGATGATTAAACTAGAAATATTTTCGTGTAACATACCAGATTCTGAGTAGCAGATTTAAATGGTAAAATTCTCACTGATACGTTCATTTTCACTACTTGGCCCAGCTTTATGAAATGTAGGTAACATCTTAACTTAAACATGGCCGCAAACGGGGAATTAATTGGACTTGTAGAACTCTAGTTATCGCACTTTTCGTGGGACTGTTGTAATTTTGAAAGCTGATGGACTAAATAGTATGGATAAATTGATAGTTTACTAATGTTATGTAACTATTGGCTTAGTAAAACCCACAAAACTTGTTAGTACAGATTAATACCTTTCTGAGGATATAAAGAACGTTATTTTTGGACTTAAGGTTTGCAAATGGCGAATATTTTTACATGTACAAGTTAATAAAAATTCCAAAAGCTCTAGGTTAAAAAGTATAAAAATGTTATACACTTTATAAAAATTGGACCTTTAATACATTTTTGAACCACCTAATATATTTTTGAAACCTCAAGTTTAATGTGAACTTTTTGGCTAACACTTGACCCATGGACCAAATTTGAACCTTATGATTATATTGGACTTTCACAACATATATTTGGACTTAGGATCAAATATAGGATTATTACTTGAAATTTTATTACTTTTAAGTGGTAAACTAAAACTTGAGATATATTTAGGAATTATGTACCAAGCGTAAATAAGATAATAACTTATATATATAGCTAAGTTGCATCAATGTTTATTTTCAAAAACCTAAGACAAGCCTATATATGTTTAGGTTCTTTGTAGAGCTTCGCGGCTATCTTTCTTCGCTTGCTTGATTGTGATTATTCCTCTTTGTTCACAGTGAGTTCATAGCCTCGCCTTTACTCATTTAAATGTTTTATAAACCTCGCGATGGGGATACATACTAGTTTTACAAATTGAATACAAGTAGTTTTTGGTATGCTTGACCCGATTACATGATTATAGACATTGAGTATATTTCTTGCCAATTAAGTCCCCATCATGAACCGTTAATTCCGTGGGAAACGCTAATATTATAAATATGCATATTGGCTAGGCGGGCCTGTCCGGGTGAGTAGCGCTCACTTGGAGCCTTTATTACCAAACGGACATATAATATTGAGAATTGAGGTAAATGACAAATCTTACCTTTTCGGGGCACTATTAAACTAGGTCAAGGTTCGGTTTCATGAGCTCTATACTATAATCTTATTTCCCGACATGTATTTGTTATATGTCTATTGATAAATAATACTTGTATTCAACTGCTTACTTATTAAACTCTATGAATTCACTCAACCTTTGTGTTGACTTTTAGCATGTTTTATCTTAGGTCCGTAAGTGACTTTTGGCTTGGATGGGCGGCGCAAGAAATGGATATCTACATGATGGCTCATGTTTAAATAAAAATTTTCATTTGATAATGTTCTAAACTTTCAAAACTTATGTATCTTTTATCTATGTTAAAAACTTTTGGGACCTTGTTAACTCTGATAAATTATCGAATGTGAAGTTTTAAAAACAACTTTGTTTTAAAGTTGTTTACTATATTTGTACAATGTGACCAAATAGCACCCCATGTTGTATTCCGCTGCGTTCTTAAAATGGGGGTGTTATAGAATGGTACCAGAGTACAAATTATAGTGAACTAGTTCTTTTTCCTTTTAAAAACCTAGACTATAATCATTTATTTTTCAAAATCATGAGCTTCCATCATCTTGTCCGATATCCATGCGCGCCTACTCCTGAGCTTCCTATTTCTCCCTCGTAAATATATATATCTTAATCATGCTATATTAAAAATAATTATAAGCACTATAGTTATTTCCTATCTTGTCCGATAATCCGCGAAATATCACTCCTTATATATGCACTTTATGCACAAAAATTCCTTGTAATTTATGCTATTCATGAGCATTATAAACTTCCATCCGGAAATTTTCACACATCTTCAAGTGCACCGTTGCTATACGTATATGTATAGTGAATATTACTATATGTACTTACGATATATTTTTCTTATTTTATTTCTATTTTTTTTTCTCGACTATCTTGCTTGATTCTAAAACATCGATATATTTCTATATAAAGTTTTCACATGAATACTAAACTCTTCTAACTATTGTGAGTTACACGATGGTCTCTCTTAGACATTGTATGCGATTACAATGGTCTCTCTTATTTATCAGACATTGTATGCGATTACAATGGTCTCTCTCTTTTTTTTTTATCAGATATTGTAAGTGATTACAATGGTTTCTAAACTCTTTCATAACTGTATGTTATATCATTTCATATAACATCGAAACCTGTTACAATTTATCAATTTCTATTGGTTGTCTTACTCCCCGTGAACTCATATTTTCTGAGCATTTCTTGCTTATTTTCTTAAGCACCACTATTGATACTATTTATCTAAAGACTATTTATATATATCCGATTTTCTCTCGACTACTTATATCTATTTACCATAGCACTACTTCTTATTTGTATAAAGGTTATTTTTCTAAAGGCTTTACCAACTCTTACCCCTTTATACTCAACCTACAAAACATCATGTCAAACTTTATTTCTCTCAATTATGTACCTATTTCACCAAGATTACTAAACTATTAAATACATGTTTATTCATTTTGATGATCCTCTAAAAACTTTCTCTTACGTTGTGGGTGACATAGTGGTCTCACTTATTTCCTCAAAAATCGTGAATAATGCTATGAGCTTTAAAATCTTTTCATGACCTTACACAACGGTATTTTATCTGAAACCAGTCACATTCTATTTATTTACCTTGGAAATTTCACTACCATGTTATAAACACCTCCTTTATTGTCATATAAACTATCTTTTATTATATTACAAATGGATTTAATATTCCCCAAAGAATTACCTCATTATTACCTTATAAACTAATAACCTTATTCACTACTGTTTTATAAACTGCTCTAACTAGTTCAAAATTTACTTTTTGTAACCTCTTTACAAATCATTTGGTCAATTACCTTGTAAAACTAGTTTACTACTATCTTCTAAACCATTTTCACTACAATATTAATACACTCCTTGTCACTCTCTTACAAACTACTTTACCACCGTCTTATAAACTAATCCACTGATGTACTACTATTAAATAAACTGTTTGGACTAGTTTAGAATAAACTATTTTGTTATATTAAAAATCGTTCTGTCATTTACCTTTTACCAAAATTTTCACCACCTTATAAACAATTTTGTTATTATCTTATTAATTACTCGACCTTGTTTTATTAACTAAGACCATTGATTTATTATTGCCTCATGAACTATTCTGTTATTATTTTATTGTTCGTCATTCTCCAATAATTCTTATAAACGGATTCATCATACAAAAGCTGAAGTTCAGTAACTTTTTCTACATTCATCAAGTTCTCTTTAGAAACCTTCGTTGTTAAAGGTCCGTGATTCTGGCCCGATGTGGACTGATTTAGAACTGCTTAAAACTTCCTTTTCTGCGTACATTTTCCTTATTCGCTTGTGTTACATACTCATACTACTTACTTATGATTGATTCTTATGTATGTACAAACTTATATCACTCTTTGTATATAAGATACTTATGCAAACTCCATACTTGTCCAACAATGGACATATCACGAGTATAACTAAGTTAAGTATTTGAAAATTTTATCGAACCTCGATTAAATATAGTCTAGTCACCTATATTTAACCTTGGGACAGTGGAACATAGTCTGACTACCTATGTTCGACTTAGATTTTTCAAATACTAAGAATAGTTATATATGGGTTATGTCTAATTGATCTTCTACTTGATTTTCGAGAATCACAAAATTTTTATGTGAGCATAAACAATTCAGTGGTATTCATACGATCGAGCAAAACAACTAAACAGATCCACATCTTTTCGCAAGTGAACCGTCTAGAGATAAAGCGAGTTGAGCTCCGGGACGGCGCTCTTTTCAGGGGTACGTGCTGTGACATTTCGTAAAATTTTCATGTCATTAATCTTATGAGTATTTAACCATTTTATTTTTAAATAATTAACTTCGTCGGAAGTTATCCGCGTTTCGTCATAACACCTTCAATTAATTCAACCGCGACTAGACTACGTCCATTCTACACTTTTTATGCATCATTGCTTCCTTATAATCCTATTTTAAAAGTCACTTTTCAATTTTTCCATTTTTATGTAAACCTTGCACCGTTATGTTTTACCCGATTTAAATTTACGTTTTAAGGTTTTGACAAAGTGAACAACCCTAGACTATGATAATTTACATATTTATTAATTTTTAAACTATTTATTGTTTACAAATGAGTTTTATATTTGTCGTGTCATTTTTATAGCTTACGTCACTTTTATCAAAAACCAGTGTCACCAAACGTGTTTTCGACTCACGGTTTCAGTTTTAACGACGTTTAAACACTTCGATAAACCCATGACTCAATTAATATATTAAAAGTAGTTATTTTAACAAGTTTTAACATTTTACAAGTTTAGTATTTTTACGTTACCCGCTTTTACGTTTTTGCATCTTAAAAACTCCACGTTTTCAATTACCGGGATCAAACTACACATTGTAACTCAAATTTAACACAAAATCAATCCCATTTTATTTCCCCACACACCATGAATGACCCAAAAGTCACATGGATGCATATCCATGTGGTGAGTCATGTTGTTGTGTCAAACTCTTGCAAAAATTAAGACACATGTACTCCACTACACCCTTTCTCATATATATACTTCAAAAATTACACATAGAACATATCACCAAGCATTTTTCACTCAAAATCTGCATTTTATCTCTAAAATTTCGTGGCTTCTCAATACTTAAGTCACCATTTTTAGTTGATTTTGCTAGTCCAAGAGTTGGTGCAAGAATGAAGGTTCAAGTGTCCTAGTTGTTCTTGGTTATTTTTCTTCTTCAAGCCCTCATTATCAAGGGTTTTGTTGGTGATTTTTCTAAGGGTTTTCAAGAGTTAAAGGGCTGTGGTTTTTCAAGTTTTACAAGGGTTTTGGTGATTAAAATTTGGGTTGGCATGAGGTAAAGAAATGGTGCAAGTGTTGAATGGGTTAATCTAGGTTTAGTGATTCTTGTTCTTGTATCATCTTGTTCATCACTTTTGTAAGGAAACTCTCCACTAACTTTTCATTTTATTTTTATTTTCACTTCTGTAAATTTTATATATCTTGATGTATTTGAATATTATATAAGTTATTATGCTTGGTTAGGCTTGGTACATAGTTAGGAAACACTAAAAACCCTAAAGGACTAGACATGCAAACTGTGAATCTGATTCAGGGGTAAAAACAGAATAAACTGATTTAATCAGTAAACATTGGACCTAAACTAAAAATATTTAGTTGTAGCCCTATGTCTTGTGGTCATTTTGACGGGTATTTCATCGAATAACTCATTACGATGATTAAACTAGAAATATTTTCGTGTAACATGCCAGATTCTGAGTAGCAGATTTAAATGGTAAAATTCTCACTGATACGTTCATTTTCACTACTTGTCCCAGTTTTATGAAATGTAGGTAACATCTTAACTTAAACATGGCCGCAAACGGGGAATTAATTGGACTTGTAGAACTCTAGTTATCGCACTTTTCGAAATCCGATGGACTAAATAGTATGGATAAATTGATAGTTTTACTAATATTATGTAACTATTGGCTTAGTAAAACCTACAAAACTTGTTAGTACAGATTAATACCTTTCTGAGGATATAAAGAACGTTATTTTTGGACTTAAGGTTTGCAAATGGCGAATATTTTTACATGTACAAGTTAATAAAAATTCCAAAAGCTCTAGAATAAAAAGTATAAAAATGTTATACACTTTATAAAACTTGGACCTTTAATACATTTTTGAACCACCTAATATATTTTTGAAACCTCAAGTTTAATGTGAACTTTTTGGCTAACACTTGACCCATGGACCAAATTTGAACCTTATGATTATATTGGACTTTCACAACATATATTTGGACTTAGGATCAAATATAGGATTATTACTTGAAATTTTATAACTTTTAAGTGGTAAACTAAAACTTGAGATATATTTAGGAATTATGTACCAAGCGTAAATAAGATAATAACTTATATATATAGCTAAGTTGCATCAATGTTTATTTTCAAAAACCTAAGACAAGCCTATATATGTTTAGGTTCTTTGTAGAGCTTCGCGGCTATCTTTCTTCGCTTGCTTGATTGTGATTATTCCTCTTTGTTCACGGTGAGTTCATAGCCTCGCCTTTACTCATTTAAATATTTTATAAACCTCGCGAGGGGGATACATGCTAGTTTTACAAATTGAATACAAGTAGTTTTTGGTATGCTTGACCCGATTACATGATTATAGACATTGAGTATATTTCTTGCCAATTAAGTCCCCATCATGAACCGTTAATTCCGTGGGAAACGCTAATATTATAAATATGCATATTGGCTAGGCGGGCCTGTCCGGGTGAGTAGCGCTCACTTGGAGCCTTTATTACCAAACGGACATATAATATTGAGAATTGAGGTAAATGGCAAATCTTACCTTTTCGGGGCACTATTAAACTAGGTCAAGGTTCGGTTTCATGAGCTCTATACTATAATCTTATTTCCCGACATGTATTTGTTATATGTCTATTGGTAAATAATACTTGTATTCAACTGCTTACTTATTAAACTCTATGAATTCGCTCAACCTTTGTGTTGACTTTTAGCATGTTTTATCTTAGGTCCGTAAGTGACTTTCGGCTTGGATGGGCGGCGCAAGAAATGGATATCTACATGACGGCTCATGTTTAAATAAAATTTTTCATTCGATAATGTTCTAAACTTTCAAAATTTATGTATCTTTTATCTATGTTAAAAACTTTTGGGACCTTGTTAACTCTGATAAATTATCGAATGTGAAGTTTTAAAAACAACTTTGTTTTAAAGTTGTTTACTATATTTGTACAATGTGACCAAATAGCACCCCATGTTGTATTCCGCTGCGTTCCTAAAATGGGGGTGTTATAACATTGTTTTTATTTCCTTAATAAGAAATTATTTCTTTAATAAGAAAGTGTCACATCTCATCAATGTGCATTTATGGTAAGTTTATGTATTTGAGTATCCCTGAAGTTCTTACACACTTTGGAAGTATTCCATATTTGGTTTAATGCATGTTGACTAGTATTTAGTAGATGTGACATTGCTTGTTTATGTGTTTGACTATCCATGAAGTTCTTACATACTTTGGAAGTATTCCATGTTTGGTGCAATGCATGTTGACTAGTATTTAGTAGATGTGACATTGTTTGATTTGGAGTGATTTATTATAAGTTAGGTTGAACAGTTCTGGCGGACCCCTGGAGGAACACGGGCGGACCCCTTCTGAGGGTGCCGCCGTGTCCGCCAGACTGCTGACTTCCTTTGGTATAAATACCAAAGCACTTGCAAGAAATCCCTCATCACTTAGAGTCATATTTTACACATATTCTCTCATTATACTCAGTAGTTACTAACTTGTGTGATTCTCTTATGTAGCAAAGGAGTTCACATATTCATCTAAGAAGTTACAAGTTTCAACTCCAAGTTGCAAGACTTGTTAGCTTTGTTGTGTATAGACTTTGGTAGTTTATACTTCATATGTATCTTGTATAGAAGTGATTGGTTAGTATTTTAGGCCTCAAAATACGTATTGTTTCGGGAGTTGTTGTACCCTTGTAAAAGAACTAACGGGAGTGGTTGTACCCTTGGTAAAGAACTCGACATCTAGCTTAGTGTCGGTAAAAGTGTAAGCGACGATGGGAGTGGTTGTACCCGTGTAAAAGAACTCGACATCTAGCTTAGTGTCGGTAAAAGTATAAGTGACGTTGTAAAGGTTTTCTCCTCCGGTGAAAGGAGCTTGTTGATTAGTGCTTTTAACTCTCGAGTTGGAAACTCGGGGCGTGGATGTAGGGCAAGGAAAAAGAGTCCTTGTAGCCGAACGACGATAAACAATCGTGTTGTGGTTTGATCGTTTCTTTCTTTATCTTTGCTTATTACATGTTGTCTTTTAGTTAGAATCGCTAATCACATATAAAGCTTTTCAAAGAATTAAACAAGTAAAGTTGTGTTTATATCTTTAAACAAATGTAAAGTTTTTCAAAGAACTAAACAAGCAAAGTTAGGATCATCACAAGTAAAGCTTTTCAAAGTATGAAACTAGTAAAGTTAGATTTGTTATTCACATGAAAAGCTTTTCAAAGAATCAAACATATAATGTTGTGTTTATATCGTTAAGCAAACGTAAAGTTTTTAAAGGATATTAAGCTAAAAAGGATTTAAAAAACGGTAAACTATTCAACCCCCCTTCTAGTTTTCAACAATTGGCATTAGGAGCTACGTTACTCAAGATCTTTAAAATAGAATGTATTTTAAAACTTGGATCGATCCATGGATTTTGAAAATCTCAAAGAAGGGCAACCTATTCAAAACCAACCGCTATTTGAAAAAGAAAACTTACTTGAATGGAAAAGTAATTTTGAAAACTATGTGAAATCAATTGATCAAGATCTTTGGCATATTATTTCTTTTGGTGATTTCAAACCAAAGAAAACAAGTTTTGAAAACCAAGATAACTATCTTGAACTTGATAAAATTACTAAAGCTAAAACAATGATT